>OZ005737.1:21132743-21552743 GCA_963930755.1 Eudasyphora cyanicolor | reverse complement strand
AAAGTCGTGCCTGGATCTCCGTTGAGGATATTATGAGCATCACCATCATAAATTTGACTTGCCCAACAAAATATTAACTAGCGAAAAAGCTTTAATATTGTCTCCATAGCTCAGTGGAAGAAAGATCGGTTTAAATCCAGAAGTCTACGAGTTGTGATCTGAAAAACTTTAAAATCGTTGTCTACGACTAGATTGCAGCCAAAATTGTGGGAAAAGTGTCACTTCACACAATTTTGGCTGCAGGTTTCAAAGCTAGAATCGGATTGCAAACCGCGCTTTTATCTACCCAACTTTGTTCTCTACCGATGATCCGTTTCACAAGTTAGATTGTAGATGCCGTCCTCAGTGAAGCTTGATTCTCTACTTTGTCACTGGGTAACGGATTGCAATAAATACAATACCATATAAATCGTGGATGAAGATTTTGCATAACTGTTAATTTAAAACATTGTAACGGAATTATAAATTGCGCGACAAGTCGTTGATGCTTCGTTGACCATACTGTCTTCAACGACCATTTTTCCCACCGGCCATCCGTCTTGTTCACCACTTAAAAAAACACACACAGTCGTACAAATTTTGATTATCTTTCAAAACACAAAACAAATACAATCATTCGAAAGACGGCGATGACTTGCTTAAAATTATTTGAATTTCTTCGACGACATTTGATAAGACAGAAGTTAATAGATTTAATCTCGGCATGACAAGTCATTATTATTAAAGTTGTTGGTATACAAAGTTCGGCACGAATAGTTCGAACTATTTATATTTGTGGACTTTGGAAAATGGCAACATTTGTCATCTTAGCGGAAATGATGACGTATAATGACGGCTCACAGTGGGTTTGGATCGAAAAAAAACTTAATGTGGATTGCAAAACAACAAAATTAAGTAGAATGAAATCTTGGCAAGATGGAGCAGGGCAGCGAGTGGCAGATGGTCGGAGAGATTTATAAAACTTTGAGAAAATAATTTACATAAGAACTGGTAATGAAAGCTATTACTTGATGGTATTCAATACTTTAACAAGGGTTTAAATCTGGATAGTATTCTGGATGCGGTAGCAAGTCGTAGCCCAATTTTCCCTCTAGCATGGCACCAATTGATACGAAAGCAAAAGCTTAATGAAGAAGTAAAAGCGGCATTAAATTCAGCCGTGCCGAATTGTATATACCATCCACCATGGATCGTATACTACATTATACAGTGTGTTATTTTGAGACGTGTGGTTTTCAATCTGGCAATACTTTTTTTCGGAAGTGGTATTTTTGACAACCTTCACTTGATTTATGCTCAGTTTGGTTTGCCATTTCATAATGAATATACTTACTCCGGAACAACATATGCAAATCGTGCAAATTTATTACTAAAATAATGATAATAAATTTTGGGATGAATGAGTACGATAATAAACAAAATTGTCGCTTTTTGGAGTAATGATAATCCACAAGCCATTGTTTAGATGTCATTACATCAACAAAAAGTCACTGTTTGGTGTGCTCTATGGGCAGAGGAAATCATTGGTCCATATTTATTTAAAAATGAAGCCGGCCTTAGGTTATAGTAAATGGGGAAAGCTATAAAGCCATTATGAATGACTTGTTCGTGCCTGAATTGGAGGAAGTTGATGTGAACGACCTTTGGTTCCAACAAAACGGCGCTACCTGCCATGCAGCTAACGAATCAATCAATTTATTGAAGGAAAATTATGGTTAGCGCGTTATCTCTCGTCATGTGCCTGTGACGTGGCCTCCATGATCGTGCGGTTTAACACCGCTGGACTATTTTTTGTGGGATATGTGAAGTCGCTTGTCTACGTAGATAAGCCCGACTCGATTGACGCCTTGAAAAGGAATACTTGGCGTTTTATTTCTGACATACGAGGGTTGCTATTTATATTTCGGTCCTGGCAATGCTAGTGTTGCCAGATGAAAACTGAAACTTCCATTTGAAAGTATGACAATTTTTAGCATAACTTCACTCAGACCATTTTGTCATTTGAGCGCGAATTGTTTTGGTTACAGTGTGTTGGAAATTCACCTCCAAAACGTGGCTTTTGAACGCTTCGACAGCTGCTTCAGGCGTCGAAAAACGTTGACCAAGTAGTTTTTTCTTGATGTGAGTGAATAAGAATAAGTAATTGGGTGTCAAATCAGGGCTGTATGGCGGATGACCCATCAATTCGACGTTTTGGCCGGTCAAAAAGGCGCTGGTTTGAGCCGATGAGTGAGAGCTCGCATTGTCATGGTGCACAATGAGTCGTCTTCTCTTGTTCGTTTTTCGAATTTCTCCGAAGACTTCAGGCAAACAAATTGTGGTGTACCACTCAGAATTGACCGTCCTACGTTGCTCAAGCGGAGGAGTCGCCACATGACAAGTTTTGCCGAAGAAACAGGCGACCATTTGCTTCGAAGTGCTTCTTCCACGAAAAACTTTCGTTGGATTTGGCTCGTCTTCGAAGACCCACACGGTCGATTGCTGTTTTATTAGATACAAGATTCGTCACCAGTGACGATCCAATAAAAGTCTTTTGAAGCACCGTGATCGTATTTTTTCAAAATTTCTTTGCACCAATCGACACGAGCCATTTTTTGAGCGATTGGCAAATTGTGCGGGATCCAAGCAGTACAAACCTTCTTTACGGCCAGGTGTTCATGCAATATCGAATGTATGCTTGTGGAAGAAATGCCCAAGGATGCCTCTCTCTCACGGTATGTCACTTGACGATCTTGCATTATCAGCTCACGCACGGCATCAATGTTCTCTGGCGCAACGGCCCTTCTTGGACGACATTCACGACCTTCGTCTTGGAGCGAGCGTCGGCCACGATTGAATTCATTAAACCAGTTTTTCACAGTGCTATGGGATGGTGCTTCATCGCCATACAACGATTTAAGTTCATCGATGCACTGTTGCCGTGATAATCCACGTCGAAAGTTGTGAAAAATGATCGTACGAAAATGTTCACGAGTTAATTCCATATTTTTGCCAAATTGATTTTTTTCAAGTCACTGTAAACAACACAAATGATGGTCGTACGTCAAAATGTTTTGTGTAAGTTTATGTTAAAAAATGTCAAACTTTCCAATGGAAATGTTAAATGGCGCCAGGCAACACTTAGTGTTGCCTAGGCCAGAAATATATACAGCAACTCTCGTACAACCCCAAATGCTGCAAAATGTGGTCGAAAATTGGTCCTCTCGGCTGGAATTTTTTCGAAATAATTTTTAAAACATAATGGCAAACCTTTTTTTTCATAAGTTTGTTTTTATTCGACCTTTTGATATCCAAATTGTTTTAAGTAATAGTCAAGCTCGACAAACCCTTATCTTTATAACAAAGCTAAATCCTTGGCCATAACATTAAATTATATGCCTTTTATTTCTTCTTGAAAACCACACGTCTACAAAAAACACCCTTTATAATAAAGAAAATTGAGAATTTTATAAAATATTAAAATAATGACAGTTTTGTGTGTGGGAGCTATAGCAAAGAGTACTCGTAATGAACCAATAAGTAAAACCAGTAAGGAACGACAGAAAGTCGGGTGTAGCCGAATTTATAATAGGTGTAGGAACCTCTCTAAAAATGCACAAATGGGCGCTGCGATGATAACTTAGCTCCAAATCCTCATCAAGGCTTATTCCAAGGAGGAGTTGAAGATGTTGATCATCACAAACTAGATCTGAAACGATAGTCTTAAAACGCACAGTTTCATTCATTGATCAAGAATCGGAAGGAACAAATGACAACATATTATCTTAACATATTTTCATCAACTTGGATCAAAAACCTAATTTCTGCCAAATTATAAAAAAAACAAGTAAGAAAGTTCAGTCGGGTAAACCGACTTACGAATCCCCTCACCTTGAGTCCCAAAAAATATTAGTAAATTTATTTATTTTTTTGTTTTAATTAAATTATTATCAAATTATATTGCATTTAATAACTTTAAAGTAGGTACTGGTATTAAAGTTATAAGCTGTCAACTTTTGGTGTAAAGTGGTCTATTTGTGTGGGAGGTACCAAAAGCGGCGTGCCAATAACTGGGCTCTAGGTACTATAGAAGCCTTACTCTGTACAAAATTTCAAGTATTTATATGCACTGGTATTAAAGTTATAAGCTGTTAACTTTTGGTTCAAAATTGTCCATTTGTGTGGGAGGTACCAAAAGGGGCTTGGCAACTTCGCCCATTTTTCTCGAGGTAATGGTGACTAATAAACTTATACTATGTGTAGAATTTCAGAGGAGTCAAATAAGTAGTATAGGAGTTATTAAATAATCAATATTTCACTAAATGTTAACCCTTTGTGGGGGAGCTTCTAGAAGGAGTGACAAATATGATCCATCTTCGAATTTAGCCGGAGATAGACGAAAATATTACAACGTACCAAATTTGAAGTCAATCGGTTACTCCTTTCGAGAGTTATCGTGCGCACCAGCCAGCAGACAGACAGACAGACCGACGGGCATTGCTCATTCGACTTAAAATGACCCAAAACGGATATCCGCCGAACATACTTAGGGTCTTAGGTCACTCCTTCGATGTGTTACACTTTTGGCTCGTAGCAAATGATATATACCCTCCTCTCTAAGGTGAGGGGATACAAATTTATTGTAATCACATTTAATAATAAAAACTTTTTGGTTTCATTTGTTTTTTAAATATTTTTATTAACTTGAAATTTCAGAGCATATTTCTGGGCACCGATTTACGATAATCTGTTTGTCTTGTTGTTTCCATATTTTAGATTGAGCTATTTTTTCAACAATGAGATAATAAAACATTTTATAATTATAACGGTATTATAACTTTGTGCATTTCTATTTATTTGATATGTCCGCCTGTTCTCATGTCTGCCCGTCTGTATGTCAATTTCTTGATCGGAATTACAACACGATCGCAGTGAATTTTGGATTGATTTTTTAGCCTAAGTACGAACCCGATTGAAAATGGTAAAAATCGGTCAGATATACATGTAGCTGCCTTATATATGTACCGTCCAATTTGACTTTTTTCGACTGCCACATCCTTCCAAAATGTGGCATATACGTTACACGGTTTAGATTTAGATCTAGCGAACATATATATGTGCCATCCGATTTTACTTTTCCGATTGCGGGTGATATATTTTGCCACCTATCTTTATGAAATCTGACATACATAGCTTTCGTGATCCTTGAAAAAAACCCATTGCAATTTGTCGAAATCGGTTGACGTAACATCCGATTTGAATTTTTGTGACTCCAGATGCTATATTCTGCTTTCGATCAAGAAATTCTGCCTGTTTCTTTGTACTAGGATCAATCCTATTTAAAACTGTGCAATTTGTGGATTTAGCTTATATCCTCCCTCCATATGAGCTATAATTTCCTTGTGATATTGATGAAATCTTTCCGTGTCGAATATGAATAATATCGGTCCAGATATAGATATACGCCTCATATACATGTTCGTTCCGGTTTGGCATCTAAGAAGCCATATGTTACACGTAATCATTACTAAATTTGGTACAAAAGAAGGTGTTTGGAAGAAAATCGGTTCAGATTTAGTTATATATGTTCCTTCCGACTATATATGTTCCGTCCGACTTGGCATTAAAGAGCTATAGGACTTTTATTTTACATCAGAATAATAAAATTTTGGCCATATTATTTAAGAGGTACCAGGTATGGCAGTAACGCCAATTTTTCAATAGACTTTGGTTACTATTAACGCTTTACACTGCACAAAATTGCAAGTGTTTGTATTTTAATTTGTCGCGACTTTAAATTTACATTATATTATTTATTTAAAAGTTGGCCTTTAGTTTTGCTAATTAAGCGTAAAGAACTATATTTACAACATTGGAATCTTCGGCGACCCCCACTGAAATTTTCCAGCAAACATTTTCGTAAAATATTTGTATCCTTAAATGTCATTTTTAAAAGGATTTTCTTGACATTTTTCGAAAAAAAAGCCAAATTGACCCATTAAGAGGCGAGGTAAAGGGTTAAGATCTTCCACAAAACTGATCCTCATAAAATTCCACTATGTACCTCTGATAATAAGAAATCTTTCAGACATTAACTAACAGCATTTTTTTTCATTTATTAAAATGCTCCCTTCGACCAAAAAATGAAAACTTTGACCTACTGTAAATAAAACTCCGACCAGCTGGACCATATGTTTGTTCTACAAAAAAAATCTACTCAACATGCCCTTTCAGAATTATAGAGTCGCTCTTTTGCTCCAATAATTCCACAGATATCACGGCTTTAAATTTACATTAAATTTTTTTGTATAAGTTAGCATATAATTTTGCTAATTAAACGTAAAAGCTATAATTACATATATATATATATAATATTACAATATATTAATCCTATAATTACAATATATTAATCCTTAAAAGTCCTTTTTGAAAGGACTTTTTTTAGTTTTTTCGAAAAAAGGGCGAAATTGACCCATTAAGAGGGGAGCTAGAGGGTTAAGATCTTCCAAAAAAATGATCCTCATAAAATTCCACTATGTAACTCTGATAATAAGAAATCACTCAGACATTAACCTACAGCATTTTTTTCATTTAGTATAATGCTCCCTTCGATCAAAAAATGAAAACTTTGACCCACTGTAAAAATAAACTCAGACCAGCTGGACCATAAGTTTATTTTACAAAAATGATCTACTCAACATGCCCTTTCAGAATTATACGGTCGCTTTTCTGTTCCAAAAATGCTGTTGGACAGTGTATTTAATTACATCTCTTTTGTGTCTGAAGCAAATTTGTAGATATTTAACAGGAGAAAAAAATGCGGAACAAACCTACCCGAAAAAGTGCCTTAAAAATAACAAATATATATATACTCGTATATAATTTCCACCCGATTTGGCATCTAAGCAATATATATATATTTTATTTTCCATTTGACATCTTGCAATTTGCTGCGAGAGTTTTTCTAGAATAGCTTTTATTATTTTATAAAGCCTCCATTTTGTAGTCACCATCGGAAAGTCAAAAAAATCACTCATTACTTCATTTCAAGTACTTGTCAACATGTGATTACTTAGGAACAACTATCATATATTATTGCTGGTTAAGATAATGTTTATATTTCGTTATTATAGAAAATCAAGGAAATCAAGGAAATAGAACTGACGCAAAAATATTTTTCATTTCTGCACAAAACCGCTGCATTCTGTTTCTTTTCAACAAATTCAATGCCTCAAATTCACATTATTTAATAATAATATTTTCCACATTCATGTCCAACTTGTAAAACAAACATTAAAAATGTAATGTCATCATTAGATATTTAAACAATCAGCGAGAAAAAATTGCAAATTACCATATTGCATGTGGGTGGGATTTTAAATTGGCACAAAATCAGGCAAAACAAAATACATATACACAAATATATAAAGTCGTACAGATTTTATGATTGTGGAAATAATAGAGCCAAAAGCTCAAAAAATTAATGACACTTTTTCAGCATGGCTTTCAAAATCTCACCATAAAATCATAATAATTTTGAAAAACGATTTCTAGTCGCAATGAAAGTCGCATGAAAGCAGCGGCTCTAAATTAATAATAGTCATTTTAGAAATGGCATAAATTGTTGCAATTCGAGAGAGAGAGATAGAGATACCATTGGAAAATACACACATATTTTTAAAACCAATAAAATATAATATTTAGCAAGCATTTTGCTATTATTGTCTTTGGGCTTCAATCAATAACCATTGCTTGGAAGAAGAAGAGGGTGTGGGAGTTAGAGTTTGGTTTGGTCTATCATAAATTTCCAATATTGGTGCCAGCGTGTGGTTGACACGCGTAACTCTCCTCATGGGTTAGTTGTAAAAAATCACAAGAAATTTGAAAAAAAAAAAACTAATACAATAATTGCGTCAATATATCAAAAACAGTCTGAAAATAAAACTAAAAGAAGTTCTATGCAGGTGGTTTTCCTCAGAATATTGCACACAATTCTGAAAATCAAAGTTGAGTGCTCTGTCTACACTTTGTTGGGGTTATCCCATCAAAACTATTGGGTGTTAGCATGATTGGGAGAATAAAATAAATATATATTAGCGCCACGGCCTCATCAAGGCTTCAAAGGAGGAGTTGAAGATGTTGATCATAATAAACTATATCAGATACGATAACCATAAAACGCGCAGTATTCTTTCATAGATCAATAACACTATACAACAAATGAACACTTTTTGAAAAATACAAGGACTTGACAGTATATGTTCGATTCTACTATCAAAGGGTAGTATAACCCTATACTCGGTTTGGCGAAATTGGTGACCAATTTTTTTATGGGCCCCCCAAAAGTTTCTGAAAATAAGTGGGCCCCTCGAAAAAGGTGTCATCAGCGTTTTCCAACACCTAATTCAGACTTGATGATACCGCTTAACTATATTTGGCAATAATGTAGCTAAGAATGTGCTGAACAAAGTTTCTTAAAATTATTTGCGCCAAAAAAAATTGTTTCCGTTATTTTTTTTTGAAAAAGTGAAGGAAAAAAATATTTTTTTTTAATTTTTTTCAGCATAACTTCCAGTGACTCGTAATTTTTCACTTATAATGCTTTGCAGAATTGTAGCCAACGTAAATCTGAACAACTTTTGTAAATATATCAATACGATCTGAACGTGTCTAGGCACCCTAAACAGCTCAAAAAACCACATTGTACCCCAAAATGTTAGTATTTCACTATTAAGTAACAAAAATATATTTTTGTGGTATAGGGTATGTTCAGCAGCTTTATAGAAAGTATTAAGCCCAATATTTTTGTGGAACATATAACTGTAATTTTTGTCCCATTTTTAACAAATCCTAAAAAACACCCCTTAAAGTGGGGAGGGCGGGGATGAAATGTTCTACAAAAATCTTGGCCATAATATTTTACTATATGTGTCAGAACACACCAAAGCCCAAAACTTAACACAAAAACCAAAAAACGGTCGGAAAACTGTTTGTCTAAAGCGGTGGCATATGCGGTGAAATGGCCACTGCGACAGAGTTTTAACAAGTCCTACTCTGTCTACTGCCGATTGATATTGTGGCTAGAGAAGTTGCAACGAGATCGGCATTAATACCAAACTGTCTATCAATGTTGAGGTACAAGGCCTACCCAGCAAAATCTTAGTAAGTACCTGTCATTATTCACTGCGGTGAACACCTTTGGGAAGAACTTTGGCACTAAGACACCTGCCATAGAGGACTGGTTTGACAGAATAACAGGAAATAGAAACCATTTCCACTTCTACACAGATGGTTCGAAGCTTAATGATAAAGCTGGCTTCGAAGTATTCTGTAAGGAACTCAGAGTATATCACGCCGAAATAATGGCAATTAGGGAAGTAAATAAGTGGCAACTCTGGCATTGCTATTTACTCGGACAGTCATGCTGCCATCAATTCTCTGGAGGCCATATTCCTAAATTCACAAGCAGCCCTCGAGTGCCGCAGATCTCTTAACGAGTCGGCTGAGTAGTTTAATATATACCTCATATGGGTACCTGGGCGTAGGAATATCCCGGGAAATTTCAAAGCTCATGAACTTACTAGCAAATGGACGACATTATAAATTCTTGAAGAATTTGCATATATTAATAAACTAATGGCTAAAAATTATCATTCTGTTAATTATTTAGAGCACATTCACAGAATATATGCTAATGTTTTTTTTTATAAAAAAATCGTAAAAAATAGTTTCCCTCAATTTACCACTTCCAAATTCATACAGTAGCTAATAAAGACATTTAAGAACACGACATTAAAATTTAAAAAAAATCGAAGGGTGTAATCATTTTGAAAATCGCAATAGAAAGTATAAAAGGACAAAAACATTAAAAATTTGTATATTTGTTGCAATTCCGACTCCAGTTGGTTGTAGTAGTTACCTTTAAAACAAGGTATAGCACATTAAAATCGGTCACGTATTTCAGGAGATACAAGCTAAAGAATGAACACACCTTTTAGAAAAAAACGTAATTTCGTCAACTATAAATTGCTCAAACCTCTTAAATAAATTTTTTAAAATTTTTTCTTGAACTACGTATAAAATGTACATACACATACACATACAAATATACATACACAAAATTTCGAAGCAATCAAAATCGTCCCGTTTGGCATGGAATGACTCATATATTGGTGCGCCACTATCCATATGCGACGACTACTCAGGATATTCTGGCAGAAGAACCAACTAGAGGCCTATTGAGGTGGAAATATTGAACCGTAAATGGAGGTGGATCGGTCACACGCTGCGTAGACCTCCCGACGACGTAGCTAAAATCTCCATCGACTGGACCCCACAGAGCAGGAGTCGAAGAAGAGGACATGGACATTGAAGACATTGAGCATGAAATAGCGCGGAGCGGACTAAGCTGGAGAGAAATAAAAAAACTTGTCATCGAACAGAACCGAATGGAACCATTTCGTCGTGGCCCTTTGTTCCTAATAGGAACAACAGGACATTATATGTATATATATATATATACTATCCATATGCAAGCTTGGTCTTAGGCAAGAGGGCAATCAGGCAGTCCAATGAAAGATGGACAGAAATCAGATAGCGAGACAAATTTGGCCAAGATACGTCCTAAGAAAGTCAAAATATGTCTTCTACGCACTGGAGAGGATAATGCTGTCTACGTTAGTATCAGTTCTGACGGGATACTGCCTAATCGGTGAACACGGCAGAAGGTTGGTTGTTGACTTATGCAGATGCTGTGGACTTGGGGAGGAAGTGAAGAACAGGTGCACAACCTGCTTCGTTACTGACCGGCATTGAGCAAACAGCATCTGAAGATACTGAGGTCGACCTCTCTAGGAAGTCTGAAAGATCTTCTCGGTACCGATGTTCGTGTTATTGATAACTGTGTGTATCAAACAGGTTGATTCCGGAGAGGGGTAACTAGGCATGTGGTACCACTAGCGGCCTCAATTCATCTACGTGAGTTGGTAACTCCGGATGCCACCCTAACCTAAACCTAGATATAACTACAATAATGGCGATCCTCCGGATTTGACACCAAAGCGCTATCGAAGTTGCATTTTACTTCCGATCATTTTGAAATTAGGCATAAAAATGTTACTTAATTCAAGAACGAACTTTGCCAAAATTTGGTGCTAATGTTTTTAAATGTGGATATAGGCTCTATATATAGGTCCCTTTCGATTAGATATAAAATCGATATAGAGACAGTATTTTATATGCGATCAGTAGGAAAGTTAGTTCAGATTTAGATATAGATAAGCTGTGTTTTAATGAAGTTTATGAAGTTTGGCAGAAAGATGTTTTTGACGTCCACGTGTGACGTCTGATAAATTTGATAACAATTTAATAAAAGTATGTCCTTCCAGTTCATCCTGTATGAGCTATAGAAGCATTTGTACATCTGTGGATTTTTGATTTATTTCCCGACATACATTCGACCCACCCTTATATGCAGTGTTAGTAAAGACATTAAACTTTAGTATGATTTGGTCCATTTATATGGAGGGTACGCAAATGGTGGCCAATTGCTCCCAATACTTTCTAGATCCAAAAGGTAACCTTTAAGCTCGCAGTATAACTTTATGGATCAAGACTTTACGGATGAACGACTATTAAGAAATTTTTATCACAGGCTACACTTGAATAAAAAAAAACTCCTTTTTACCAAATTTCATAAAGATCACATATTTTTGAACTATTGTTTCTTCGGAAAAGTTTCTTGTACTGACCCATAGAAAAAGAGTCGCGATTTTCTATAGTCGCAATAAAATGCTACCCGCCCTACTGCATGCAAAGGGTGGTTAAATTTTAAGGGCCGATGTTGATTTTGAATAAAACACAAAGTTTTTAGAAAATAATTGTCATTTCTTTTTATTATGATAATATTGGAATGGTTCAATTATGTATGGAACAAAATATGGGCCGAAGGCCGCCGCGGTCTCCACACTTCCATCCGATGGTCCAAATGTTCGATGACGCTGAGGCATAATTGAGGTTCTATGCCGTTAATGTGCCGAACTATCACATCCTTTAGCTCTTGAATTGTTGCTGGCTTATCGACGTACACCTTGGTGTCAAATCACATGAACTTGGCGGCCAATCGACATCGCCACGACGTGAGATAACACGGCCATTGAATTTGTTGCGCAAAAGAGCCATTGTTTCGTTAGCTGTGTGGCAAGTGGCACCGTCCTGTTGAAACCACATATAGTCCACATCCATATCTTCCAATTCGGGCCATAAGAAGTTAGTTATCATCTCACGATAGCGAACACCTTTCACAGTAACTGCCTGACCGGTCTCATTTTGAAGAAGTATGGCCCGATGACGTAGCCAGCCCATAAGCCACACCAAACGTTTTCACATCTCGTACAGACCCGGTTTGCTGAAATTTGCGCACAATTCTCCCGATTGTGGACACATTTGGTCGATTATGCTGATCAAAAAAACATCACGAAGTGCACGAAATGCATTTTGACTTGAACGCCCATTTTCGTAAAAGGCTTAAAAAACTTTAGCGCGTTGCTCGTATGTGTATCTTTTCATGGTTCAAAATAAGTTAGTCTGAAATTGTGAAATGTCAAATGAACGTTTAGGTGTGGTTCACATTCAACATCGGCCCTTACAATTTATCCACCCTTTATAAGTAAACATTTGAAATTCGGTATAATTAAAAGTCTCTGAGTTGCTTAGTATGTGCTAGAATACTCGTATTGGTCAAACTTCTGTAACAATATCCCCCAAAGTCATCACTGGGACATTTTGTTAGACTCTGGCGAAACAAAAACACCTTTAAAAATTCCCAAACATAAAACAAAAGAAGTTCGCGCAGTTTCGTTTTCATTCAATAAGGGCACAAACAATCACAGCCACAAACTCTTTCGCAAACGAAAAGTTTGAAGCGTTCGTTTACGAAAAGGGCACCTCTAAACAAAACAAAAAAAAAAAAACAGCCACACATAACGTATCCTTTGGTACGTGTTCGCTGAAAAGGATATCCGTGCATAACAATCGCCCACATACAAACACACGCACACTTAAACTTATTTATCCACCTACACACCGGCACATTTAACACATCAACTATTTTGCAGGTCGTCGTCGTGGAAGAGTTGCCGGTGGTCCCGGTCGGGGTTTTTGTTCGCTGTGAATTGTGTTGCGTGCCAATGCAGTTATCCTACAAATCATTCTCTACTTCGTTGGATTGGATTGGTTTCTGTTTCAACATTGTTGTAATTTCCGCCATCACTTGTCCTGCAAATAGCATTTGTAAAAACAACAATAACCGTGCAAAAGTTTGAAACTAAAGTGCAAGGATACTAATTGTGATCAGTTAGTACCGAATAGGCTTTGTACTTTATTCAATTGGGTCTGGAGGATACAATACGGAATTTCATATTTGTGAAAGGTATATCAAATTGATTATTAGAAGCTATTTTCCCGGTAATGATTGCTACATTTTGTCACATTTTTGTGACATCATCGGCTACTTTTACTTATACCCCCACCCATAAGATGGAGTATATCAATTGTTTTATTCCGTTTGCAATTTCTCGAAATATTGATCTGCGACCCTATAAAGTACACATTTTGATCGTCGTGAAATTCTAATACGATTTAACCATGCCCGTCTGCCTGTCTGTTGAAATCACGCTACTGTCAACAAAAATAGTCCTTTGTTGATCAAATTTGGTAGATACAAGTGTAGTTCTTATAATTGGAGGTCGTTTGAGATTGCAAATGGGCCACATCGGTCAATGTTTTCAGAGGTCGCTCTCATATATGGTTTTTAAGCCATAGATACCACATTTTGCTTTTTGCATTATATTTCGACAAGAATACTGTAATTAATGTTTTTTTGGGTTTTAATGTTTTTGTTATATTACCGGGTTAGATCCGGCAGTATTTCTTATATACGTTTAAAGTTCATAACTTTCACTAAAATTTTATGATTTCATAAATCTGTGTAATGGTTTTTTTAAGAGGACCAATTTGAGAGCTTGAAGTGCAGTTTTCCATTTTAAATCGGAGATAAAGCGAAGATGGCAAAATCTCATAAAAAGGAAGACGCATTTCTCAAGTCAAATAAATTATCAAGTCGAAGAGTCAAGTGAAAGAAGTAAAAGGCGAAAAACTGAGAAAATTCGCTCTACACCATTTTCAACTGTAATTCGAAAATTTATTTGTACCAAATTTGATCAACCTAGCTCTATTATTGCGGACTGTAGCGTGATTACCACAGACGGACGGATGGACAGACGAACATGGCTAAATCCTCTTAGAGTTTTACGAGGATTAAGAATATATATACTTTAGGGGGTCTCAGATCAATATTTAGAGGTGTTACAAACGGAGTGACAAAATGAATATACCCCCTATCCTATGGTGGAGGGTATAAAAACAATTGGAAGTAAACTACAGCGACTATAGGTGTAATGGGGAAAATCGGATACAACTTATATATGGGAGCTATATCTAAATCTGAGCCGATTTTCTTCAAATTGAGCAATGTTGGTCAAGGGATGAAGAAACTCTACCATTGGATGTAAAATCGATTTGGAGTGCATGGGCGGTGGGCGAGGCCGATTTTAATGAGACTTGGCATGCATATTTTGTTTATTCTAGGAAGTGCATGTACAAAGCTTGAAGACTTTTGCTCGGATAGGAAAAACTTTATGAGAAAATATCCATTTGGATTGCGTGGGCGGTGGGCGTGGCCGCTGTTGAAGACATATTTTGTTCCTAATTTTGTCAATATATTACTCGGAGCCAACTTTCAATGATCTAGGACCAATCCTTATATCTTTGCTCAAAAATTTATGAAACCATCCCACTGTCCGGCCCGTCTCTATTCTTTCCTTACTGGTTTCTATTTTTATTTGTGGCTATCTAAATTTCTATAGGATACACATGATATGTTCCTATTTCATTAAACTGATATTTGGAGCAACGATGTGGACCGGGTGGAGCTAGTTAGTCATTCTACAACCCTTCTATTAAAGGATTTCTGCTTACAAGTTTTCAGTACCAAGTGCTGGTGACGGAATGAACCATCCCAAAAACGGGTTTCACATGGACTGGTGTAATATTGGATTTTATTTTACTTAACTTACTAGACAATAAATAATTAAATATTAATTAATATATGGAAAGCGTTTATGAGGAATAGATTTTGGTGCACACACATTTCCAAAGATACACTAAGTTAATTGTTTTCACTTTTAAGGATGTTCTTTGCAAGGCACCATTTCTCCCACTCAGATCCCAGCTGGCCAACAATAAGTCTCTGTTATGTTTCAGTTTCTCATCTTAAACTTGGCAAAAGCCTTATAAACTACAGGTTTACCTTTCCACTTTGTTCAACATGCCAAATGTAGAGTTGCTCCAAACTACATTGTTGAACTTTGCTTTTTATGATGATTTTTATTTATTTCAACATACATCCTTCGCCCTTCTTCCTGTAGCCTCCTTTTCGATTTAAGGCCATAATGAGGACTATCTTCCGCAACAATAACCAGAAAGGAACTTGCAACAAAAAACACAACTTGAAGTTATAATGAAGATAACCTGCGTGTGTGCCACCCACCAGGAAAAGGGTTAATTTTACACCGTTTGTGTCTGTTAAGCATAAAATTCACACCCACTCCCCTATCCAATATTTTGTGCGGGCCTGGCAAAAGAGTTTCTTTTGACTGTTTGGAAATTTGACACCTGATAATTGCTTTTTCTCTGCTTCCTGGCACCGCGAAAACAAAGCCTTGCTTCCTGGAGGACATAGACAATGAATGGCCTACAACAAGTGCGAGTATAGAGTTTGTCGGTGAATAGGAATTTCATCGTTTATCGTTTCATGGCAAAAATAAGTGTTTTTTAGTTATTAGAAAATATGTTATTTTGACAGAACATGCAATCCCAGGCGGGAACGAAAGACCTACAAAAAAACCAGCAGTAAGAAGGGTTGAGGTCTCCCGGAGTGACAAACAAAAAAAAGACAACAATAAAACATGAATGAATTATAGTCCAACTATCAGGATATTTTTTATTTGCTTTTTTCATTTATTGATAAGAATGGAAGAAGTGATTTTAGTTTTAATAAATTGTTTATACACATATAAGCGTAGATATCTCTATTATGTCTATTCACAAAAATACATACAATTAAAAAATAATTAAGAAATACTGATAAATTTATTATAACAGAAAGTAAAGTATTTGTGTTTGAATTATTTTTATCACTTGAAATAAATTTCAAGGCCAATTCTGGAAATAATTAAAACATATTGTTTGTCCAGAAAAAACAAATATGGAAGTTTTTCAAGAGGAATAACGAAAACAAGTAAATACTCTTAGAACTGTAAAATATGAATGAAATAACAGAATGAAAACAATTTAAAACCAGTAAGTGAAGAAAGAAAGAAACTTCCCTAAGAATGAGAAAATGGGCACTGCGATAATAAATTGGAATAGTTGGTTTCGGTCAGTTAACAAAGTATTTAGCTCCACCTCCTCATCATGGCTTATTCCAAGGAGGAGTTGAAGATATTGATAATAATAAAGTACATCTGAAACGATAATCTTAAAATGCCCAACATTTTTCATAGATCAAGAATCGGAAAGAACAAATAGCGTGATCCATTTCGAGGTTCCCTACTTTTGTTAAGAAAAAACACAGAAAATTCAAATTGAATGGGGAATGTTTATTATCATTTTTTGGCATTTATTTTTTGAAGATTATGTCATTAAATGTTGGCCGCGGCTACGTCTCAGATGGTCCATCCGTTGAGTCCAATTTTCTATCACTCGTTCGAGCATTTCGACTGGTAACTGGCGAATGACACGCGTGATGTTTTGCTCCAAGGCCTGAATCGAAGAGGGTTGTCCGCATACACTTTAGACTTTACATATCCCCACAGGAAAAAGTCTAACGGTGTGATATCACACGATCTTGGTGGCCAATCGACCGACCCAAAACGTGAATTTATCTGCTCACCGAAGTGTTCTCTCAATAAATCCATTGATTGATGCGATGTGTGGGAAGTGGCGCCGTCTTGTTGAAACCAAATGTCGCCGAGATCAGGAGCTTCAATTTCAGGAATCAAATGGTCGTTTATCATGGCCCGATAACTATCGCCATTGACGTTTACGTTCTCACCGGCATCATTTTTGAAGAAATATGGACCGATGTTCCGGTACGTCGGATCGGGAATCGATCAATGGCAAAAAAGATACCTCTTAACGAGAGCTAAAATATTGCTCATGGGAGTCAAGGATTTGAAAAAAAAATGGACTTAGCGCAATTGGCGAACGATTATTTTGATTATAAAACTGAATAATTTGTAAACATTGTTCAGGCGTAAGTCTTTCCATGATGAAAAGCCAAACAATACTTAACAAAAATAACATGACAGCATGACACGACTCACACGTGATCTGTCGAAAAAAGGCTATTGAAAAAAGTATCTCTACTTAGATGACCCTATGTAATCTAAACAGATTTTCATCAACTTGGATCAAAAACCTCATATCTGCCAATACTATATAGATCGGACTTAAAATACAGTTTCGAAAGCGCTTAAATACTAAATAGCCGGGAACATAGTATATATGTGGCTATATCTAAATCTGAACCAATTATCCCGAATTTAAGCGGTGTTAGTTCCAAAATTATGAAACTTATTTTGTCCAAGTGTTGTAAAAGTAAAGTACCACTTCTATAGCGCTTTGATACTAAATGGGGGAAAAATATATGCGGTGGCTATATCAAAATATGAACGGATTTTCCCCGAATTAAATTTAATAAAAACCCTTTTCTGCCGAATTTCCTACTGATCAGATATAAAATTTTTACACCGCTTACATGTCAAATCGTGGGTAACATATATATGAGGGCTAAATTAAAATATGAACCGATTTTCTACGAATTTGGCAGGGTTCATTATTAATAAAAAAAAAGTCTACATTTGAAACGATTTTCCCTAAATTTTGCAGCACTTGTATGTCAAATCGGAGGTAACATATATATATATATAAATCTGAACCGATTTTCCTCAAATTTACCAATTTATTTCCTCTGACAATTTTTGTACAGATAGCTTATACAGTGCATATATGCCGAATGGGAGGTATATTTATATGGGAGCTATATGTTAGTCTGAACCGATTTTTTCCAGATAAAATAGGAATCGTCCTTGGGCCAAAAGAAATATATATGCAAAGGTTCGTTAAGACCAGGTCATAATTGAGACCTGTCTCTTTGATTACAACAATACATGCATAGACGGGCAGACAGACGGACGGACAAAGCTAAATCAACTCAGAAAGTGATTCTAAGTCGATCGGTGTAATAAACGGTAGTTCTATTTCTACCCTAAACCACAGTGTGATGTAGGGTATAATTACACTGTGTAACAGTGAAAAAATACACGGACTTGACAGTATAGGTTCGATTCTACTATCAAAGGGTAGTATAACCCTTCACACGGTTTGGCGAAATTGGTGACCAATTTTTTTTATGGGCCTCCAAAGTTTCTGAAAATCAGTGGGACCCTCGAAAAAGGTGTAATTCGCTTTTGTACAACAACTAATTCAGAATTGGTGATACCTCTTAAGTATACATATTTGGCAATAATGTAGCTAAGAATATGCTGAACAAAGTTTCTTACAATATGTTGCGAAAAAAAATTTTTTCCAGTACTTTTTTTTTGACAAAGTGAAGGAAAAAATATTTTTTTTTCACTTTTTTCAGCATAACTTCCAATTTATTCCAATAATTTTACCAACTATGCTTAGCAAAAGTGTAGCCAACGTAAAACTGAACAACTTTTTTGAACATACCAATACAATCTGAACGTGCCTAGGCTACCTAAATAGCTCAAAAAACCACATTGTGCCCCAAAAATGTTAGTATTTCACTATTATGTAACAAAAATATATTTTTTGGCATAGGGTATGTTCAAAAATTGTATAAAAAATATTAAGGCCAATATTTTTGTGGAACATATTAACCCTCTAGCTCCCCCACATAACTGTAATTGTTGGCCCCATTTTAACAAATCGTAAAACACCTCTTAAAATGGGGAGGGCGGGGATGAAATGTTCTACAAAAATGTTGGCCATAAATTTTAATATATGTGTGAGAACACATCAAAGCCCAAAACTTAACACATGTTTTTGATGTTTTCTTATGAGGGGTTGAAGAGATATTGAAGTAATTGTATGTTTCCAATATAAGGTATTATAGTTTATATTCAACAAGTAAAGACGAGTTAAGTTCGGCCATGCTGAATCTTATATACCCTCCACCATGGATCGGTGTGAATTGTTTCGGGTACAAATAAACTCTTTATAAGAAAATTTCAGCCCAATTCGTTGAATTTGAGGCGTTACGAAGTCAAATCTAGAGGGACCTTTGTATGGGGGCTATATCAAAACATGGACCTATGACTTCCGTTGTTCGTGTGAATAAACTCCAGCTAACAATCTTCAGCCCAATCAGTTCAAATTTATGGTCTCTGTGGCGTTAAGAAGTCGAATCGGGCAGATGCTATATATGGGGGATATATCAAAATATGGACCGATATTTCCCATTTTCAATTCCAACATCCCTGCAGATATAAGGAGTATATGTACCAATTTTCAGCCACCTAGCTCAAGAATTATAGATTGTAGGGTGATTACAACATACAGACGGACGGATGGTCGGAGGGACAGACGGACATGGCTAAATCGTCTTCGAATTTTACGTCGTTTATTAATATATATACTTTATGAGGTCTCAGATCAATATTTACTGGTGTTACAAACGGAGTGACAGAATGAATATACCCTCCATCCTATGGTGGAGAGTATAAAAACATTGCAAATAATTTCTTTTAGAACTTAGCGCAAAAATATAATTTTTATTAAAATGTTAATAAAAGTATGTTGAATGTATACGTTTTACGGGACCAACGATTTTAATTAATAGCCAAGATTTCCAGATTTCATTAAGATTCCATAGCTTTCTTCTAACACACGGACCATTAATTACAACTTGAAATGTTGGCTATCGATTACTTTTGATCTGAAAGAATAGCAGATTGCTGTGAAATTCGTTATATTAGTTATCTCGAGGTATGATTTGAGGAGCTTAAAATTATTCGTTACTGTCCCAAGAAACAGACGACTCAGCTTCGCTCCACCTTACAACTAAAGAATTTTAATCGAAAACCAGTAAGGAGAGGCAGAAAGTCGGGTGGGGCCGACTATATAATACCCTACACCTCCCTAACAATGCGATGAGGGTCATTGCGATAATAATTTGGAATAATTGGTAATTGAGTAAGAACATATATATGTGGATATATCTAATTCTGAACCGATAATCACTAAGTTAAGCAATATTAGTTCCTAAATTGAGAAACATTTTTCTGGAGAATTTTGTAATGATCGGAAGTAAAGTACAACTTCTATAGCTTTTGTAACCAAATCAGTAGGAACATATATATGGAGGTTATATATTAATCTGAATCGATTTTCCCTGAATACTCATTCATGTAAAATAGAAACCTCTTTCTAACGAATTTCCTACTGATCGAATATAAAATACAGTCTCTACAGCGCTTAGATATCAAATTGGGGCTAACATATATATGGGGGCTATATCTAAATCTGAACCGATTTTCTCCGAATTTGGCAGTATTCCTTCTTGTAGTAAGAAACCTCTTTCTGCCGAATTTCGCTGTGATCGGTTATAAAATACAGTTTCTACAGCGCATGAATTTCAAATCGGGGGTAACATATACATACATATATGGGGGCTATATCTATATCTGAAGCGATTTCCCCCAAATTTTGTATTGTCTCTAAGTGTATCACGAGACTACTCTCTGTCAATTTTTGTGAGAAATCGATTCTTTGATATTGAGCTAGATATTTGTTACTCTAGTCAACCCAATTTTCCAAGACTATGGTGATGGTTTCCTGCTCTATCTCATCGTAAATGGATTGAACATTGCTATTTCACGGGACCCCATAAAAGAATATAAATGTATAAAATCGTAGCTCAAATGTATAAAATCGTGGCCTTGGATGTGACAGTATAGGTTCGATTCTACTACCAACGGGTAGTATAACCCTATCCTCGGTTTGGCGAAAATGGCTTATGGTTTGGCGAAAATGGCTTATGGTGCGTCGCCATCCGCACCACAATTCTCCCGATTGTGGACACATTTGTCGATTTGTCGATTATGCCAAATCGGAGATACATATATATGAGAACTATATGTAAATCTAAACCGATTTTAACCAAATTCAATAGGGATCGTCCTTGAGCCGAAATAAAGATATGTGCAAAGTTTCGTTGATATCGGATCATAATTGCGACCTGTACTTTGATTACAAGAATACATCTACAGACAGACAGACAGACGGACATAGCTAAATCGACTCAGAAAGTGATTACAAGTCGATCGGCATAATAAACAATGGGTCTATCTGTTCTCCTTTTGGGTGTTACAAACAAATGCACAAAGTCATAATACCATGTACCACAGTGTGGTGTAGGGTATAAATATCATTGTCAAGATTCATAAAAATCGTCGACTTTTATAGTTGGTGCTTTACAAAAGTATTCCCCGCGAAAAATTAATACAATTCTCCAATTAGTATCCTTTTTTTCATTCGTTGTTCTGAAGAATGCATGCCGAAGCCTTCCGAATCAAATTCTTACCCTAGGTAACTAACACTTTTGATTTCGAAGTAAACTTCGTGGCCGGATATCTCGAAAATCGACATTTTACCGATACTATCGTATCGAATAAAAACTATCGATATTGACGCAAAAATAAAATTATTGATAGTTTGACAGCTCTATAAGTACTTTGCAGTTAATGTAGTAAGATATTACATACTCGGTCCCATCAAACTTTGGTATTTCTTTAGTTGTTTATATTGAAATATTTCATTTAATAAAAAGTATTTTCTGACAATCATTTCATTTAGCCCATGGTGCAGCCTTAAGTACATTGTGCTGCTATTGGTACGTACATATACTTACTAATTCACCTTTATTAATTTCCCCTTTTTGAAATTTCCCCTTCGTATAGTAAACGACCTATATTCGGAAAACTCACCACATCAAATGATAAGTGTTCATTCGTTGGTGTTACAACCACCCCCATTGATGAGCGAGTGTGCTTGTGTATATGTGTAGTCGAAAGAGAGCAAAAACAAAATCACATATTTGTTATTACAACACAATACACCAGCAGATTTTGTTTTTGCTAAATCTCATTACACAAAAAGGGAAAAAAGAAAATAAGCAAAAAACAAACACACACACACATACAACAACAAAAAAGCACATGCCTGTAATAACAAACAAAAACACACACATACACGTGCAGACACTTTTAGGAGCTTAACAATGCTCTCTTTCAAATACAACTCACACACATACAAACCTACACTCCAATAGACATAGCTGTCTAAATAAAATCACAGTTGTGTGATTCGTCCTCCTTCGGTATTTGTTGTTCCACAAAAAGAAGAGAGCTTTTTCTTCGTTTTCTTTTATTTGTTGAGTTTTTGTTGTTTCCAATAAGGCACACATACACAGACACACACTGCCAAACACTTGGCCAGAGAAACCTTAAACACTTCGTGTTGGCTACACGAAGTGCTGAACGATGTTGTTGTTCTTTTTGGCCACGAGTCCTTTGCCATAACGGGTAACGAATGAGAATTTGTGTTGTGCAGAAAACAGTTTAACGATAACTTTGCCGGCAAACGGTTGCAAGGTAACGGAAGTTTTCGCGCGCTAAACATGTTTAGATTGACTGAGTGAAGTGAATTGAAATTCAGAAAATATTTTGCAAAATTTCTTGGAAAAAAATGGAAATTGTTTAGTTCTTTTTAAATAAAACCATTTAAATGTAATAAAAGTTGAAAACAAAAATATAACTTGAAATGTTTCATCACTTTATATATAGATATTTCTGCAGTCACGAATGTTTTAAGAAATAATTGTGTAATTTGTGTGCAAAGAAATTTCAAATTCCTTAACTTATTTTCATGAGTTCAAAATTTGCGTGTTCCCGCCATTTACTTCAAAGTAAAACAAGTTATAAATAACCAAAACAAAAAATTATAATACTGTGTGTTTTTCGTTTTTTTCTGTTTGCAAAACCTTAAATGACACAAGGTGTAGTGGAAATGAATGACAAGATTTTGAAATAAATTTGTAGGTGAAAAAGTCGTATTTTAATAGGAATTATTGCTAACAGAAAGAAAAGAAATAATGTTGACTTTTGTGAGAAATAATAATTAAAGTGATATTTTGGGAGTCTATATATAACGCTCGTATTAATGAAGATCTTCGTAATATTCACATATCCAACATTTAAATAGTTAATTGATAATTCTTAGTTTATGTGCATCATTTTAATGCGTTTGTGAAGTATTTATATTGAAATAATGTTTCACCTTTCAGAAATAAAACCAGTAAGGAAAGACAGACAGTCAGACGGGCCCGACTATATTAAAACCTACACCAACTTGTTAGTGCAGAATAACCACAAATATATACATATGTTCAATATCTGAAAAGATTATATTTAAACTTGAATCGTTCAGAATTACTACTTTTCATGATTCATAAAAATCGGATTTCAAATGTACTTTTTAAACCTCAGATCACACATTGTGATATTGTATATTGTCGATATTTAAACGTAACCGATTTTTGGACTAGTGCTTAAGTCTCAAAAATATACAAATCTGAAACGATTAACTTTTTGCTTCTCCAGCAAAAACTCCTCGGCAAATTTTATAATGATCAAATGTGAATAAAACTTTTATTGTAGACTTATACAAAACGGATAGAACTGTCATGCAATTTTTCTGATTTGACATTGTTTTTGAACCAAAAACGATGTTCCTGCAAAATTTTGTGATTATCGGATCATAATTACAACATGTACCTTTATTACAAGAATACATGCACAAACAGACAGACGGGCATAGCTAAATCAACTCAGAAAGTGATTCAGAGTCGATCGGTATAATAAATGATGGGTATATTTCTTCTCCCTTTGGGTGTACTGGGAATTATGATTTCACAAAGTCATAATACCCTTAACCACAGTGTGCAGGATGTACACAGAAAAAAACTAAAATCTCACGGAGCCGACTAAATAATATCCTATTCCAACCTGCTAGAAGCTAACATCGTGACAGTGCTTTTTTAAGATCTAAATATTCCAATTTATTTTCAGTCAAAATTCAAATAGAAGAGGTCATTTGATTAACATTACACAGTACAGCATTTTCCAGCTCATTGTTTTGCGACTCAATTCTGAGAATTAGACGTGAAAGTAGCACCAAAAATAAGAACTTCTGCATCATTCTTTTAGTCAAGTTGGCTCAATTAATAACACTGTGCTAGTCCAAAAATGTAACAGAAAGGAGACCCTATGGATAGACCTATTTCGGCCATGCTGAATCCAGTGGCATTAGCCGTTTTTCTATGTTAGCTCTTGTTTTCGCGAAATTCGACCACAAAGTTTGTTGGGAAATCAGAGAGGTGACTTATCTCTTTGGTTATTTTGAAGTGGAAGACTTCGGAATATACGCTTCAGTCCAAAGATCGAAATAAAGGGAACATTTGGACAATTATTTTTCTCAAAACAGTCGTCCACGCTTCTCACCCCCTTACCCCTGAAAAAGTGCAATGAAATCTTATCATATGTTAAAAATCATACATATCATCGACATTTTTAGTAGGCATCGTTCAGAAAAATATTCCTCGCGAAGAAATACTATAAGTCCTTTCTCAACTTTTTTATGAGAATTAAGCAAATTTCGAGTTATTACATAATTTGTGTATTTTTCTGCTCATAGCAGAACATATTTGAAATAAAATTTTTGTAAATTATTTTTTCGTTAGTGTTAATGGAAATTTCAAAAGTAACCAACAAAACCAGCTAAATTGTGAAACCTGTTAATTTTTCATAAATATGTTGAAAGGAGACTCATAGTAATTTCTCGCGAGGAACATTTTTCTCAAAGACACAGACTAAAAATGTCGATGATTTGTATGACGTTTGACACATGGTAAGATTTGATTGCACTTTTACGGGGGTAAAGTGGTGAGAAGCGTGGTTGACTATTTTGAGAGAAATAATACTCGAAGGGTTCCCTTTATTTCGTTCTTTGGACTGAAGCGCGTTTTCGTAAATCTTACACTTCAAAATCACCTCCGAGATAACTAACCTCTCTGATTTTTTTGCAAACTTTGTGGTCGAATATCGCGAAAACAAGAGCTAACCTAGAAAAACGGTTAGCTCCATTGGATTCAGCAAGGTCGAAATAGGTATATCCATAGGGTCTCCTTTCTGTTACATTTTTAAAGTGTCCATTTCGAGCACAGTGTAATTTATTGCCGATACGATTTTTTTTTCCTTAAAGTGGATTTTTAGAACATTTTCTATATTTTTTCTCGGCATACCGAACGGAATGCCTCTGAAGCATAATTGTAGATATTGAATAGGAGAAACCCTACTCGACAAAATTGCATCCAGTGCCATAAAAATAGCAAAAATGTTCTGTTCTGTTTTAATTTTCTGTTTCATACGTATACGTATTACAATTACGTATTCGTATACATATTTCAATATTTTACTGACAGATATTGTATGACTTTGTGGGCATTTTTGCGATTTTTAAGGCATTGGATGGACTTTTTTCGGGTAGGTTTGTTCCGCATTTTTTTCTCCTATTCAATATCTACAACTTTGCCACCCAAATGGAGAAGAAATAGAACCATAATTTATTATACCGATCGACTTAGAATCACTTTCTGAGTTGATTTAGCTATGTCTGTCTTTCCGTCCGTCTGTTCATGAATTCTTGTAATCAAAGTACAGGTCGCAATTATGGTCCGATCTCAACGAAACTTTGCACATGTCTTTTATTTAGACCCTATTGAATTTGGTTGACATCGATTCATATGTAGATATAGCCCCTATATGTATATATGTTACCCCCTATTTTACATATAAGCGTTATAGAAACTGTTTGTTTTATATCCGATCATTACGAAATTTTGCAGAAAGAGGATTCTTATTACACGAATGAATTCTGCCAAATTTTAGCGTAAAATCGGTTTAGATTTAGATATAGCCCACATATATATGTTACTCCCGATTTGATATGTAAGCGCTGTAGAAACTGTATTTTATATCCGATCAGTACGAAATTCTGCAGGGAGAGCTTTCCTATTACGCAAATAAACACTGCCAAAGTTTGGTAAAATCGGTCCAGATTTAGATATAGTTCCCCTGTATATGTTACACTAGATTTGAGAAGTAAGGGCGGTAGAAACTGTATTTTGTATCCGATCAGTACTATATGGGGCAGAAAGAGGTTTCTTATTACATGAATTAACAATACCAAATTCGGGGAAAATCGGTTTAGATTTAGACGCAGCCCCCATATACATGTTTCCCCGATTTTGATATCAAAGCGCTATAGAAGTTGTACTTTACTTTAGATCTTTGCAACATTCGGCAGAAAGAAATTAGTTAATATAGGCTAATAATGCTTACAATGAGAAATCGGTTTAGATGTATTTATACCCATATATACTACGATCCTGTCTATTTAGAATTTAAGCGCCGCTATGTATTTTACGTCCGTTAGTTATATTATTTTGCAGAAATGAGTTTTTTGATTAAAGAAGAATACTGGGCATTTTAAGATTATCGTTTCTGATCTAGTTTATTATGATCAACATCTTCAACTCCTCCTTGGAATTAGCCCTGATGAGGAGGAGAAGATAGGTACTTTGTTAACAGAATCGAAACCAATTATTCCATATTATGAAAACAATGTCCATTTCAGCATTGTTAATGAGGTGTAGTGAATAATATAGTCGTCCCCGCCCGACTTTATGTCTTTCCATACTGATTTTTTTTAAATAGATACCAAATCGTCATGTACAAATATCCATATCAATGTCACCATCTCCGATTTCAAGTTAATTTCCATATTGATTTAATGCTCAAAATACTACTACATACTTGTAGTTGGCAAATTAATATACAATATGTGTTAATTTTTTGATAGAATACAAAAATTATCTTAAATGACATACGTTTCTAGAGCAGACTGATTTTTGCAGAGTCTTATTTTAAAGGGCCTTAGTTGTACTTTCTAGAGCACGTAATCTTATTAGTGTTTTAAACAGCCGGTCGGAAGTTGGTTCCCACGAAAATGCAGTCCAACGCCAAACTGTTTAAGATTTTCTCCAGTGGGAAGGATCCGAAGTTGATTAAGCGGAGCAAAATATTTATGCGTAGCCTTTAATATTTCTGAGGCCCTGTGCTCCTTATAGGATCGATTCGAATCCATGTGTATGTATATGGGCAACATGGATTGGATTTTCTTCCATAACTGGAAAGATCTACGATATAGGTTTTTTTTGTTTTAGCAAATAATTTAAAAAACATGTGAGAAAGTTCGGTCGAGCCGAATTTTATATACCCTCCACAATGGATTGCATTCAATTACATTACCGAACAAATCTTGGGATATGGAACAAATTATGAAACGATCCTTTTTGTTTAGGCAAATCATTAAAAAAAGAACGCTGCAATGTTTTAGTGAAATTCTTCAGGCCTAAAATTGTTTAGCCAAACACTTCATCTTAATCATCTGAAAAATGTGGTCTGAAAATGTGGCTAGTTTCCAATATTTATACTTTTTTCAAAAATGTGGTGTATATGGCTTATATAAGTGTATTCATGACCGACCTCTGTAGGAGAGCTATATCACGTTGAGAAGAATTTAGCACAAACTGCAAAGTTTCATCCTAATCATCTGGCATTTATGGCTTAGATATGAGTATTTGGGAGCGACCTCTATAGACAGACTATAACTAAATATGAACTGATTTGTATAATTATTATTGTGATGAAATATTTTCTAATAAAATACAAACTGCAAAGTTTCAGGTAAATTTCTTAGAAAATGTGGTATTTATGACTTAAATAAATGTCTTTGGGAGTGACATTTATAGGGTGATTATAAGAAAATATGTGGCGACTTGTAAAATGGGACATAGCTCAATTATTGGGACTGTAACGGGTCATAGCTCAATTATTGTAGATTGCGGCGCAATGGGCGGATCTGATTTGATTTAGCCATATTAATTAATAATACGACGATTAAGAATTATAATCTTTAGTGAAAAAATAAGTAAAGCCCCAAATACATATAGGCAGATAGCCTCATCTAATCTGAATCGACCTTGTAAATTGAAGGTGGTGCCTGTTTCGGTTTCAATATATGCAAAAGTGTAGAACCTGAGAATTTTTTGGCCTCCACCATATACTTACGGCCATTTTAGGTACATACATATACACGGGGCCAAATCGCCTTTTTATACCCTACACCACACTGTGGTACAGGGTATTATGACTTTGTGCATTTGTTTGTAACACCCAAAAGGAGAAGAGATAGATCCATTGTTTATTATACCGATCGATTTGTAATCACTTTCTGAGACGATTTAGCTATGTCCGTCTGTCTGTCTGTCCGTCTGTCTGTCCGTCTGTAGATGTATTCTTGTAATCAAAGTACAGGTCGCAATTATGGCCCGATCTTGACGAAACTTTACACATATTTTTTTTTTGGCTCAAGGACCATCCCTATTTAATTTGGTTAAAATCGGTTCAGATTTGGATATAGCCCCAATATATATCTTACCCCCATTTGACATGTAAGCGCTGTAAAAACTTTATTTTATATCCGATCAGTATGAAGCAGAAAGAGGTCTCTTATTATATTAATGAACACTGTTAAATTTGGAAGAAATCGGTTCAGATTTAGATATAGCCCCCATATATACGTTACCCCCGATTTCACATGAAAGCGCCGTAAAAAAATTATTTTATAACCGATCAGTGTGAAATTCGGCAGAGAGAGGTTTCTTACTACATGAAGGAATACTGCCAGATTCGGAGAAAATCGGTTCAGATTTAGATATAGCCCCCATATATATGTTACCCCCGATTTTACATGTAAGCGCTGTAAAAAGTGTATTTTTAATCCGATCAGTACGAAATTCGGCAGAAAGAGGTTTCTTATTATATGAATTAATACTGCCAAATTTGAGGGAAAGCGGTTGAGATTTAGATATAGCCCACATATATATGTTACCCCCGATTTGACATGTAAGCGCTGTAGAAACTGTATTTTATATCCGATCAGTGCGAAATTCGGCAGAAAGAAGTTTCTTATTACTCAAAGGAATACTGCCAAATTCGGAGAAAATCGGTTCACATTTAGATATAGCCCCCATATATATGTTACCCCCGATTTGACATGTAAATGCTGTAGAAACTGTAGAAACTGTATTTTATATCCGATCAGTACGAAATTCTACAGAAGGAGGTCTTTTTACATGAATGAGTATTCAGGGAAGATCTGTTGAGACTTATATTAAAGCTCCATATATATATTCCTCCTGATTTGGTATCAAATCTCTGTAGAAGTTGTATTTTACTTCCGATCATTAAAATTTTCCAGAAAGATGTTTCTCAATTTAGGAACGAATATTGCTTAATTTAGCGATTATCGTTTTAGAATTAGATACTATATTTCTGCCCATTTACCAATTATTCCCAATTATTATGGCAATGACCCTTATCGCATTGTTATGGCGGTGTAGGGTATTATATAGTCGGCCCCGCCCGACTTTCTGCCTTTCCTTACTGGTTTAATATGCGTGAATCAAGAGAAAATATATTTTTGCAACACAAATTTTTAAATAATATATATTTCTAAGCAAATAAATTTTATTCGAAAATCAATAAAATATTTTTGGAACGCATATATTATTATTACAAGAAAATATATTTGCAAACTAAATTTCTCAAATAAAATATGTGTTTAAATACAAATAAAGTTATTGTTTAGGAATTTTTTCAAATGAATTTTATTTAAAAAAGATTTCCAAAACTTTTGCTGAAATTTTTGAATTTTAGTTTTCATTTTTCCTTGTACCTCCCAGTTATGGTAGCATATGCTGCATTAACTTCTGTTTGAAATCAATCATTTCAAATTTCTGGGTATTCCAAGCTATCATTAGTTCTTAATCCTCCAAGTAATTTGTATTTATACAAGATTATTATTTATTATTTTTACGAGCATTAAAAATGTCTAAAAATTTAACTTTGTATTACTGAAAATTTTGCACAATGTATGTATTTTCTGAATACTTAATCGCAAAATAAATATTTGTTTCTGAAATAATAGTCCCAAATAAAATCATATTTGGGTGTAAACAAATATTTGTTTAGAACAACATCTTCCCAACTACATAATTTTTGTGTGCACAAAATTTAAGAAGAGTGTACCCTAATTTAAGAGTGTACCCTAAATATATATATATATATATATATATATATATATGTATGTCTGAAGCCGAATATGTCTGGCATAATATACTACAGAAGCGATTTTTTTAGCGTGTACATATACAAGTATATTCTTAACCCTCAAAAAATGCAAAGACGATTTTGCCTTGTCCGTCTATCTTTTAAAAGCATGATACCGTCCATAATAATTAGACCTCAGATTTTTTGCATATATTAACCAACCAAATTTTGCATTTAGACGTTTTATGGTTCAAATATATTTTTTACGTATCTTCGATATGCACTAAAATTTTCTATATTTTGAGCGATAAAATGTCTAAATGGAATATTTGTTTCCTATCGGATGAAAAATAAAAATATGCAAAAAATCCGAAGTCTTAACACTATGCAACGAACATTTTTGTCCGAGAATTTTTTTATAGGTTGTGGCATTCTATTGTATGAAACCAAAAAAAATTGTATGGTATAGGATTTTTTTTTTCTAAAATTCCAAATTTAAGGAAGTTACCTTTAGTATTTTCCAAAATAAAAAATATGAAAAATAATTTTTCTAAATATCCCTTTTGTTACACTATGGGTCATAATTTATATATGTATTTATCCGTAGACTTTTGCAAATAGTCATTGTTTTCTTCTTTTTGATGCTAGCTTCCAAAAATTTGAACAAATATTTTTTTGCGATTTTTTTTCATTTTTATGGTTTTTTCATGCCAGAAAAAAGCAATTTTTTAAAAAAAAAACAAATTTGTTTCTAATTATATTAACGACAGTTAATGTTTCCATGTGAAAGTGTCATTACCAGCATTTGTAGTTCTCCTAATTTCCTTTAATGTAAAGCGTATCCCGGCTAAATTGAGCATATACTTCAAAAAATATGGTCCAAATAATAGAGGCAAGACAAAGGGAATTTTAAAGAAATATTTTTTAAAAAAATTACCATACATTTTTTAATATTTTTTACGTGCTTAGTGTACCATATTACACCAGAACATGTTATGCACTGCCCTTGCAAACTAGCTCTGAGAACCTCTCATTTTCAAAAATTGAATCATTTCAGGTGAAAATATAGGTTTCTATGCGGCTTAAAATCCAAATCGATATGTAGTTCTTTCTGTAGTCCGAGAATTACAGACCAAAAATTAATTCATTCACAAATTCTCAGAAAATATTGTTATAGTACGCCGCAGTTACGAGTATGACCCACAATATTAGGCAAAGTTCAGAAAATTCGATTTTCATTCCCTGCCATAATTTGTTCAAGCTAATTTTAATGCAGCTCAGAATCATATCGACCATTTTTCCCAAAAAATTTAAAGAAATAATGTATCGATTCTCAATTGCATTGACATTTTGCTGAACTTTGATTTTAATTTAATAGTTTGGGTCATAACAGTGGCTTACAAACATACATACAACAAAATATGAAATGATTTGGGCATTTTTTTGCGGTGAATTATTGTCAAAATAGAATAAAAACTGCAAAATTTCAGCTAAATTGCTTAGTGAAAGTATTTCTTATGGCTTAGGGAAACATATTTGACAGCGAGCCCTATGGGCTAGCTTTAAAGTATTATGTGCTCTATTTTAAAATATTATATATGCCTCATTTTCAATCACAAACAAACAACGACTATAATAAATATTCCTGTCAAATTTGATCAACAGAGCTCTATTATTACGGACTGTAGTGTGATTTCAAAAATACAGATAACAGATCCATTTTTCAAGGTATTGCAAACGGAATGAAAAAGATAATGTACATCTTATCCTGTATATAGATTAAACACCTAATAACGGTGGTAAATTTGGATAACAATACTATATTCCATATTATAACAGAAAAGATCTATAGAATGACTTAAACCCTGCTGTTAGATTGGGCCCATTTAGTCCAATTTTGAATCGTTTCGTTTATAACTTTTCAACGGTAATATATATTTCCTTATATTTTCTGCTCACGTGTCAATTTTACACTACAGTGCTATTCTTAAAAAAAAAATTGTCTGACATAAAGTGGGATTGAGAAAAATGAAAAGTCTTGGATTGGGGACTATGTGGTCCAAGGGAAATTTTTGTTTTATTGAAATTAAAATAATAAGCCTTTTTTGCTCAAAAAATAATTTCTAAATAAGCTGTTTTCTTTTCACGAAGTATTGAATAAAAATTAATATAAAATATTGGACTAAATATTTATTTTGTATAAAAATTATAATATGTACCAAATGCTCTATTAATCTAGGATTCGTACACATTTTTTAAAGTTACATATATTGGAATTTGGTCCAAGAGATATTTTTGTTTTATTGAAATCAAAATAATAAGCCTTTTTGCTCAAAGATAATTTGTAAATAAACTGCTTTCTTTTCACGCAGTATTGAATGAAAATAAATATAAAATATTGGGTAAAATATTTATTTTGAATGCAAAATTTAATACGGACCAAATTGTCTCTTAATACAGGATTCGTACATATTTTCTAATCTAGCAGCAGGGTTAAAATACTCAATCGGAATTTGTGAGAGGATTTTTTTTTTGATAATTCTTACAGAAATCTTGTCTAGTTTTGTCAATTAGTTTATTTAATTCCACAATCCATCACACCTCCGTGTGAACCCTATGCGTAAAATATGGTCACGTATGTTATTACTTGTTGTTTGTGCACTTATGTTGTTAACAATTGTGTTACCCGAGTTGTTTTCTGTTTTATTTTTTTTCTCCTGCGTATAGTTTCGGGCAAATACGGTTGTCATGAAATAAATAAAGCCACGAAAAAAACGAATTCACATTTTATATGAGCTCTTGTGTTTTTCCTGTAGGGATTTTTTGCTATTTTACTCACACGACGACATAAATGTACTACAGTAATGGACATTTCGTGATTTTTGTAATTATCATAAAAAAATAACTCCAAATACCTCTTATTAGACGGGAGCAACTTCAGAAAAAAAAACACACAGCCATTCACTCATGGAAGATTGGAGTGGAGGTGCAGTATGTGCTTGCTCTATGATGCAAGGTTGATGATGGCTTTGGTTATGTGGTTGGTTGGATGGTCTTTATGGTTATTCTGGACAGTGGTGTTAAAATACTGGAGTATTCAAGAGCTCTATGCTAATTTTCTATTTACAAAACTAGGGTCATCATCAACAGCAACAACTTATGTTGCATTGACTTTCGTCGGCCACTTCACCAGTTCAAAAGCTAGTCCAGTCCAATCCAATCCCTTGCCAATTTTCTATGCGTGTTATAAGCCCAAAAATAGAATTGGTGGTTTTGCTCGTATTTGTAGTTGTATTTGCTGTTGTTGCATTTGATATTGTTGTCATGCCACAAAACACCAACAACGGGCAGCAACATGAAACCAACAACATTTACCGAAAATACACACAAGTGGATATGCGTTTACACCAAAGGCTCTTAACGGCAAGGGGCACAGTGATATCGAAGCGATTTGAACCCGGAGATCCTAGAGACAAAATGGCATAACATTCAACAATAACGCGGTCGGTCAGAAATGAGTTCGGGTTATCAATTTTCTACGAACACTTTTTAGCAAATTTATGCTAAATGTGATATTTTTCACTTGTTTGTAGAACCACTCGTCACAAATATATTTTTGCGGAACAGCATTTGGAGTTGTTCAAAAAAGATGCACTTATTTTCTATTTTTCAAATCTAGGCATGTTATTTTAGGCTGTCTTACAAAAAAAAAATTTTGGTAAAAATCAGTCAGTTTCTTAAAATTTGTTAAGTTTAAATTCATAAGAAAATTGGTCTAAAATACAATTTGTTATATGTACATACCGACAACTTCATTCTATAATATGCTACGTCGACCAAACTTGTTTTACGAGACATACAATTTTTAAATCTTAAATATTCCAAATAGGAATCTAAAAAAATTTTGGTGTTTATTCGTCAACCCAAACAAAAGTTATTCATAAAACTGTACAGGTCATTCGATTTGTATTGTGAATGGATTCCATACAAATTAAAAAAAATCATCAAGCTTTGATCGCCTCTCCTGCTTCGACTTAGCATACTTTGGAATGGAGACATAGATATTCAAATCATGATTTGCAATAATTAAGATTTATTCAACCACTGTGCCAGCCCATGCATATGTTGCTACTGCCCAATTGCCTGCAGCAGCGTTGGCTGCCTTTGGTGTCGTTTTCAGCCGCAATCGTGGCATTGTTGTTGGCTTTTGTGCTGTTGCTGCACATTGTGTATTACTGCTGCCTGCTATTGTTGTTGCTGTTCAATTTAACATTATACTCTCGACCACTTATGTCTCGGCACACAGAGACGCGTACACACACGACCAATACACATAGTAGTCACACTCATTCGCCCGGTTGGTACACTCAATCACACTCCTTCCCAAATGTTCTGTGAGTTCTGTGTGTGCACACATGCATGCAGCTCATAAAAATATAATGAGCCTTAAATGCCAATACTTGTATAAACGTTCAGGAGACAGTAAGCTTACTGGGGAAAAAATTGAAGAGCATGAGAGAAGGAGAGTGGGGTTTCTGGTATCTGATTACATGTTTGTAAGTATGTGGCTGCGTAAGCTCTCCGCCATACAACCCAATGCATGAATGAATGTATGCAAATTTGCCGGTTTATTTAACAGTGTTGCGTGGCAATGCAAGTATGTATGCGTACGAGTATGCACGAGAGTATATGCTGTGCGGTGTGTTTACATTTTCCAAATGTTCGCTTGTGTTTTCATTTGTTGTTGTAAACCATACTTTTGTTGGTTTGTCGGCTTTTTAACATTCCCACCTCACTCTCTTTCTCGCTCACCCTCTGCTTGTATTATTTTGCTCTGTGCGTAGCGAAGTGTGGGCGAGGGTTTGTTTAATGTATTTGTTGGTTGTCCTTTTTGGTTCATTCATTTTCGACATAATGAATGCTGCTGCAAGACCAGTCGGTTGGTGTACCATTTCAATAACAGCAATAGCAGCAACAACAACATGGTTTCATATACAAATTAATTAATTAAATATGCATTAGTGACATTGATAGAATCTTTCAATTGTACGTTTTGCCAGTTTTAGTTTAAATTTAGTTGTGCCAGCAAAATTTTAAATATATTTCAGGGTATTGCAATCATTAGTCTATTATGAAATGTAACAATGCGAAATTTCACAATGGTTCTATTCGAAAGGATTGATGAGCTAATTACTCAGTCTGGGATAATACTATTATCTGAGATTATTGTGTAGGCATATTGGTTCATTTTGGAATTAGAAATAATGCATTGAAATCAGTTTGAATATATGTATGTAATTAAAACGTATTATAAAAATTTTACAATATTATAACTAACGAAAAAATTAAATCAATTTTATGTTTTACGCCGAAAAGCAATAATAAAGAAATATTGTGCAAAATACTTAAAGAATAAAAAATTTTTCAAAGAAAATCAGAAGTAGTGTATTAGTCGAGAAACCCGACGGAAGTATATCTACACTTTATGAAAAGATGTGAATGGAATTTAGCACATTGTGTGGGAGGTTTATAGTCATTCGAAAATTAGTTTAAAAAACACAGAATAAGAAGACACATAGATGCAATTTGTTACATATGTTATTACGAAATTTCATAGTTATGCAAGAAACTCTTGAGATAATACGATTTAAATTTAACTTTGTATTTAAGGAAAACTTAAATAGTCTGCCCGTATACTTGTATCATTTAAATATAGTTCCATTTCCAAGAACACCGTTGGAGTTCTAAATTGAAATGAAATTTTCTGCAGAAATTATTGGGAAATTATTTTCCTATGAATTTCATAATAAGATAGCTCTGAGCTGCAGATACTTCAAAAACCATATACTGTGCCGAAATTCAAGTACTTGTGGCCACGGGTAATAAGGATATGAGCTATTCACTTTTAGTATGATTTGGTATGTTTGTGTGAGACGTATTAAAAGTGGCGAGATAATTATGCCCATTATTACGGAGAATTATTGGAATTTTAAGGCAAAAGAGCTGTGAAAAATTCCAGATATATGTGTATATTTGCATCAAAGTTATGCGCTATTAATTATACCCTGAACCACAGGATGGAAATGTACATTGTCATTGCAATATTGATCTGATATAGAACATATGAATGTTCTTCATCGTAGCTATGCCACTTGTATTTAAATTTTTTTCTAGCTGATAACATTTCTGCTTCTGTATTATGTACACGGAAAAAAATCGCCAATTTTAATATGCTTGAATTTAAATAAAATATAATTGGAACAAGAATTTTTTGAAATATATATATTTTTTAACAATAAATTTTTATTTGAAAATCAATAAAATTTATTTTAAGCGAATATTTTAATACTCGTAGTTTTGAAAATGTCTACAGTTTTGTTAAAAATTGGAGTTATCACCACACCCGCTTTAGTACCTCCCATACAAAAGAGCCAAGCCATACCAAAATTAAATTAATTTAAAACATACTAAATTTAAATTCATTTGGTCATTCTAATAGCCCATACACGCTGAAAAAAAATCGGTTCTGTAGTATATTGTCCTAAACATATTCGGCTTGAAACATATATATGTTTAGGGTACACTCTAAACATATAATATTTGGTAAACACAAACATTTAGTATTTGGGAAGATGTGGTTCTAAACAAATATTTGTTTACATCCCAACGCGACTGTTATTTCCGAAACAAATATTTATTTGCATTTAAGTATTCATAAAATAGATAAATTGTGCTATATTTTTCAGTAGTTGTTACATTTTTAGAAATTTTTAATGTTCGTAAAAGTAATAAATAATAATAATTTAAATCGTATAATCTTGGATCAATATAAAGTACTTAGAGGATTAACACCTAATGATGGCTTGGAATTCTCAGATATTTGAAATGATTGATTTAAAACAGATGTTAATGCTGCATATGGTATCATAACTGGGAGGTACAATTCGAATCCAAGGAAAAATAAAAACTGAAATTGGAAAAAGTCAGCAAAACTTTTGGAAATCTTTTTTAAATAAAATTAATTTGGAAACATTCCGAAATAATAATTTTATTTGTATTTAAACACATATTTTATTTGAGAAAATTTGTTTGCAAATATAATTTGTTGTAATATATTAATATATGCTTTCCAAATATATTTTATTGATTTTCAAATAAAATTTATTTGCTAAGAAATATATAATATTTAAAAATTAGTGTTTCAAATATATTTTCTTTCGATTCAAACATATCAAAAAATGCGATTTTGCCCCGTGTAGATGCTTCATAATTCTCACCTAAGATTGCCATTTGGAAAAGGAGAGACTGAACGGCCTTATAGGACATTTAGGATAATCATGTTGAACAGCGTTAATTTAAACGGTTTGTCTTTCGCCTAGTGTATTTAAAACACTAGTAATTCGGTGAATATTGAATGTTGACGTGTACGTCGTTTCCCGGAGTTCATTTTTGAATTTTTGATCTCAGCCTCTATATTTGTTGTAAAAATTGCAATTACATATCCCCTATAAATGTTCCCCTTCTTTATTGTTTGTGTATAAAAGCTCATAGATTTCCTTTCTTCTCCGGTTTTGTTTTGCTTGCCTTTTTAGGCATTTTCAAAACAAAAACTCTCCTTTTGTTTAACTCTGGCGAAAAAAACAAAACAAATAGAATGAAAAGTTTTTTGATTACAATTTTCTATTTTTTTAGACTCCGTTTATTTGTAACGTATACAAAAAAATAACAACAAACTATTATTGCTTCTTTGTAAGAACGCCGGCGTATATACACTCGTATTTAAGGCCGTAATTTACTCAACATAAACACGCAAATTCTTTCGTTAAGATTAAACAGAACTATGAAGTACAGCGACTGTAGTTCTTTCCGTTTATTTGAAGTGTCTGCAATATTGTTTGCCGAGTAGAGTTTGTCTTAGGAAAAGAATAGTTTGAAGGGGTTTTCCGGGGCACTGCTCCCGCCTTGCTGTAGTGATTTCCTTTGTTCTTTAGTGCAACGTATCTAATCGCATAAAATGGGCTATAAAAGGAAGTTTTAGTTTGGATTTTTTTTTGACAGCAGTGTTAGGAAGGAAGCTTCATTTAGAGGTCATTAAACTAATTAGGACACGCCAACGTATGAGTAATCTAAAATATGTTCACATACCACATACGACCTGATGTATGAATCATTAATCATACGCAGTGGTGGATGGATTTGGACTTGTACTTACTTCATCTAAGATAGTCAGTCCATTTGGAAAGACAGGAAAATTGATAGGCATATTATTAAGTAGGAATGCTAATGGTCGTAGTAAAAATCTAAGATAGACATAACCATCAGTCTGGTTGTCTGTTGAAATCACGCTACGGGTTTTAAACAACTATATTGGAAGATTACCTTTCTGAACAAAAAATTGTTCTCAAATAAAGAAAAGTTTAAAAAATTTCATAGTACTAAATAAGAAAGTATAAGTAGAGATGAATGACTGAAATACAAATCTACCAATGGTTTTAGTCGTACTGCCTAAAGCCGCCCCTTATAGTTTGTAAAGTGGAATAGACTGATTAAATTTTTAATAATATTACAACGTCAAAATATATTATTGGAAAAAAATGAAAGCATTAATTTTTGGCTTATAAAAATGTGAATAATTTAAAAAACAAGTAAGAAACCAACTTATAAATCCCCTCACCTTGAGTCCCAAAAATATTAGTAAATTTGTTTACTTTTTCTGTTTTTTTTTTTAAATTAATATCAATTTAAATTGCATTTAATAACTTTAAAGTTATTACTGGTGTTAAAGATATAAGCTGTTAACTTTTGGTGTAAAATGGTCCATTTGTGAGGGGGGTAACAAAAGGGGCGTGCCAATAACGACCACTTTTCTCTAGACTATAGGTACTATAAAAGCATTGCGCTGTACGCAATTAATTTTGGCAGTTAACAGTTAACTTTTGGTACACAATTTTCATTTGTGTGGGAGGTACCAAAAGGGGCGTGCCAATAACGCCCATTTTCACCGTCTTGTAGGTACTATTAAACCATTACAGTGTACAACATTTCAAGACTTTGTATGTACTGGTAATAAAGTTATAAGCTATTTACTTTTGGTTCAACATTTTCCATTTGTGCGGGAGGTACCAGATGCGGCGTGGCAACTTCGCCCATTTTTCTCGAGGTAATAGTGACTAATAAACTAATACTATGTGTAGAGTTTCAGAGGGTTCAAGTAAGTAATGCAGATGTTATTAAATAATCAATATTTCACTAAATGTTAACCAATATGGCCCATCTTCGAACTTAGCCGGATATAGAAGAAAATATTACCACATACCAAATTAGAAGTCAATTGGTTACTCCATTCGAGAGTTATCGTGCGCACCAGCCTGCATACAGACAGACAGACAGACAGACGGACATTGCTCATTCGACTTAAAATGACCCAAAACGGATATCCGCCGAACATACTTAGGGTCTTAGGTCGCTCCTTCGAGGTGTTACACTTTTGGCTCGTAGCAAATGATATATACCCTCCACTCTAAGGCGAGGGGATAATAAAAATAAGATTATGCTAATTTAGTTGAAAATAAATATGTATCACATTATTTTATGAACAGATTATGGCTTAAGCAATCCACAGAAGCCGCTCTAATAAAGCTTTATTGAAGGATATCTTTCTGTTAAGAACGTATTATGGAAGACTTCGAAGAAATCGAGGGGGCTTTAATAACATAAATTACGGCTCTATCAACCATAGGTGGTTGATAGCAATATAAAAAGGTTCTTTCATAACCTTCTGATTAAAAGAAGCATTTCAGCCAGCTTAGCGTCAACTGACATCCACAGATCTGTCAGCAGGGGAACGGCTTAAGTGGGTGTTCAATCTTAATGTTATTGCCTAAGCAGATGTAGAGGCAATCATTGTTAGAGGGAAGTTTCCCAGCATTCTTAGAGATACTACCGCAAGACGGGCATCTGATAATTGTCTTGAATCCGAACAAGAAAGAACTAGTTCTTTTCAGGAGATATAAGGTATCAACTATTCCGCCTGTCTCTTGGGGGGTATTTCAGTCCACTATTCTGAAAAGGAAAATACTAAGGTCAGGAAATGGCTACGAAGATTTATTGAAGGATATATTCCTGTTCGGATCGTATCATGAACGATTTTGAAGAAATCGAGGGAGCTTCAATAACATAAATTACGACTCTACCAACCCTTTGTTGTTGCTAGCATTAAATGAAGTTTCATTCATAACCTTTTGATTAAAAGATGCATTCTAGCTAGCTTAGTGTCAACTGACATCCATTGATCTGTCAGAAGCGGAACGGTCCAAAGGGGTGGCAATCGCTGTTAGAGGGACGCTTCCCAGTATTCTTAGATATACAACTGCAAGACGGGCGTCTGATAATGGTCTTGAAACCGAACAAGACAGAACTAGTTCTTTTTCAGGATATAGTACCAACATTTCCACCTGTCTCCTTGGGTGATTTTAGTCCACTGCTCTGAAAACACAAAATACTTAGGTCAGGAAATGGCTACGAATGTACTGACATTCTAGAAACAATGCCTGACCTTCCGGGCATTGTTGATAACACCATGTCTGTACCACTTTTTGACAAGAAGTATCTGACTTTCACTTATAGTTGATAGATTAGAATGGAATGGTGGTATCCCAGGACATAGGGGATTTGTCTACTTCTATAAAGACGGCTCCAAACACAACAAGTAAGTGAGCTTTGGTGTATTTTCTGAAGAACTTGAACTAGCCATTGCTGCCTGATCATGGATGGCAGTGTTTACTGGGCAGAAATCTTAGCTATTAAAGATATAGCTGTATGGCTGAAATTTAATGTTTTGATCAAAATTGCTACGAATATTTCCCCGATAGTCAGGCTGCTATAAAATCTCTGGAAATTGTATTCATGAATTCAAAAACTACACTGACTGTAGCAGATCTCTTAACAAGATGGCTGAACAGTTCAGTGTTCACCTGATATGAATGCCGGTCCACAACGACATATCAGGGAAAAGCAAAAGCAAAAGCAAAGCAGATAATTTTGAAAGACTTCTTCTATACGCTCCAGTAGAACGTTATACGCTCCAGGAGATAAGGAATATGTTTATAAGCTTCCCTGTAAGCTCTTCCTAAGAGAAAGTGTCCTTATGACAACAAAGGTGGTCACTAGTCGGGAACTGCATATATTCCTGGCTGACGTGGTCCTGCCTAAACTCCAAACGGACTGCTTCGCACTTATCATGTTTGTCATGAAAGGCCACCATTGTCTGCATGAGAAGTCTTTTGCAGAAGCTGAGGTGACGAAGAGGAGGAGAAATCAATAGTAAACCTAATGTGTCTGTGCCACGCTCTCTCTAGAAGGCGGCGTGCAACCCTAGGCTCTCATTTCTTTGGGAGTTAGCTAACTTGGCTGATGTTAAAATCCGCCAAATATTTAGCCTTTTAAAGCAATCAAAATGCTTCAAAGGAAGGGACTGGGGAGAACAATTGAGATCAATTCGGGGAAGCAACAGGACCGTACAACGTCGCACACTGCTGCAGTCCCAACCGATATTCTTAATCGCTTAATCTCTCGTTTTGGTGATTACATGATTGTGATTTTCACTGAGCGGCTAGATCACCCGATTTAACTGTTCCAGACTTCTTTTTATGTGGTTTTTTTAAGTCGCGAGTTTACGTTAACAAGCCTCATAGTCTTGAAGCCCTTAATAAGAATATTCGCCAGGGATGCGAGAACCTGACGCCCGAAATTATGGCAAAAGGGGTCAAAATACCATAAAACGATCCCTATAGTTATCAACTATGGAGGGGGCTTCTTGGCCGGTATCATTTTCTCTACTTGGTGTAATAAATTCTAATGTATTAAATAAACAAATTTCACACAATCGAAAATGTGTTGAAAAATTGGGACGACACAGAATGGGCTACATATGAATGAAGTGGTGTTCCATCACCGGAATGCTACGGCATTTCAATAAAGGAAAAATCGTTCAAAAATATTTATTGTTTTTTTTATAAAAATTTAAAAACTCAACTTTTTCGTGAGACGACAATATACCATATATACCGATTTTGCATCTAACAGCAGTATACGCATTTCTCAACACATCTTTATAATTTTCCATCGCATTTAGTTCAGTTCAATTGGGTGAACTAGTTCGATCATTTACTTCACCAGCTCTTTAGATCACCAGCTGCTTAGTTCACCAGCTCTTTAACCTACCAGCTCACTTAAGTGCAACAGCTCTTTAGTTTACCAGCTCACGTTTGTGCAACAGCTCTTTAGTTTAACAGCTCATTAGCCTTCATTAAAGGAATCTTAGTGGTACATGATTGGAATGCGTTGAATATACAAACGTGTTTGTTTAGGTAGAATTGAACATTCATGAGGACATATAAATGGAAACATCACATAACAGCTAAGAAGAGAACGAACTGAGAAGATAGAACGAAATGACATGGTAGAAGGAAAGAGACGTGGTGAAATACTGAGCTGAAATGAACGAGTTGTGTGAAGTAGTTCGTACCGTTTAGTAAAGCTACGCGTTCACTTGGACTAGTTCGTTCACGAACTACACAGCTTTAGGGTAGGGTATCATTAGTCGGTTCCGCCCAACTTTAGCCCTTCCTTACTTGGTTAGTTTACGTCTTTGCCAACAATATTCCCCGCGTATAATTAATATGTTTACTTACTCAACGTTTTATGTGAAATAAGGGATTTCGAGTTATTTCATAATTTGTTTATTTTTTTACACATAGCAGAAAATATTTGACTTATATTTTTGAAAATTAGTTTTCGTTTAGAGTCCAAGGAAATTACAAAATTCACTGACAAATTATTAAACCTCTTGATTTGTATACATATGTCTATTGAAACGGGGCCAATAGTAATCTTTTCCGGCCAATCTGTTAGTATTTGTGGTTTCTAAGGCGCCAATAAGTTAAATCTATTATCTAGAAGTCAAATCAATTCTAACAAATTCATATGTATAAAAAATGTTTCCGCCAAATTCTAGCTTCTTAGCATTATTACTGCGGTTCTGGAATGTGCATACTTAACAAGAACGATCCACAATATATTATTATGAATATACCCTTAAGAACAAATCCATTGGAAAACTCTTGAGGGAACCCATTAATATAGGCTGATCCAAGTAGTGATACTTTTTTCAATATCCTTTTTTGACAGATCACGTGTGAGTCGTGTCATGCTGTCACGTTATTTTTGTTAAGTATTTTTTGGCATTTCATCATGGAAAGACCTACGCCTGAACAACGTTTACGCGTGTCATTCGCCAGTTACCAGTCGAAATGCCCAAAGGAGTCACCGAAAATTGGACTCAACGGATGGACCATCTGAGACGTAGCCGCGGCCAACATTTGATAGACATAATCTTCAAAAAATAAATGCCAAAGAATGCTCTTTCAAATGATAATAACATTCCCCATTCAATTTGAATTTTCTGTGTTTTTTTCTTTAACAAGTAAGAAAGTTTCAGTCGGGTAAACCGACTAAGGTATACCCTCACTTTGTGAGTAATGTAATATTGAATATTACTCGAATTATTCTGTCAATTTGTGTGGGAGGTACCAGAAGGGGTTTATCAAATACACCTTTTTTTTGCTGAACATTAGATACTTTAAATTCATTGCACTGTGCCGACTTATAAGCATTTATGTGCACTGGTATAAACGTTATGAGACATTAAATTGTTGTATGATTTGGACATTTTGAGTGTGAGGTACAAAGAGGGGCGTGACAACAACACCCATTTTTCCATGGACTGTAGGCAATATAAAAGCATAATACTGTACAAAATTTCAAGTATTTTTATACACTGTTATTAATGTTATAAGCTGTTAACTTTTGGTGCAAAATGGTGCATTTGTGTGGGAGGTACCAAAAGGGACGTGGCGACTTTGCCTATTTTTCTCGAGTTGATAGCGACTAATAAACTAATGCTATATGTGGAATTTCAGAAGATTCGAATAAGTAGTACAGCAGTTATTAAAGATTCAATATTTCACAACATTTTAACACTTTGTGGGGGAGGTACTAGAAGGAGTGGACCAATATGGCCCATCTTCGAACTTAGCCGGAGATAGAAAAAAATATTACCACGTACCAAATTTGAAGTCAATCGGTTACTCCTTTCGAGAGTTATCGTGCGCACCAACCAGCAGACACACAGACAGACAGACAGACAGACGGACGGACATTGCTCATTCGTCTTAAAATGGCCCAAAACGAATATCCGCCGAACATAATTAGGGTCTTAGATCACGCCTTCGATGTGTTACACTTTTTTTCGTCACACTAGAGTGAGGGTATAAAAAAAGGAGGGAACCTAGAAATGGATCACCCTATATATAGGCGTATTTGAAGCATTTCATTCGCCTGAAAAACATAAAAAAGCAAGCAAATTGTAGAGTTTTGCTGTGATTTTTGGACAATTTCGAAAAGTGATTTTGACGGTTTTTAGTTAACTGCGTCTGGCAACACTGGCCCGGATACATATATCCATTCCGCTATAGAATCCGTAGTTCATATCCGATAATTACACTGTCAAACAAATTAAGACTTTTTGAATGGAACAGAATAGCGACTTGATAATTCTGAAAGGGCATGTTGAGTAGATAATTTTTGTAGAATAAAATTATGGTCCATCTGGGCTGAGTTTTTTTTACAGTGTCAAAGTTTTCATTTTTTGGTCGGAGGGCGCATTATACTAAATGAAATAAATGTTATAAGTTAATGTCTGAGAGATTTCTTATTGTCAGAGTTATATAGTGGAATTTTATGAGGATCATTTGTGTGGAAGATCTTAACCCTGTAACTCCCCTCTAAATGGGTCAATTTGGACCTTTTTTCAAAAAACTCCTTTCAAAAAGGACATTCAAGGTTTAAAATATTCTACGAAATTGTTTGCTGAAAATTTCAGTGTGGGTCGCCAATGACACTAAAGTCGCTCTTTACGCTTATTTAGCAAAACTTATACAAAAAATACTAAATTGTAAATTTAAAATCGCGATATATTAAAATACAAACCCTTGCAATTTTGTTCAGTGTAATGCGTTTTTAGTACCCATAGTCTATTGAAAAATTGGCGTTATTGCCATACCCCTTTTGGTACCTCCTAAACAATATAAATATGAAAAAGGGTTTTTTAAATTTTCCTTATTTTTACGATATAGGTAATAATTTATATATTTTCCCAATTAGATACCATATTGCTATTTTCCTCTTTTTAATATTCACCAATTCCATTTTACTCAAAAACTTTGAAGCAAAAAAATACATACTATTAAAAAAAACTATGAAGATGTTACCAACTATTACTCGTCATTACTTAGTAAAAGTTCCTTCCTTAAACATATTTTAATTTATCACGACTTTAAGTGAACTGTTTAAATTGAAAGTGGCGTAAACGCTATTCTTTTTTTTTTTAACTAAGATTATTATCGTTAAAAGGCTATGTGAATAATAGATATATATTACTTGCATTCAGTTCATCTCAAGACTTAAATTTTTCTATATACACTGAAAATTTTCGCGTTCTAGTTTTATTAACTATCTTTTTCTAATGGTGAATCGAGTGAAGCAGAATGGCATTTACGCCACTTTGAAAATAAACAGTTCAAATTTAAATTATTTTATTTATTTGTATAAGTTGGCGTGTAATTTTGGTAATTAAACGTAAAGAGCTATATTTACGACTCGGTGTCTTTGGCGACCCACACTGAAATTTTCAGGCGAACATTTTCGTAGAATATTTTAATCATTAAATGTCTTTCTTGAAAGGACTTTTTTAATTTTTTCGAAAAAAGGCCCAAATTGACCCATTTAGATGGGAGCTACAGGGTTAAGATCTTCCACAAAAATGATCCTCATAAAATTCCACTGTACAACTCTGACAATAACAAATCCCTCAGACATTTACATGTAGCATTTTTTTTCCTTTAGTATAAAGCTCCCTTCGACCAAGTTTTGAAAAGATTTACCCACTGTAAAAAAACTCAGACCAGCTGGACCACAAATTTATTCTACAAAAATAATCTACTCAACATGCTCTTTCAGAACTAGAGAGATCACGACTTTAAATTTTCGTTATACATAGTATTTTGTTGTATAATTTGGCGTGTAATTTTGATTATTAAGCGTAAAGAGCTATATTTCAGCTTTGGCGTCTTTTGCGACCACCACTGAAATTTTCAGGCAAAAATATTAGTAGAATATTTTAATCCTTAAATATCCTTTTAAAAGGACTTTTTTTGATTTTTTCGAAAAAAAAGGTCCAAATTGACCCATTTAGAGGGAAGTTAGAGGGTTAAGATCTTCCACAAAATGATCCTCATAAAATACCACTGTAAAACTCTGACAATAAGAAATCTCTCAGACATTAACGTATATCATTTTTGTCATTTAGTATAAAGCTCCCTTCGACCAAATATTGAAAACTTTGACCCACTGTAAAAAAAACACAGACCAGCTGGCCCATAAGTTTATTCTACAAAAATGATCTACTCAACATGCTCTTTCAAAATTTTAAGTTCGTTACGCTGTTCCAAAAATGCTGTTGGACAGTGTTATGAAACTTGGAATGATAGAGTTCCTTCAGATTTGGCATCTAGGCACACTTTATTATATAATTTCAAAATGTGGATGAGGAGAGTTTCTTGATCCAAAAACAAAAACAGTCAAAATTGAAAAAATCGGTTCCGATTTTCATTTATTCCCCATATACGAGTATATTCCGCCCATCTTCTATATCTGAGCCTTATTTAGCAGAAAGTAGTTTCTAGATATATGAAAACTGCCAAATTTAATAATAAATATATTCCCATTTAGAAACATGCCAAATTTAGATACAGACCCTGTATAGAATATATAAATCTATTTTTGCATCTGTTTAAACAAATTCTAACAGGAAGAGTAATAGATGTGTGTTTATTCTGCTCTAATACCATGTACGAATATTAAGGTATCACTTAGTCGGTTCCGCCAGACTTTCGGCTCCGATAGACAGTCGGCTCCGCCAGACCTTTGACTTTCCATACCGACTTTTATATTTGTTTAGAACTATTTTATTCTGCACATATACATTTTACCTTTGGCCAAATTGAAACGAGTTTAATTTTCTCTTTAAACGGAAATTAAATTTCTCTATTTCATTTCCGTTTGCAATGTAACGAAAAACAAACGTTGCCTAGGAAATTCAAATGTATTAAGGCTTCATGTTACCATAATTTGAGCCTCATTTCTAAACAACAAAAACTGCTTTAGTCTTCCGAAATTCTCACTCATTTAAAAACGAATTTGGTTTAATAGTCATAACTTTGCATTTTTTCCATAGCAGGAGTAATCTTAAAATTCTAAAAATTTTAGATGACATTGACACATTTTTTTGTTGTTGTTTGTTTTTCTTTTTGTTTTGTAGTTTTTTTTTCTTTCTTGTGGGTCTTCATTTGCGAGACATTTTTTTCGGTTCAGTGTTGAGAGATTTTCCGATTTATTAAGTATTCATAAGGTTTCCTTTTGTGGATGTGTTTTGGTATGGCTATGGATGAGTAGTGTTTGCGTTTGTCTGTGTTCATGAATCCTGTCAACTGATATATTATTTGTATATGTACGTACATTTATACATACATATGTATATATATAAGTTTTTCAAACAATTTGAGAATGAAAAGTAATTAAAATTTTAAATTTAATAATATGCTTTGTCATATGGCATTATGTGTATTTTCCCTTCGTACCGGCGACATAGAAAGGAAGTAGAAGAACAAAAAAACGAGCTACTGGGAAAATTCCTCTTGTGTTTTTCCTTTAACCTTATAATTAAGGGAATCCGTACAAAAGTTCAGAGACAAATTTCGTAGCATTTATTATAATTACACCAGGTCATTGTTCGAAATAGTATTTCTTTATTCGATATGAAGCACTTTTTTTAGATTATGTTTTAAATTTAATATTTTTATGAAATCCTTACAATAAATAGAGATCAACTTTGTATAGAGTGATTTTTAAGAGCATTCGGATTTGATTAAAAAAAACACATACAATTTAGAGAAATGTTAGAAATTTTTATTTGAGTCGGTGAAACATTCCATACAATTCAATGTTTAAGGATAACAAATAAGGTTTAAAGATGAAACACGAAAACAGATCAGCTGACAAAAACGGTGTTGCCAAAAAATCATCCTTTAATACCCCTAATATCCATTAAAATATATTTTTAATATTGTCAGATATCTATGGAGAAATTTACTTAATTAATTAATTTGAAATAATATTTTTAAACCATTAAAACAATACCGTAAATCATAATGTCAATGTCTTTGGTTCGAGTACAAATTTGCAGAAATTTCTTAACAATATATATTTGAGAACTGCAAACAAGATATTCTTCAAATTTATAATATTATTATTTCTCTCATATACTTATTAGAGTTACATAAAAATTTTATGATTATTTTTTTGTTAAAAATTCGGAGCAGTGCAAAAAAAAAATATATGTGCTAAGTATTGTTAGGATATGGTCAGAAATGCAGATTTTATATCTCTTGAGATTTATATATGCGTCGTGCCATGCCAAACGGTACGATTTTTAACATCACTATCTTATATTGCTTCGAAATTTTGTGTATATATTATATATTTAAAAATATCTTATAGGTAGTTCAAGAAAAAAATTTAATACAAAAATTTTAAGAGCGTGATTATGGAATAATTTATATATGGATGGATTAATAGATTTCTGTGAATGCGCTTTAAATAATAACAGAATGATAAAATTTATTCAGTAGTTTATTAATAAACGTTATGAACAATAAAAACTAATAATTTTGCAAAATTATTTTCAAAAACGTAAATTTCAGCGACGGTTTGGTATTTAAAAACAAAACTCTTTAAACAATAACAAGAGTCGAAAGTTTAACAACTAAAATACTTTTAGATGAACACATTCTTAAAATCACAGCAACCTACATTTCTCTATTTGATATAGAAACCAGTAAGGAAAGACAGAAAGTCGGGCGGGGCCGACTATATAATACCCAACACCTCCCTAACATTGCAAAAAGGGGCATGCAATAATAATTTGGAATAATTGATTTCAGTTAAAATTATTCTTTCATAGACGGAAGGAAGGCATAAATATATGTGATTATATAAGTATCGTACATAATCTATACAGATTTGCATTAACTTGGATGAGAAACCTAATTTCTGCAAATTATATAAAGATAGGACGTAAAATATGTTTTCAATAGCGCCTAAATACTAAGTAGGCAGGAATATGTACATTAGTGTGGGTCAAATGTTTTCGTCAAAAATCGTATAGCAAAATCGTAATCTATGAAAACTTCTAAGACAAATTCGCCAAAATACCATGGGTCTAAAATAAAATCCTATCCCGCGAAAATCTGCATGAAGTTTACATAGTTAAGAAAAAATTTTTTTTCGTTTTGTTGTTAGTAGGCGTAATTTGAAAATTAGAAAAATTTTTTGACTACGTTATATCCATTTTTATTATACGAGTATCATTAAAAAAAACTACAGAGATATATCTCAGTTTAAATCACAAGAAAAACATTTGTTTTGCAATTTAATATATTATTTTATAAATAAAGGGATGTTACATGTATTTGCTTCAGCGTTGAGAAATCAAATTTTGAATTTTTAATTCAAACTTCCCGGTGCTCAAATATACCAAACAAACAAAGGATACATTCGTAAAATACAATTACTCTGTTATATTATTTTATCTACGTCTACTAACAACAAAACAAAAAACCTTTTTTCAACTATGTAAACTTCATTTCGATTTTCGCGGAATAAGATTTGATTTTAGATCCATGATTTCTTGGGAAAATTTTCTCAGAATTTTCCATAGATTGCGATTTTGCTACACGAGTATTTAGTTTTTTTGCATTCATACAATTTGACCCACCCTAATATACATATATGGGAGCTAAATCTAATATAAACCGATTTCCCTCAAATTGAGCTGTATTCCTTCCTATATTAAGAAACTTTTTTCTGCCAAATTTGTTAATGATCGAAAGTAAAGTACAACTTCTACAGCGCTTCGATAACACGCTCAATATACTCAAAATTTGTTTTACATTAAAGCATGTAATCGGTGAAAATGCAGCAAGGATTAAATTATCCTTAAAATATCCTTTTTGCGTAGTTTCTAGTAAAATACGCAAATAGTGCAAAAATGACTTCAAATGTAATTTGCGGCATATTTTATTGTCAGAAATATAATTTCTTTCGATTTTAATACAATTCGAACTGAATTTTTTTTTCAAAATTTTGATTCTTAAAATATTTTGTTTAGATATAATCAAAGTTTATCGGAAAAAATAACAAGCTGGAATTTATTTACTTTAAAACTACTACATTATAGCTAAAAATCAAAAAAATATCGTTGGTGAACTGTCGTAATAAATTGTCTTTTCGGTCCACTCAAAAAGGGTTAAAAACAAGAGTGTTTTCTGTACACATAATTTATCCTAACGGTACTTTCTATATGAGTTATATTTGGACCAAAAAATTATTTTGTCGTATTGCAGAAACCTTTTTGTACAACAAGAGGATACACGTTTTGCAATTATTTATGAATCAATGTTAATATTAACCCCTAAAAGATCATACAGATCTTAAATTATTTGATGTGATAAATATATGTAGGTATACAATTTCAAATTTAAGGCCCCATATCTCTGCCACGGCTAAATGAATCTTTTCATTGATTCTTGCAAATAAATTTAAAAATTCCAACATCGACTGTCTGTATTTTTGGTCACGCTCACGACACTGTGCCACGTCTGATGGAACATATGTATATATGGGACCTATATCTAAATATTAACCGATTTTCCCCAAATTTGGCAGTGTTTATCCGTGTAACAAGATACCCTTTTCTGCGAATTTCTGATCATATATAAAAAAAACAGTTTCAATGGCGCTTACATATCAAATCGGGGGTAACATATATATATATATGGGCGTTATATCTAAATCTGAAACGATTTTAACCAAATTTGGCAGTGTTCATTCATGTAATGAATTCTCTACCGAATTTCCGAATAATGATCGGATATAAAATACAGTTTCTACAGCGCATACATACTCGTATCAAATCGGCTGTAACTTATATATGGGTGCAATATCTAAAGCTGAACCGATTTTCTCCAAATTTGGCTGTGTGCATTCATGTAATAATAAACCCCTTTCCGTCAAATTTTGTACTGATCGGATAAGAAATACAGTTTTTACAGCGATTATATGTCAAATCGGGTAGCATATATATGGGATATATCGAAATCTGAACCTATTTCGCTCAAATTTGGCAATGTTTATTCATGTAATAACAAACCCCTTTCTGTTTAATTTTGTACTGATCGGATATAAAATACAGCGTCTACAGTGCTTATATGTCTAATTGGGGGTAACATGACATAACGCCCATTGAATTTCTCGCACAAAAGAGCCATTGTTTTGTTGGCTGTGTGGCAAAAGGCACCATCATGTTGGAGCCACATATCATACAGGTTCATATCCTCAATCTACGACCACAAGAAGTCCGTTATCATCTGGCGATAGCGACCACAATTCACCATTCGAGGTAGACAGCTCTACTGCCACACTATCGCGAACAGCATCAGTATTTTCCGCAGAACGAACTGGGCGAGCATGCACAGGTGTTTTCACATCACTTACAGACCCGGTTTTCTGAAACTCAAGTTGAAAATCAAATGACGCCATATTGTTTTTCCGGTAAGTGTTGTCGAATAAAACAAGAATCTTTTTTTGAAATTCCCCGGACACCCCCAAAATCCGGATGTACGGGCAAAAAACCGAACCTATAACTTTGTTAATTCTTAACCTATTTTCAGTGAGTGTGTAGGCGAAATAAACATATATTCCTAAATTACAAAAAAATAATAATTAGTCAGTTAGTTATATTGTTATACAATTTTAAAGGTCAAAGTCTCTTCTCTTCAAATATGTTTAGAGATTGAACATGGGGTAATAATTAACAAAGTTATAGGCGTTTAAATGCAGAAATGCAAGAACATCGTTTTTTAACCATAAATCCAGGTTTTAGGGGTGTCCGGCAAATTTCACTGAACAAACGTTGTTTTACCCGCCAAGACCTACAAGAAAAATAGTACTGCAGTTTTTGTAACTTACAATCTAAATTTGTAACTTACAATCTAATTTTGTAACTTACAATCTAAATTTCGTTCTTGCTTTCGTGCTCAATAGTTTTGAGATAATAAATATTTAACTAATGCAACGACTACTTTTGCCGCTCCCACTAATCCGATCCAACACAATTTTGTTGAAGGCTTAGATAATAACTCCACCAAATTTTCGTACTTCCACGATCAACTCAAACATTTCCAAATTTTATAAAATGACATGCTGGCTTATTCTATTACCCCTAATTCTAGTGAAATTACCAATATTGCCTATAAAAACTTACAATCCAAATTTTGTTCTTCTACGGTCAATAGTTTCTGAGATAAAAAAAGTTTAACTAATGCTACGCCAACTTTTGCCACACACACTAAATCTTTGTTGAATTTATTGATCATAACTTCACTAACGTGTGTTTCGAATTCCGCTCATCTACGATCAACACGTTCTGAGATATCCCAATTTTATATAATACCACGCCCACTTACTCTATCCCACCCTACTTTTGGTGAAATTGCTAATATTGACTATAATAACTTACAATCCAAATTTTGTTCTTCAACGGTCAATAGTTTCTGAGATAATAAATGTTTCACTAATGCTAATAACTCAACTAACGTGTGTTCCAAATTTTTTTTCTACTATCAACACTTTTTGAGATATTTGAATTTTAAATAATGCAACGCCCAATTTTCCCACTTTTTCCAGTTTTTTTTTCAAAACCATCTCTGACCAAATAGATTTCAAACAAAGAAGATATTTTAAAATCTGTCCAGTGGTTTCAGAGTCTATAAAGAACATACATACATACAAACATTTTTCCTTTTTTATATGTATATTGATTAAACAGACGGACGGGTCTAATATCTTAGAGTTTTACTTAGAATTTTAAAATCTGATTTATTGAGTCTGAAATCGATATTTCATGTTTTGTAATTTTTGGATTTTTCTTTTAATTTTGTTTTGAATTTTGATATATACGAAAACCACATTAATTGTTCATAAAAATTTCCTATGGTCTCCGATTTTGATAAAACTTGGTTGAAATTTATGCATTTTGATGAAAAATCTTCAAAACTATGGAATTTATTTAAATTTAAACATTAGAAATTGGGCATAAAATACTCGTATGGAAAAGTGTGCGCATTCGAATGCTCATAATTTTGGTTCTACGAGAGATATTTAAATATTTTGTTTTGACCTAAATTCCCGAAATACTTCAGCTTGGGAATTCAGCATTCGAATGCAAACACTTTTCCATATTTTTTGCCCAATTTCTAATGTTTAAATGTACATAACTAGCATAGTTTTGAAGATTTTTCAACAAAATTTTATATCAAATATTAGAGCAACATATTTAACATTTCCAACAAGTTTTATCAAAATCGGAGACCATTGGCATTTTTTTTAAACAAATAATCTGGTCCTCGTCTATAATAAATTAAAAATCTTGTTATTGGAAAATATTTACGTTGTAAAATATAAATTAATATTTAATATTTTATAATTTATAATATTAATAAAACAATTTTAATAAACCTCCTATTCATGCAAAATGTAGTTAAATAACAGCATTTCAAAGTTATCATTCCATTTAATTCACCTTGCGGCGCTCTCCACTGCGTATGATTAATGCTCACAAATATGCAACAATTACAACTCATACGCCTCCGTGGCCATCTGTGGTTTCCGCGAACAAAATTCCATCGTCATAATTAACTTTCAATTTAATAAGTCAAATGAATGCGCAATATCGCAAAAAACAGCCTACGGAAAATTATTGTAACATTTTAACACCACTAACAATTTTTCCTTGTGTCATTTTATTTTTATTATTATTTGAACTTGGTTAATTGCTCATATTTTGTTTTTTTATATAAATTTGCAGGAAAAAAGTGAAATTGAAAATTTAAACCGAGCGAAAAAATGCGATAAAATGAATATTACAAAAAATCTCCATTTAAACGAACACACAAACGATAAATGATTGTCATATTCCATGACCAAATAAAAAACGAATTGAAAAAAAAATATTAAACAATTTAAATAAATCCAAAGAGGATGTACACGAACGCACTGCTGTGTGCGCTGTGACACTAATACAGACAACAAATTATGAAAACGACAATAGAGCCAAAAATGACAATCGTCGGGGGAAAAACGTATAAATTTCACACATAATGCCAACAACCAAATGCAATAAAAAAATAATGCAACAAATGCGAAAAAAAGTGAAAAACATATGAAAGTGTTGCTGTTTGCAGAGAATAGCCGAGGGTTTTTATAGATTTTGTATATAAAAATTTAAATAAATCACAATTTAAATTACTACAACTCCCGCATGTACAGCTATGTATATGTATAAACACACACATACACCGAGATAAACTGCAAAATAACATCACCAAATAACCATAACATCAATTTGCACAGAAATTGAGTGAAATTTAACACAAACAACCGTGAAAAACAATCGCTGGCAAAAATAGCCAGCAAAAATATTCTCGAAATGACAACAAAAAATATGTTTCGCCTGCAAGTAACAACAATTGCCGGTGGCAAATTCACCCTGCCACGGCTGCAACAACAACAACCGCCCACAACAACAATATTATTATTCATTCTGATATTAATGTGCCACCGAAGTCATTTTCATGCCATCGAAACGGCAGCGGATGTTCTGAGTAAGTATAAATCGATAAGTGCTTAAAATAAATTGCAAACAAATAATTTCTTATACGTATTACTAGGTATAATGGAGAGGAAATTTGTAAAAAAAAATTGAATATTCACATAGAAAATTGCAATTTCCGAGGAAATTGTTTTTGATTGCATTTGCTGATAAAGTTATTAAAGATTTATAAATAGTATAGGGAGGGACGGGAACATTTTTGTTTTGCTTCAGTAAATAACAAACTGTACTATGTAATTTTGTCACCACACTGTGGTACAGGGTATTATGACTTTGTATATTTCTTTGTTACACCCAAAAAGGTAGACCCATTGTTTATTATACCGATCACTTTTTGGGTCATTTTAGGACAAGCACCAATTTTTCGGCTCAAAGATGATTCATATTTAAATTGGTGATAGATATAGGCCCCATACATATGCATCTTCTATTTGTCATCTAGCTGTATATTTCATTAAATCATTACGACATTTGGCACAGATAAGCTTTTTGATCCTGATTTTAAATAAAACAGTTCAGATTTGGATATAGCTCCATACACACTGAAAAAATCGCTTCTGTAGTATGTTGTCCCAAATATATTCGGCTTGAAACATATATACTCGTATATGTTTAGAGTACACTCTAAATATATATTACTTGGTAAACACAAATATTGTATATTTGGAAAGATGTTGTTCTAAACAAAGCTTTGTTTCCATTCTAGTATTTTTAAGTTTTTCAGCAATTCCGAATAAATCTTGTTTAGAAATTTTTAATGTTTGTAAAATTCCTTTATAAATTAAATTGTATAATGTACGAGTAGATAACAATTTGAAGGATTGGAATATTCGGGAAATTCGTCAGCAAAGTTTTGAAAACTTTTTTTCATAAAATATTTTTGGAGAAATTCCTTAACAATAATTACATTACAAAATTTGTTCGCAAATACATTTTGTTCTAACACATTTATGAATGCGCTCCAGATATATTTTATTGATTTTCAAATAAAATATATTTGTTCAGAAATATATAGTATTCAAAAATAGTTTTGCTCCAAATATATTTTATTCCAATTCAAACATATCCAAAAATTTCGAATTTTCCCGTGTAAGTTCAATACGATTTGGTATCTGAACCCTATTGAAGCTGTAATTTACATCCAATCAATCCAACCATGAAATAGCCAGGCTGGCAGGGTGGTGTAAGGTATCATATAGTCGGCCCAGCCCGACTTTGGATTTTCCTTAATGGTTTTTATTAATTTAAAATGACTTTTGATATACAAATAGACTTTTGATATACAAAGTTAAATAAAATCCATTCGAAAGGGTTCGTCCTTGTAAAAAGAAAATCATATACGGGAAATTTCAAAGTGTTTAGAAGTAAAGTACAGCTACTATATCGTTTAGAGGTCGAATCGGAAGGAACATATATGCCTTGGCCTATCTCAATAAAATTTATTTAAATTCGGCTTGCATGTTCCTGGGGGGAATACAATTGAATGCGTTGCATTTTATTGAGATCGGCCAAGTGCTTTGATCGACGTAATGTTTATACTCTACACCACACTGTGGTACAGGGTATTATAACTTTGTGAATTTGTTTCTAACACCTAAAAGGAGAAGAAATAGATCGATCGTTTATTTTACCGATCGACTTAGAATCACTTTCTGAGTTGATTTCGCTAAGTCCGTCTGTCCGTCCGACCGACCATCCGTCTAATTTTTTTTCTAATCAAAGTGCATGTCGCAATTATGGTTCGATCTCGACGAAACTTTACACGGAGGAAAATCGTCATTTTTGAAAGAAAATATATTTGGAAACGATTTTTTTAAATATTATGTATTTGTTAACAAATGCATTTTATTTGAAAATCAAGAAATTTAGTTTGGAACGCATATGTTAATATATTAGAACAAAATATATTTGCGAACTGACTTTCACAAATAAAATTTGTGTTTACACACAAACAAAGTTTTTGTTTAAGAAGTTTTCCAAATATATTGTATTTAAAAATATTTTTAAAACTTTGCTGACTTATTCGAATTTTAGTTAGTTTTTCCTAGTTTTCTTGTTAATCTTTATAGCTAACCATTAAGGAAAGGCAGAAAGTCGGGCGGGGCCGACTATATAATACCCTACACCTCCCTAACAATGCGATAAGGGTCATCGCGATAATAATTTGGAATAATTGGTAAATGGGTAGGAACATATTATCTAATTCTGAACCGATAATCGCTAAATTAAGCAATATTCGTTCCTAAATTGAGAAACATATTTCAGGAAAATTTTAATGATCGGAAGTAAAGTACAACTTCTATTGCGCTTTGATACCAAATCAGGAGGAACATATATACGGATGTTATATATAAATCTGAACCGATTTTCCCTGAATACTCATTCATGTAAAAAGACATCTTTCTGTCGAAGTTCGTACTGATCGGATATAAAATACAGTCTCTACAGCGCTTACATGTCAAATCGGGGGTAATATATATATGGGGGCTATATCTAAATCTGAACCGATTTTCTCCGAATTTGGCAGTATTTCTTCATGTAGAGGGAAACCTCTTTTTGCCGAAGTTCGCACTGATCGGATATAAAATAACATTTTTACAGCGTTTACACTTCAAATCGGGTGTAACGTATATATAGGGGCTTTATCTAAATCTATCCGATTTCTTCCAAATTTAACAGTGTTCATTGATATAATAAGAAACCTCTTTCTGCCGAATTTCAGACTGATCGGATATAAAATAAAGTTTTTACAGCGCTTACATGTCAAATCTGGGGTAACGTATAAGTAATATTCGTTCCTAAATTGAGAAACGTAATTCTGGAAAATTTTAATGATCGGAAGTAAAGTACAACTTCTATAGCGCTTTGAGGAACATATATACGGCCAAATCAGGAGGAACATATATACGGATGTTATATATAAATCTGAACCGATTTTGCCTGAATACTCATTCATGTAAAAAGACATCTTTCTGTCGAATTTTGTACTGATCGGATATAAAATATAGTCTCGACAGCGCTTACATGTCAAATCGGGGGTAACATATATATGGGGGCTATATCTACATCGGGACGGATTTTCTCCGAATTTGCCAGTATTTCTTCATGTAATAAGAAGCCTCTTTCTGCCGAATTTCACACAGATCGGATATAAAATAATATTTTTACAGCGCTTACACTTCAAATCGGGGGTACCGTAGGTATGGGGGCTATATCTAAATCTGAACCGATTTCTTCCAAATTTAACAGTGTTCATTCAAATAATAGTAAACCTCTTTCTGCCGAATTTCATACTGATCGGATAGAAAATAACATTTTTACAGCGCTTACACTTCAAATCGGGGTAACGTATACATGGGGGCTATATCTAAATCTGAACCGATTTCTTCCAAATTTAACAGTGTTCATTCATATTATAAGCAACCTCTTTCTGCCGAATTTCATACTGATCGGATATAAAATAACATTTTTACAGCGCTTACACTTCAAATCGGGGGTAACGTATACATGGGGGCTATATCTAAATCTGAACCGATTTCTTCCAAATTTACCAGTGTTCATTCATGTAATAAGAAACCTCTTTCTGCCGAATTTCATACTGATCGGATATAAAATAACATTTTTATAGTGCTTACACTTCAAATCGGGGGTAACGTATATATGGGGGCTATATCTAAATCTGAACCGATTTATTCCAAATTTAACAGTGTTCATTCATATGATAAGAAACCTCTTTCTGCCATATTTCAGGCTGATCGGATATAAAATAAAGTTTTTACAGCGCTTACATGTCAAATCTGGGGTAACATATATATGGTGGCTACATCTAAATCTCAACCGATTTTAACCAAATTCAATAGGGATCGTCCTTGGGCCAAATAAAACATATGTGTAAAGTTTCGTCGAGATCGGACCATAATTGCGACCTGTACTTTGATTACAAGAATACATGCACAGACAGACAGACGGACATAGCTAAATCAACTCAGAAAGTAATTCTACGTCGATCGGTATAATAAACGATGGGTCTATTTCTTCTCCTTTTGGGTGTTACAAACAAATGCACAAAGTTATAATACCCTGTACCACAGTGTGGTGTAGGGTATAAAAATATTTGAATGGGAGCATATTTTTGTTTAAAACATTACCCTCCCAAACATATAATATTTGTGTGTGTCAAATATTATATATCTGGAGTGTACCCTAAACATATGTATATTTCAAGCCGAATATGTTTGGGGCAATATACTACAGAAGCGATTTTTTTTCAGCGTGTCTTTTTTTGGCCCAAGGACGATCCCTATTGAATTTGGTTAAAATCGGTTCAGTTTAATATATAGCTCCCATATATATGTACCTCCGATTTGGCATATATGCAATTTGGGGAAAATCGGTTCATATTTAGATATAGCCCCCATATATATGTTCCCCCGATTTCACATGTAAGCGCTATAGAAACTGTATTTTATATCCGATCAGTACGAAATTAGGCAGAAAGAGGTTTCTTATTACATGAATTAACACTGCCAAATTTGAGGGAAATCGGTTCAGATTTAGATATAGCCCCCTTATATATGTTACCCCCGATCTGATTTGATAGCGCTGTGGAAACTGTATTTTATATCCGATCAGTGTGATATTCGGCAGAAAGAGGTTTCTTATTACATGAAATAATACCGCCGAATTAGGGGAAAATCGGTTCAGATTAGCCCCCATACATATGTTACACCCGATTTGACATGTAAGAAGCGTATTTGAAGGAGCATTCGGAGAAAATCGGTTCAGGTTTAGATATAACCTCCTTCTGATTTGGTATCAACGCTCTATAGAAGTTGTACTTTACTTCCGATCATTACAAAATTTGACAGAAAGATATTTCACAATTTAGGAACGAATATTGCTTAATTTATCGATAATATCATATTTAATAATATGCAGGGTATTATATAGTCGGCCCTGCCCGACTGTCTGCCTTTCCTTACTGGTTTTATTTTTAAAACACTTATTAAAGTATTGATTTTTTTCAATTGTACAATATTGAGGGCCGTAAACGGAAAAAAACTAAATGTTTAATTGAACAATAATTGTCAAAAACTCAAATACAAAAATTTTCAAAATTACTGTGATAAAGAAAATTGAAGTTTCTTCAAAGAAAAATGTGACTATTTTGAATATTGAATATTAGAATATTTTTTTCCTTTTTACTCAATAAATATATAGCGTGATTCATTTCGAGGTTCCCTACTTTTTATCCCCTCACCTTAGAGAGGAGGATATATATCATTTGCTACGAGCCAAAAGTGTAACACATCGAAGGAGTGACCTAAGAACCTAAGTATATTCGGCGAATATCCGCTTTGGGTCATTTTATGTCGAATGAGCAATGTCCGTCCGTCTATCTCTCTGTCTGTCTATCTGTCTGTCTGCTGGCTGGTGCGCACGATATGTCTCGCAAGGAGTAACCGATTGACTTCAAATTTGATATGCGGTACTATTTTCTTTTTTTACTCCTTCTAGTACCTCCCACACAACGGGTTAACATTTAGTGAAATATTATTTGAATCCTCTGAAATTCTACACATAGGATTAGTTTTTTAGTCACTATTACCTCGAGAAAAATGGGCGAAGTTGCCCTGCCCCTTTTGGTACCTCTCACACAAATGGACAATTTTGAACCAAAAGTTAAAAGCTTATAACTTTATTACCAGTGCATACACAGACTTGAAATTTTGTACAGTTTAATGCTTTTATATTACCTAGAGTCCAGAGAATGATGGGCTTTATTGGCACGCCCCTTTTGGTATCTCGAATGCAAATGGATCTTTTTTTGAATACAAATACTTAAAATTCTGTACAGTGTAATACTTTTATAGTACCTAGAGTCTTCCGAAAAGTGGCCCCTTTTGATACTTCCCACACAAATGGACCATTTAACACCAAAAGTTAACAGCTTATAACTTTAATACCAGTGTATATAAATATTTGAAATTGTGTACAGTGTAATGCTTTTATAATACTTAGAGTCCAGAGAAAAGTGACCGTTATTGGCACGCCCCTATTGGTACCTCCCATACAAATAGACCATTTTGTACCAAAAGTAAACAGCTTTTTACTTTAATACCAGCACTATACTTTGAAGTTATTATATGCAATTTAAATTGATAATAAATAAATACATTTTCGAATATTATTTTGGGACTCAAGGTGAGGGGATTCATAAGTCGGTTTACCCGACTGAACTTTCTTACTTGTTTAAAGAAAAAAAAACATAAAATTCAAATTGAATGGAGAATGTTTATTATCATTTGAAAGAACATTCTTTGGCATTAGTTTTTGAAGATTATGTCTATCAAATGTTGGCCGCGGCTACGTCTCAGATGGTCCATCCGTTGAGTCCAATTTTCGATGACTCGTTCGAGCATTTCGACTGGGAACTGGTGAATGACACGTGTGATGTTTTGCTCAAAGGCCTGAATCGAAGCGGGTTTGTCCGCATAAACTTACGACTTTACATGTCCCCACAGGAAAGAGTCTAACGGTATGATATCACACGATCTTGGTGGCCTATCGACGGCCCAAAATGTGAAATTATCTGCTTACCGAAGTGTTCTCTCAATAAATCCATTGATTTGTTGCGATGTGTGGGAAGTGGCGCCGTCTTGTTGAAACCAAATGTCGCCGAGATCACGAGCTTCAATTTCAGGCATCATATAGTCGGTTATCATGACACGATAACGGTCGTCATTGACGGTTACGTTCTCACCGGCATCATTTTTGATGAAATATGGAGCGATGATTCCACCGGCCCACAAACTACACCAAACCGTTGTTTTTCTGGATGAAGTGGCAGCTCTTGAATCTCTTCAGGTTGCTCTTCGTCCCAAATGCATCAATTTTGCTTGTTCACATACCTATTGAGCCAGAACTGGGCCTCATCGCTGAAGAAAATTTGGCTCAAAAAAGTCGGATCTTCTTTGAACTTTTCAAGAGCCCATAGGGCGAAGCGATGTCGCTTGGGAAGGTCGGGCGGCTTCAGTTCTTGCGCAAACTGTATTTTGTATGCTTTCAATTTAAGATCTCGACGTAAAATGCGCCAAGTCGTTCCACACATCAGTCCGCGTTGCGGCGAACGACGCCGAATCGACTCTCCACGGTCTTCGTGTACACTCTTAGCTACGGCTGCTACATTTTCTTCGCTGCGTGGTGGACGTGGTCTATTCGGTCGAATATTATCCAATAATGAATGCTGGGTCTCAAGATGGGTGATGGTGTTGTGAATAGTACGCTCAGTAGGCCGATTATGTTGACCATAAGTTCAGCGAAGTACACGAAACACATTCCTCACATAACGTGAATTTTCGTGATAAAGTTTAACGATTTGTAAACGTTGTTCAGGCGTAAGTCTTTACATGATGAAATGCCAAACAATACTTAACAAAAGTAACACGACAGGATGACACGACTCACTCGTGATCTGTCAAAAAGGGCTATTGAAAAATATCTCTACGTGGACCACCCGTTATTTTCATTTTAACGACAATATTTGTAATTTGTTTATTAAAAATAATTTCCATTTTGCTCAACAAATTTATTTTCAAATCATTTATTGAAAACATGTTGCCTTTAAATTCAACTAATATATTGTCATATTAACAACCAAATTTGTTGTTTTCCCTGGAAATGCATGTATTTTACACAAGGCAATTATAGAATAAAATATCCACATGTAATTTTATTAAAAGATATTTTTAATAGTGAAATGAGATACGGCATGTTATACAAGTATGTACTTATATAAAATCGTACTGCGATCTTATTCATTTTCATGTAGGCGAGGTGGGGCCCGAGTATGCAGATTCCACAATAAATCCAATAAAGTTGAGTCTAAAGAAAATATAAGACGAAAGTACAAAAAAATACAAAACACTATGTTAATGATAGAAATAATTTAATTCAATAATTTGCCCTCGTCTCAAAAATGTATTTTTTTATGTTTTTACTTAGAGATGTGGAGGATGTTTTTGAGTTAATTAAATACAAAATCGATGTCCATAAAGTTGTTGTGCAGGTAAAGCATAATTTGTTTCAGCACTTCCACCAAAACAGGTCCACGTCATTTGCTCTAATATTTTTGGAATGCCCTATATATATATATCTTTATATATAAAATCCTTTGTACGTTTGTTAGTAACGCATAATCTCCAAAACCATAAAAGCGGATGGGCTGAAAATTTAAAAATATAATCAGTTTGGGGTTATTTGTGTTTTAGAATTAATTTCACCGCGATAAATTGCGAAGTGGTCAAGTTATTTGCAAAATTCGCATTTCCAGAGCGGTTTGACTGACATTTAAAATGTATGTATGGTTTGTCTTGATAATAGTTTGTATGTATGATTCTAACCGGTAGATGGCGCTGTAGTGGACATATGGCCAATATAAATTTTTTCCTGAAACTCGGGAAGTATGCATTTTTGAATGAAATATCACAGGACGGGCAGGACAACGTCTGCTGGGGTCAGCTAGTATATATATATATATTTAGGATAAACCTTACATTTTCAAATTTACCCTAAAATTTCAAAAATCTTAACATAAAAATACATTTGTTGAAATTTTTAAACTGTCAGTTTTTTCCAAGTAGAAGAATAATTTTTATAATTTTAAAATGTACTTATACTGTGGAATGTGATCCACGCTGAAGTGTATATAAGTTTCTACTAGCGAAACTTAACACCGTTTTTATTTGCTTGTTTTTTATTTTCTATAAATCACATACACACGAGTATTACCATCAGTGTCATTTATTCATATCAACTAATCCATATTTTTCCCGTTTATATTAATGTAGAGAATTGATATTCCATTAGTTTTAATTATATTAATAATGGTCATTTCAATTAATGAGCTAATAATAATTATTTACTTGTTTTTCCTTTCTCTACAGCTGATCCCAAATTCACATCACCCATAGCCAATGCGACCGCTTCGGTGGGACGTGACGCATTCCTGACATGTCTCGTTCAGGATCTGGGCTCCTATAAGGTCAGTTACTTAAAAAGAAATTGTTTAAAATCTAAATTACCCTCATCATTTTTATGTTCACAATTAATACCCCTCGAATAAATGCTACAGACACAACAACAACAACTACAGCAACATCAACAAATGATGGCAAATTACAACAAAAACCATATAAAATGCCATTTTAATTAATATAAGTACTTTAGCCAGCAGTACGCTTAAATCTCCTTTAATCTTTGTTGCTCTAACTCAGGCCACCGGGAATGCCGTGGAGCAAAAACTATGAGAGCAAAATGTTGCATGGCTGGGGATGGGGGTTGAGAATGTGATGTTAGTTAGTATTTGATAGGCCTGCAGGATGAAAGGAAAGGCGACTTGCCACACAATGTTTGGCGGAAAGGGGAAAATTCACTTTCAAACACTTTCATGCAGAAAGGATAAAAGGATGGACAGAGAGACGGACAGGCAAACAGATAGACATTAACACGGGTTTAGATGATATATGTATGTGTAGGTTTGTTGCCATTCCTTTCTTCCTCAAAAGGATGTAGAGGATAATACATAAAATGATATAACAGAGAAAACCATTAAAAAGACTAAATGCCAAACCATTAAATAGCTTGTCGGTACTGGTATACATTCCACAATTAAAAGGAGTACGGATATATTTATATACATACTCGTATAATAGTACACAAGTATGTAATAAGGTGGAGCGCTGATGCATTATAAAGCGTAAATTTGATCTGTTAATATTCATCTGTGGCTAATCAAATATTGACTCCGATAACTTACAAAACAAATTTCGTTCTTCTGCGATAAATATTTTCTGAGATATTCTAAATTTAAATATCGTCACTCCCACTAATTTAATTCCGCCCACTTTTGGTGAACATACTAATATTGACCACAATAACTAACTATCCAAATTTCGTTCCTTTATGGTTGCCGATATATTAAAGTTTCAAACACAACAAAGTCCACGCCCACTTATCCGATCCCGTAAATTTTTGTCGAAGTTTTAGATAATAGTTCGAGTAACGTATGCACCAAAATTCGTTCATTCTACGATCGATTCTTTCTGAGATATTCAAATTTTAAATAATGCCGCGTCCACTTTAAACCCCGCCCGCATTTTTATTTTTTAAGAACCATCTGTCAAGAAGCTTTCATATAAAATAAAAATTTTTAGAATCACTTTCTAAGTCGATTAGGCTTGTCCGTCCGTCCGTCCATCTGTCCGTTAGTCTGTCCGTCTGTCTGTGCATGTATTCTTGTAATCAAAGTACAGGTCGCAATTATTGTCTGATCGCGATGAGATTTGGCCTTTGGACGAACTCTATTGAAATAGGTGAAATTCGGTTCAGATTTAGATATAGGCCCCACATAAAGGGTCCGCCATCTAACATTTTTTTTTCAACTAGTGCTTATTTCGTGAATGGTAACACTTAGCTCATGTCTGATTTGACAGATAATTAGTTTTATCCTTCCGCTGAACGAATATGGTTGTGTATACGCTTGAACAAGTGGGCCTGCGATCGACTTACAGAAGATGCCGATTTTGCAAAAAAAAAATTATCTTTTCAGATGAAGCTCATTTTGATCTTGGCGGGTATGTAAACAAGCAAAATTGTCGCATTTGGGGCACAGAAAACCCGCACGCATTCATTGAAAAGCCGATACACCCAAAACGAGTCACTGTTTGGTGCGGATTTTGGTCCAGAGGCATAATTGGGCCATTTTTCTTCGAAAATGAGCAAGTGGCCGTTACAGTCAATGGCGATCGTTATCGGGCCATGTTGAACGAATTTTTGTTCACAAAAATTTAAGAGGAGTATATTGGCAACATTTGGTTTCAACAGGACGGCGCTACGTGCCACACAGCTACACTCGATGTTTTGCGCGATGTTTTCAAAAAAAAAAGTTTTTTGGCGGACCCTTTATATGATCCTCCCGATGTCGCATCAAAGCGCTATAGAAGTTGTACTTTATATCCAATCACTGCGAAATTTTGCAGAAAGAAGTTTCTTATTGCACGAATGAACACAGCCAAATTTGGGTAAAATCTGTTCAGATTTAGTTATAGCCCTCATATATATGTTACTCCCGATTGCTGCATGAAATTCGGCAGAACGAGCTTCTGATAAGACAAATAAACACTGCCAATTTTGCAAAAATCTGTTCAGATTTAGGTATAGCTTCCATATATATAATATTCCCGATTTGGTATCAAAGCGATATTGAAGTTGTACTTTATTTCCGATCATTTCTGGCGTGGTCACCTTAATTGGTCGAGGTGTTCCCCGCTTGAACTCTGGTATTCCCCGCTTGCACTCTGTTACACAATATTTTACAGTTGTATTCGAAGGAACAGGCTCCCCCAAAGTAGAATCGGATTTTAATATTGGTTGGACTGAGACCTTTCAAATTAAAGTATTGTATTATAACGCGTGATCCATTTCAAGGTTTTCTACTTTTTTAAAGAAAAAATACAGAAAATTCAAATTGAATGGGGAATGTTTATTATCATTTGAAAGAACATTCTTGGCATTTATTCTTGTAGATTATGTCTATCAAATGTTGGCCGCAGCTACGTCTCAGATGGTCCATTCGTTGAGTTCAATTTTCGATGACTCGTTCGAGCATTTCGACTGGTAACTGGCGAATGGCACGCGTGATGTTTTGCTCCAAGGCCTGAATCGAAGCTGGTTTGTCCGCATAAACTTTAGACTTTACATATCCCCACAGGAAAAAGTCTAACGGTGTGATATCACATGATCTTGGTGACCAATCCGACCGACCCAAAACGTGAAATTATCTGCTCGCCGAAGTGTTCTCTCAATAAATCCATTGAATGATGCGATGTGTGGGAAGTGGCGCCGTCTTGTTGAAACCAAATGTCGCCGAGATCACGAGCTTCAATTTCAGGCATCATATAGTCGGTTATCATTGCACGATAACGGTCGCCATTGACGGTTACGTTCTCACCGGCATCATTTTTGAAGAAATATGGGCCGATGATTCCACCGGCCCACAAACCACACCAAACCGTTGTTTTTTCTGGATGAAGTGGCAGCTCTTGAATCTCTTCAGGTTGCTCTTCGTCCCAAATGCGGCAATTTTGCTTGTTTATATACCCATTGAGCCAGAAATGGGATTCATCGCTGAACAAAATTTGGCTCGAAAACGTCGAATCTTCTTGGAACATTTCAAGAGCCCATAGAGCGAAGCGATGTCGCTTGGGAAGGTCGGACGGCTTCAGTTCTTGCACAAGCTGTATTTTGTATGCTTTCAATTTAAGATCTCGACGTAAAATGCGCCAAGTCGTTCCATACGTCAGTACGAGTTGCTGCGAACGGCTCCGAATCGACTCTCCACGGTCTTCGTGTACACTCTCAGCTACGGCCGCTACATTTTCTTCACTGCGTGCTGGACGTGGTCTATTCGGTCGAATATTATCCAATAATGAATGCTGGGTCTCAAGATGGGTGATGGTGTTGCGAATAGTACGCTCAGTAGGCCGATTATGTTGACCATAAGTTGAGGGAAGTGCACGAAACACATTCCTCACAGAACGTGAATTTTCGTAATAAAGTTGAACGATTTGTACACGTTGTTCAGGCGTAAGTCTGTCCATGATGAAATGCCAAACAATACTTAACAAAAATAACATGACAGCATGACACGACTCACACGTGATCTGTCAAAAAAAGGCTATTGAAAAAAGTATCTCTACTTGGATCACCCGTTATATCGGTGACCAAATTCTTCCATATTTACACATTCACTGAGATCGTTTACTTTCGAGAGCTCAACAAAATAACTTAACAAGCTGGCGCCTTGAATCTTTAAATATATGTTTTTGAAGGTTGCCACTTTTCACGAAAGTAATTTTTTTGAATTTACTACCCCCTTCATATGTTCGTTCGGCCAATGTTGGGGCCGCCCTGGAATATAGCGTAGATATCCCCTATATATATGTTACTACGAATATTTACTTCACATCATTACAAAATTTACCAGAAAGAAGTTTCTTAATTTAGGAACGAATACTGATCATTTTTGGGTAAAATCGGTTGTGATTTTGATATATCCTCCATATAATATGTTTCTCCCAATTTGACATTAAAACGCCGTAGAAACTGCATTTAATATCAGAACCGTACGAATTTCTTCAGAAAGAGTTTAATTATTACATAAATGAACACTGCCAAATTTGGAGAAAATCGCTTCAGTGCTAGATACATCCCCCCTTTAAATATTAATCCGAATTTGGTAATACTCGTAACGAGCTATAGAAGTTGTACTTTACTTGCGATCATTAAAAAATTTGGCAGAAAAAAGTATGTATCCCATCTATTTGTAGCTTCCTATTTATACCCTACACCACACTGTGGTACAGGGCAGATGTATGTAACACCTGAAAATAACACAGCTACACCCACTCCGATTGTTCTGAAATTTAGTAGTTTAGAGTATTTCGCAGCTGTTAAGATTCCTATTGAATTTGGTTGAAATCGGTTAAGATTTAGATATAGCTCCCATATATATCTTTCGTCCGATTTGGCCCTTCAGTCCTATAGAAGCTGTATTTTACATCCAATCGTTTTGAAATTTAGAATGGTAGAGTTTCTTGATCCATCGACTAATATAGCCGAATTTGAAGAAAATCGGTTAAGATTTAGCTATAGCTCCCATATATATGTTTCGTCCGCTTTTGCTCTTTAGTCTTGTAGAAGCTGTATTTTACATCCAATCATTTTGAAATTTAGAATGGTAGAGTTTCTTGATCCATGAACCAACACTACCGAATTTGAAGAAAATCGGTTAAGATTTAGCTATAGCTCCCATATATATGTTTCGTCCGATTTGGCCCTTTAGTTCTATAGAAGCTGTATTTTCCATCCAATCGTTTTGAAATTTAGAATGGTAGAGTTTCTTGATCCATGAACCAACATTGCCGAATTTGAAGAAAATCGGTTAAGATTTAGCTTTAGTCCTGTAGAAGCTGTATTTGACTTCCAATCGTCTTTATACCCTACACCACACTGTGGTACAGGTTATTATTTAAGTATAAATATCCCAAAAGTAAATTTATGTAAACAATTTATACATGAATTACAAAATTTATATTTCGGAGTTATTCAATATTACGAGAGTGGTGTAGGGTATTATATAGTCGGCCCGCCCGACTTTAGCCTTTCCTTACTGGTTTTGATCTATGAAAGAATACCGCCCGTTTTAAAGGTTATCGTGTCAGACCTGGTTCATTATGATCAACGGAAGTGGAGCTAAGTACTTTCTTAACTGAAACAAAACCAATTATTTCAAATTATTATCGCAATGTCCTTTTATGCATTGTATGGGAGGTGTAGAGGCCCCTCCCGACTTTCTGTCTTTTCTTACTGATTCTAAATACAAAAATTTTTAATTTTATTTAGTTTTTTGCTTCTCCTGTAAAATTTTCCAAAATTATGATTGGTCATTTTTCGTTTCCCTTGCGCGATGGCAAGTAAATCTGAGCCGAATTTTACCATTTTCTATAGGTTTCTTTCTTGATCTACAGGAAACGTTTGTGGCAATTTTCAATAATTACGACCTGTACTTTGATTACCGGAATACATGGACAGACGGACAAAGCTAGGTCTATCTTATCTCATTTTGGGTGTTACAAAAAAATGCACAAAGTTATCATAGTCTGTACCAGAGTGTGGTGTAGGGTACAATGATAGCTGTAAAATTCCATCGGCTGAACGATGTAAGAAGTTAAATTTGCAGCTATCGGAGCAATATCAATATCTTTGACCCAAAAATGTTATTTGCAAAATTTTGTGAAGATCTGTTCATATTAACGAGCTATACTCTGACACGTTTGGACAAACGCAGTGATGGACATAGCTCTAACGTCTTATTATATCAACAGTAGTAATAATAAGTCTATTTTCTTTTAAGGTAATACAAACAAAAGCACAAAATCAGAAGAACCTAGTTGCACTGCATTATTATTATGTTCGCTCCACCCTTGTATACTAATAACTAAATATATAATTACCTTACATGTAGAACTAAAATTATATATGTATGTTTCCAACAAAAAATAGAACTGAAAACACATCAGTTTACAAAGTAAAACAAGTATAGATGCAGTTAATGTAACAAAATGCTGTAATCTCTGATGTCGTACGAGGGGAGTATAAAAAATTCAACAGGATTAGCCAGAGAACATAATAGGTAAAACTACAAAGGATAACCCTCTAGCTCCCTTCTTAATGGGTCAATTTGTCCCTTTTTCGAAAAAAACAAAAAACGTGCTTTCAAAAAGGACTATAAGGCTCATTACGCTTAATTAGCAACATTACACACTTAAGGAAAATATAAAACTAATCAACATTTCCAAGACTTGAAAAAGTAATCTAATTCAAATCATTATTTATTCAAAATAATTAATTTTCGTAACCTTTAAAGGTCACAATTGTCGTCATAAATCAATTCTTTGCATTGAATTTATTCTTCCCTTGGGACCAATAAATTAATAAAAAATGTGCACCTTTAAATAAATACATTGGACTAATTAGTCTTTATTTATTTACCCATCCCTCGTTAAAACATCACATAACAGACCATGTATGTATAGTACATACATATGTATGTAGGTATTTATATGTTTGCTAGTTTAGGTCAATATATACGTATGTGAAAAGTGAAAAACCATATTATAATAATTTAAATTTATACTAATAACTAATTATACCCTTGAGTCTGCTCGATTATCCTATCAAAGTGTGTGGCATCGCAAGAGGTGGCCGATCTAATAGTGAATCAAATAATACTTATGGTAAATGAGTTCAGTACAATGGTTAAAGGAAATGCAGCAACCACACCTAATGAAATAGAATTAATTAAATAAATATTTGCAATATTATCTCTGCACATATAGAATGTTAGAGGTGGAAATAGTTCAAAATAATTTATTTTTTATTCTACAGCAAACACTTTGCGTTTTATCAATCGACATACTTAAGTAACACTATACTGAGTTTATTTATCCGTTATCACCGTCCGTCTGCGCATATATTATGGTAATCAAAGTACAGGTCCCAATTATAGTCCAATCTCAGCGAAACTTTACACATATCTTTCTTTTGGCTCAAAGACCTCTATTGAATTTGGTTAAAATCGGTTTAGATTTACGTATAGATCACATATACTTATATATGTACCTCCGATTTGGCATATATGCAATGCATAAGCAATATTTTTGTACTGATTGGTATAAAAATTGACAGATGCACTTAAAGACAATAATACATTTGGGGAAAATCGGTTCAGATGTAGATATAGCCCTCTTCAGATACATATACACAGATTTACAACACTCTCTCTAACATATTGTGAAAACTATCTACATTTCAAAATTTGGCTTATATTGGTAGTGCCATGCCCATTAGTCCGTTTCCGCCCAAAACCTTTAATTGAAATGATGCGCCCATATGTCTCAAACGAAAGTCTATAGCCTTAGAACCCACTGTCTTTCCCTCTTGCAGGTCTGCCTTAAGGGGCCATTCATACAAAGGGCAGTCAATAGGCCTGCTGCGAAATGTGCCCGAAGGTTCCTTAAATCAATGTTCCCACTTAGTTAATGTCTACTCGTATTAACTGATGCGATTTAATATATTAATTTCCCTGTATACAGTGAAACGCACACAGAAAAAAATAAAAGGACTTAATCAGAAACTCATAACGAACCACTGTTTAATTTATGCATCAGATATCATTTTCTTCCTCCTCCTCCTCCCCCCCCCCCCTTCACATCACACTTTACCCCTTTGCCAAGTTTGTCTGCACCCTTTGTGTAAGGTGAGAAACATCAACATTTATGTCGGTCCATTGAGTTCTTTGGTTTCGCCACTGCTTTGAACTGGTGTTTTATTATTGTTGTTGCTTTGTATACGAGTATTCCTCTTAATGTGCTCTTTCTCTGAGTGAGTGTTGTTGTTTTTGATTGTTTTTGCCTTTAACGCTTGTTTTACGTTGGTACGTATTTCCCTTTCACTACGTCCTTCCTGCCATTGTGTTCTTTCCCCCCATTGTGTCCAAAACCTTTACTCCATTTGTACTCATTCGTATCATTGTGGTTGTTTATCTCTTTGTATAAATCTCTGATTGTGTGTCGATATATATACGTGTTTGAGTGTGAGTGTCTGCTTGTGTTGTTGGGTGTGTAAATTAACACTGTGTGTTGGGGGATAAAATCCCTGTCTCCCTCTGTGAGTGTGTGTAAGTTGAAATATATCCATGTCCATCGATAACACAGTGCAACAAGAAAATAGTTTCAATAAACAATGTAAATTTTTATGTTATTATTTTCATCATATATAATGGTATAACGTAATAACAAAAAAAATAAATGTAGGGATTCTTATTTAAAGTATAAAAATTTTAGTTTTATAAAATGTATATTTATTAAATGTTGACAACATTTTTGAAAATAAGGATAAATTCACCTCCCTAACAATGCGAAAATAGGCATTGGGATAATGACTTGGAATAATTGGTTTCGTTTCAGTTAACAGAGTACTTAGCTCCACTTTCTCATTAAGGCTTATTCCAAGGAGGAGTTAAAGGCGTTGCTCATAATAAACTAGATCTGAAATGATAAGCATAATATGAGCAGTATTCTTTTATAGATAAAGCATAGCAAGGAACAAATACAAAACCCTGATTAGAAACCTCATTTCTGCCAAATAATATAAACGTCGGACGTAAAATACATTTTAAATAGTGCCTAAATACTAAGTAGGCATGAACATATAGATGGGGGCTATACATAAATCTGAACCGATTTCCCAAAAATGTAGCAGTATTTGTTCCAAAATAAGAAAATACTTCTGCCAAATTTTGTAATTATAGGAAGTAAAGTACAACTTTTATAGCGCTTTGATACCAAATCGAGGGAACATACATATGGGGGCTATATCTAATTCTTAACCGATTTTCCACACAATTTTGCAGTGTTCATTCGTGTAATAAGAAATCTTTTTCTGCCAATTTTCGTACTGATCGGATATAAAATACAGTTTCTACAGCGCTTACATATGAAATCGGGGGTAAATATGTATGGGGGCTATATCTAAATCTGAACCGATTTTCCTCAAATTAAGTATCATATTCATTTGAACCAAAAGTTTAAAGCTTATAACTTTATTTCATACAAATACTTGAAATTTGTACAGTATAGTGCTGTTATAGTACCTAGAGTCCAGAGAAAAATTGGCGTTATTGGCACGCCCCTTTTGGTACCTCCCACACAAATGGACCTTTTTGTACCAAAAGTTAACAGTTTTTAACTTTAATACCAGATCATAGAAATACTTAAAATTCGTACAGTGTAATGCATTTATAGTACCTAGACTCTAGAGAAAAGTGGTCGTAATTCGCTCGCCCCTTTTGGTACCTCCCACACAAATGGACCATTTTACACCAAAAGTTAACAGCTTATAACTTTAATACCAGAGCAAATAAATACTTGAAATTTTGTACAGTGTAATGCTTTTATAGTACCTAGAGTCCAGATAAGTGACCGTTACTGGGACGCCCCTTTTCGTACCTCCCACACAAATGGACCATTTTGTACCAAAAGTAAACAGCTTTTATCTTTAATACCAGTACATACTTTAAAGTTATTATATACAATTTAATTTGATAATAAATTAATTAAAACAAAAAAATTAATAAATTTACTAATATTTTTTTGGGACTCAAGATGATTTTTTTGGGACTTGTATTTGTCCCTGTGGCGACGAAAGCTCAGATGATGCGATGTCCGAATCCACCTTTTTAGAGTAATTTGGTACGTGGTTTGCTGGCAAGGAAGAAAGGGTAAACAATTTAACGAAGTCCCTTCTATGACAAACTCCGCACCAATTACAATAACAACGATAGCTCAGTAGTGAGGGGCGATGTATGTGTGTTGACGTATGTAGAGACCGACGTTGGCGATGTAGTAATGCAAAGGGCGAAATAGAAAATAAATAAAATACAAGAGTTTAGTATTTTTTACAGTCATAAAGCAGAGCTTTATTTCGTATTAATGATAACATATATTACCATGTAGCGGTGAATAGGATCCGTAGAGATCCAAACGGCACGATAGCAAAACGACAAGATATATGTATGCGCGAGTGCGAAACAACGACTATTAGTGATGTGTGCGATTGTATCGCCTAACAAAGACTAGTTTCAATACGAGAGTCGGATGAAGCAAGGAGTCAAAAATCCGCAACAGCCTCTGTTTGCGGGAAGTCCCTCTCTACATCCGAACTATGCGAAAAACGTCCCGGGAGTGTCGGAGAGAGATATCCGTGACATGCGAATATCGTCTTGGGAGAGTTTGTAGAGAGATTCTTTTAATCCCTCTACGATCCATACCAAGAGAGTCGAAGGAGAGCACCAGACGCTGAAAAGCCCTCTCAAAATCCGTACAAGCGAATATTGTCCTGGGAGTGACATAGCAGATGTTTCTTCTCCTTCAACCCGCCAGGGTTGCCAATCAACGAAGGAGATGCCCAAGCTGGGGAAGTTACGCGACAATGTTACGAACTTAAACAGTCCCTTTATTTGAACAGAAACAAGTAAAAGCATTAGTTGCAATTTTTAGGCCTCAAATTCTTTAGCCAAATTCTTCAACTGAAAAATGTGGTATTTATGCCTAAAAAAGCTTTTTTGAGAGCTACATTTACACGGGGACTACAACGAAATAAAATTTTATTTGTATAAATTTTATTGAGATGAATTCTTGCCACAAAATATCAGAGTTCAGAAAAAAACACTAAGGAACGGTTCCTTAGCGTTCTGTACCGTTCCTTCGTCGCGAACGGAACAGTATCGCAACCCTTACACGAGAACAGAATACACTAAACATTGTTTAGTGTTACTGTTCGCGAACGGTACCACTACGATAACGTACCGTTCTTAGAACACGACGAACGGTACACTACGATAACGTACGGTTCATAGAACAGTATCACTACGTCGTAGTGATACTGTTCTTTTGAACAGAACGCTACCAGTATTTAGCGTTTAGCGTTCCGTTCTTTTTTATATTCGACACCACAGGTCGCAAATATGAAGCAATCTTAATGAAAATTGGTACAGAGTAATTTCTTAACCCAGGGACGATCCTTATTTAAAATGGGGCATATCGGTCCATTCTTTGATATAGCCCCCATACGAAGGTCCCTTTCGATAAGACTTATTTACGCACTAGAGAGCGAAGTTTTTAGCCGATCATGCCAAAATTTGAATATATGTTAATTCCATTGCATTCAATCATGCCTATCAGTCCATTTTTTGATACAACCCAATACAAAGCTCCCTTCCGACAAGACATATTTACGTTATAGATGACGAATTTTTTTATCCGATCATGCCAAAATTTAAATATATGTGTGCTTCCTATTGCATTTAATCATGTCTAGTGAAAATGGGGCACTTCGGTACATACTTTGATATAGCCCCCATACGAGGGTGCCTTTCCATAAGACATATTTACGCTCTAGAGAGCGCATTTTTTAACCTATGGAGGAGGGTATAAAAAAAAGCAAAATTGGACCGTTCAAGGTCAGACCCAAAAATCGTGTCGACCGGTGTTATCGGCCTAAACAACGTGCCTGTGTGAAATTTTGTAAAGATTTAATGCAAAATGTGAGTTTTTTACGCTGTAAATGTACCTGATTTTCATTTGGAACAATTTTGAAAAATTCGGAGACGCTGTTGTGGTGTGAGTCTTTCTATGATGACTCGCCAAACGATACTGAACAAAAATGACAAAGCAATTTGATTTGAGTCCCGCGTGATCTGTAAAAAAAGCATATTGAAACCCAGTAAGGAAAGGCTAAAGTCGTAATATTGAAAAGCTCTCGTAATATTGAATAACTCTGAAATATAAATTTTGTAATTCATGTATAAATTATTTATTCTAAATTTCAAAACGATTGGATGTAAAATACAGCTTCTATAGAACTAAAGGGCCAAATCGGACGAAACATATATATGGTAGCTATAGCTAAATCTTAACCGATTTTCTTCAAATTCGGTAGTGTATGTTCATGGATCAAGAAACTCTACCATTGTAAATTTCAAAATGATTGGATGTAAAATACAGCTTCTACAGGACTAAAACACAAAATCGGACGAAACATATATATGGGAGCTATAGCTAAACCTTAGCCGATTTTATTCAAATTCAGCAATGTTGGTTCATGGATCAAGAAACTGTACCATTCTAAATTTCAAAACGATTGGATGTAAGATACAGCTTCTATAGGACTAAAGTGCCAAATCGGACGAAATATATATATGGGAGCTATATCTAAATCTAAACCGATTTCAACCAAATTCAATAGGGATCTTTACAGCTGCAAAATACTCTAAACTACAAAATTTCAGAACGATCGGAGTAAAATTGCCACCTGTAGTCGACGAACAAATTTACATGGACAGACGGACAGACGGACGGACATGGTTAAATCGACTCAGCTGGTGATTCTGAGTCGATCGGTATACTTTAAGGTGGGTCTAGCTGTGTTATTTTCAGGTGTTACAAACATCTGCCGTGAAATAAACTTATAATACCCTGTACCACAGTGTGGTAATCATACCTCACGATGAATCACCCGTTATATAAGGCAAAATATATGAAACCTTAACGATTTTAATGAATTTACCAGTGTTCATTACTGAGTTATACAAATATCTTCAGTCACTTAGGTATATACGAGAACTGCCACATGCTAAATTAGGATGTGAATATCTTTTAGGGATGTATCTAAATCTGAACCGATTTTGGTCAATTTCATAGGCTTAGTCCCTGATGCAAAAGGGAGCTCTGAACCAAATTTCGTCAGGATCGGAGTAAAAGTGCGACCTGTAGATTGCGAACAAGTTAAGTTTGACAGACAGACGGACATACATAATTTAATCGAATCAGCAGATGATTAAAAGTCGACTGGTATACTTAAAGGTTGGTCTAGCTCCAGCATTTTTAGGCGTTATTAACATCTGGCCTGACATAAACTTATAATGTAGTAATTTACCACGTGAAGTAGGATACTCTTATAAGTAGAGATTAATGACACTGGCAATCATTTTTGTGACGCAAGGGTTTTTGTATGGGATTTAGTTCTCACGAGAACTATGGAAAAATAGAGCGTTTAAATCATATGTTTTGGCATAACTCGTTAACAATTTGTCAGAATAGGTTCCGGAAAGCTTTCAGGAATCTAAGTTTGCAATTTTTAAGAAATAAGATGATGACAAGGGACTTGTGGTAATTTAAAGAACATCATTACTGAAGAGTCGCTTTCATTATTTAAAAATTCTCCTTAAAATGAGTAACCTCCCAGAATACCTAGAACAATCTTTTGTTGAAGATTTCTGTAGTTAAAAATAGGACCAGTTTTGTGTTCGGCATATTTTTCTTATGAGCAGAATCCGAGTAGAATATTGGTCAACCAAAAGTTTTTCCGCCCTAATGTACAGGGTTGTTGGCTTCGAAAATATGGTCTTAATTTTGTTGCACAGTGTAACTTTCGGCTATGTTTGTGTAATGCGGCACACTTTGTTATGGGATTTCCCCCCATTTGTCGGTGGTTGTCGTTGTCCTCGGCTGTTAGTGTCGGTCGGATTTTCGGTCTCGTTAGACAATCATTTTCATCTCTCAAATTGAAAATCTATTGGGGGGCTTTGTGGCTACCATGTTTTGGTCGTTCGTTGTTTTTTTGTTTTTTTGGTTGCTACTTTTGTTGTTGTTGATTTTTTTTTTGGGTTTTGGTTATCGGTTATCGTTATTGCTGTCCCTAGTGTTCCTATTGGTGTTGTTTTTGTTTTTGTACGTCAATATGCTTAGTTAACTGTGTGTCTGTGTGTATGTGTTTGTGTGTGGTATTTGATTTTGGTCCCAAGTTCGATGTTGTTTTTACCAGATTGTCTATAGACATCTCGTGTTCGTGTTACCAATTGTTGGCATTTATGTCGGTTTAACGCTCATCTATAGCCCAGCTGAGTTCTGTGTGCAGTATTATGTTAACTATATTTCAATTAATTATTTTGAGGGTTATTGTTCATTGTTTGGATTCTGGCGATTGTGGGGGTGGGTCTTTGTTGTTTATTATACAGTTTTTGTGGTTGCGTAGAGTGCGTATAATTACGGGTATTAATAGCTCTATTAAAAAGGGTTGTTTGTAGCTGGAAAAACAAATTGAAAATAATGGTGTTGCTCTTTTGCAGACAGTAGCACAGGTGACAGGGATTTTGGGATTATCGAGCAGACAGGTCTGACATTTTATTAGAATATAGTGAGTACGAGCACAGCGAAAAGAAAACACTGTACCATTTTATCTGGAAGAGATGCAGAATAATTTGATGCATAAACGCTGGTATTTTTGAGCGATATTGAAGCTAAGATGCGTTCAATTGCATCTTTGAGAGTTAGAAATATTTGACACAGTACAAAACTCATACCACGAACATATGTATAGGGGCTATATCTAAATCTGAAAAGATTTTCCCCAAATTTGGAAGTGTTCATTCCTGTGATAAGAATGCCGAATTTCGAACTGATCGGATATAAAATACGGCTTCTACAGCGCTTACATGTCATATCAGGGCTATCATATATATATGGGGGCTATACCTAAATCTGAACCGATTTTCCCCACATTTGGCAGTGTTCATTCAGATGATTAGAAACCTCCTGGTTTCTTCGGCACGTTCGTAGAAGAGGTATTAGAGAAGCTAATCATTTTTTCATGGGAAAAATTATATGTTGTATTTTGGAGTTATAGAATAAACATATTTAAAAAGGGTAACATATTTATTTTCATCTTAAAGGAAATTGTTGTCAAGCTTCTCCAGTTTACACCATTTGTTATTAAAATTTCAAAAGTAAACCACATTTTTCCCCAATCACAAAGGTAGAATATTAAAACCTTTGTCACTATACCGTACACCACAATATGGTCCAGGGTATTATACGTTTGTTTCACGGCAGATGTTTGTAACACCTACAAATATCGCAGGTAGACCCTCCTTAAAGAATAGACATCGACTCAAAGTCTATTTAACCATGTCTGTCCGTCCGTCTGTCCATCTTATGTTGTTCGTTGAGTAAAAGTCGCAATTTCGAGTATAACATTAAATGTGTATACCTTTTTGTCTCAATTCATTGAAATAGTACAGTTATCGTGAACATCCTCGAAATACTAATACTCTGGTTAATATATACATAAAACACACATTATTTTCATTTCCTTCAAATGTATTAGTGTCGAATTTATTTCCTTGAATATAAATTGGAAAATTAGCTTCGAATCTGTTTAACTGCCGTCTTCGCAGAACACTTTGACTGGCACTGTGTTACGGTGCAACACCCTTTGTACCCTAAAGGTGCCACTTGAGGTCAGATTTTTTGTACCATTCAGCGTTGTAGGTATTTTGTAATATGTCTTCCTTGACCTAACCTGGTGACACCTATTACAAGTTATAAGCTAAACACCGATGTTTTACACTTGCTCAACACATTGAAATAATGGTGCGCAAGCACACACATACAAAGTTGTACAATGACATGCATTCACGCACTTCTACAGTGAGAGTCAAAAGTAAGACAACAATAACTTTTGTATTCATTGTTTTATTTATGAGAAATAGGTTTTCTTTTTGCAGTCAAATAGGATTTTTATAAAATCCACATCAATTTTTCATAATAACAGTATTACTTATCTAAATTAACGGACATGTTTAAAAAAACATATTTAAAAGACTTTTACATATAATATGTGTCAGTCGTTTTATACATATATATTTATACCCAACATCACACTGTGGTACAGGGTATTATAAGTTTGTTTCACGGCAGATGTTTGTAACACCTTAAAATAACACAGCTAGACCCACCTTAAAGTATACCGATCGACTCAGAATCACTAGCTGAGTCGATTTAACCCGTCCGTCCGTCTGTCCATGTAAAGTTGTTCGTCGACTACAGGTCGCAATTTCACTCCGATCGTTCTGAAATTTTGCAGTTTAGAGTATTTCGCGGCTGTTAAGATCGCTAATTTGGTTGAAATCGGTTCAGATTTAGATATAGCTCCCATATATATCTTTCGTCCGATTTGGCCCTTTAGTCCTATAGAAGCTGTATTTTACATCCAATCGTTTTGAAATTTAGAGTGGTAGAGTTTCTTGATCCATGAACCAACATTGCCGAATTTGAAGAAAATCGGTTAAGATTTAGCTATAGCTCCCATATATATGTTTCATCCGATTTGGCTCTTTAGATCCAATCGTTTTTATACCCTACACCACACTGTGGTACAGGGTATTATTTAAGTATAAAATGTCCCAAAAGTAAATTTATGTAAACAATTTATACATGAATTACAAAATTTATATATCAGAGTTGTTCAATATTACGAGAGTGGTGTAGGGTATTATATAGTCGGCCCCGCCCGACTTTAGCCTTTCCTTACTGGTTTTATAATATATTTTTCGTTCTTTTACACAGTACTGAGAATTGGACGTGAAAGTAATTTTCAGTTTTGTTTTAAAATGTTCTATTTTATACGCATACTTATTACGTGTGACGTATACGTATTTTTCAATGTTTAACTGACAGGTATCTTGTGACTTTGTGGGCATTTTTTGCGATTTTTAAGGCACTGGATGCACTTTTTTGGTTAGGTTTGTTCCGCATTTTTATACCCTACACAACACTGTGGTACAGGGTATTATAAGTTTGTTTCACGGCAGATGTTTGTAACACCTGAAAATAACACAGCTAGACCCACCTTAAAGTATACCGATCGACTCAGAATCACTAGCTGAGTCGATTTAACGATGTCCGCCCGTCCGTCCGTCTGTCCATGTAAAGTTGTTCGTCGACTACAGGTCGCAATTTCACTCCGATCGTTCTGAGTTTTGCAGTTTAGAGTATTTCGCGGCTGTTAAGATCGCTATTGAATTTAGTTGAAATCGGTTCAGATTTAGATATAGCTCCCATATATATCTTTCGTCCGTTTTGGCCCTTTAGTCCTATAGAAGCTGTATTTTACATCTAATCGTTTTGAAATTTAGAATGGTAAAGTTTCTTGATCCATGAACCAACATTGCCGAATTTGAAGAAAATCGGTTAAGATTTAGCTATAGCTCCCATATATATGTTTCGTCCGACTTGGCCCTTTAGTCCTATAGAAGCTGTATTTTACATCCGATCGTTTTGAAATTTAGAATGGTAGAGTTTCTTGATCAACGAACGATTTAGCTATAGCTCCCATATATATGTTTCGTCCGATTTTTCTCTTTAGTCCTGTAGTAGCTGTATTTTACATCCAATCATTTTAAAATTTAGAATGGTAGAGTTTATTGATCCATGAACCAACACTACAGAATTTGAAGAAAATCGGTTAAGATTTAGGTATAGCTCCCATATATACGTTTCGTCCGATTTGGCCCTTTAGTCCTGTAGAAGCTGTATTTTACATCCAATCATTTTGAAATTTAGAATTGTAGAGTTTCTTGATCCATGAACCAACACTACCGAATTTGAAGAAAATCGGTTAAGATTTAGCTATAGCTCCCATATATATGTTTCGTCCGATTTGGCCATTTAGTCCTATAAAAGCTGTATTTTACATCCAATCGTTTTGAAATTTAGAATGGTAGAGTTTCTTGATCCATGAACCAACACTACCGAATTTGAAGAAAATCGGTCAAGATTTAGCTATAGCTCCCATATATATGTTTCGTCCGATTTGGCCCTTTAGTTCTATAGAAGCTATATTTTACATCCAATCGTTTTGAAATTTAGAGTGGTAGAGTTTCTTGATTCATGAAAAATAAAAGCTGTATTTTACATCCAATCGTTTTGAAATTTAGAATGGTAGAGTTTCTTGATCCATGAACCAACACTACCGAATTTGAAGAAAATCGGTCAAGATTTAGCTATAGCTCCCATATATATGTTTCGTCCGATTTGGCCCTTTAGTTCTATAGAAGCTATATTTTACATCCAATCGTTTTGAAATTTAGAGTGGTAGAGTTTCTTGATTCATGAACCAACATTGCCGAATTTGAAGAAAATCGGTAAAGATTTAGCTATAGCTCCCATACATATGTTTCATCCGATTTGGCTCTTTAGATCCAATCGTTTTTATACCCTACACCACACTGTGGTACAGGGTATTATTTAAATATAAAATGTCCCAAAAGTAAATTTATGTAAACAATTTATACATGAATTACAAAATTTGTATACCAGAGTTATTCAATATTATATAGTCGGCACCGCCCGACTTTAGCATTTCCTTACTGGTTTATTCTCCTGTTCAATATCTACAACTTTACTTCCGACACAAAATAGTGCATCTACTTTCACGTCCAATTCTCAGAATTGGGTCCCAAAGTCATGTGTTGTGCTGTGTTATATAAGTTTTATTGTCATTATGAAAAAGTTTTGATGAATTTATAAAACAAAAATTCTTTGACTCTCACTGTACATTCAATACATTTGCCTTTGTGTCATGGCATTGTGACATATACATTTGTATATCATACACGCATCCACACACACACACATATATTGTTTCAATCTAGGACTGGTTTACCGAAGTGATGTTATAGACTGATTTATCGCAAATAAATTTACTATAATTGTACAATTAATCATATGTGCGTGTTCGAAACTACTAAAAGACACGCAGTTCTGTTTTAATATAGTATTTTTTGTTGTTGTTATGTTTTGTTTTCTGTGTTTCCTTCAGTTTTTATAGTCATAAACTTCTAATGTACATGTATGAGAGCGACAAGGAAGAAATAGTAAAACAGCAATGGCAATATTAAAATAATAAGTAAGTTATTGTAGTTATGACATTAGAGAGGGTCGCCAAACAAGAATGTAAGCCGACCGAAGCATAGCCTTGGAGGGAACATAAAAACGTTGTTCGATATGGCAAAATATTTTAGATAAAATAGAATATGAACACTTCATTTTAATCAGATTGCTTGAAAATATGGCTTCGGTTAATTTTAAATGACATATGGGATATATGTACACGGTGACGTATGTGATACGACGATACGAATTTATACCAAATATACGCAGTATGTCATTTCATGAATTTTGTATTTCGCATACAAAGTATAGGGTGATTCATCGTGAGGTTTAATTTGTAATGTAAAATAAAACACATAAATTTGAAAGCGAACTTAAAATTGTCATTATCGTTTAAAAGAATAATTTATGGCATTTAATGTTGGAAAATGATATCATGTAATTGTTGGCCATGACTACGTCTGAGGTGGTCCGTTTGGAAGGTGACATCGTGGACGACCCGTTCTGCAAAGTGACTGTTATCTCGTGAATTACACGAGTAATGTCAATCGCAGCTGGCTTATTCCTGAAAATCTCAGACTTTAAATATCCCAAGAGAAAATAGTCCAAAGGTGTGATATCGCACCATCTAGGTGGCCAATTTGACGTGGCAAAACATGAAATTAAGTGCTCACCAACATTATTTCCCTATATGGGTCATAGCGCCGTCTTGTTGAAACAATAGCTCACCGAGACTATGTGCTTGAATTTCTGGAAGCACATAGTCCGTTAGCATGGACGATAATGGTTACCATTGACGGTAACATTCTGATTTTCCACAATTTTGAAGAAATATGGACCAATGATTCCACCTGCCCATAAACCCCACCACACAGTTGTTTTTAATGCTTGAAATTATAGCTCTTTGTACTCTTCGGGTTGCGCCTCAGCCCAAATACGACAATTTTGTTTATTAACGTATCCATTGAGCCAGAAATGTCATCCATCACTGAACAAAATTTCACGACAAAGCAGTTTGATATGACGAGAACCATGTTAATTGTACATACAAATTGCCGATGGTCTCCGATTTTAATGAAACTAAATGGAAATGTTACATATGGTGCTCTAATATTGAATATATTATACATTTAAACATTAGAAATTGGGCCAAAATATCGAAAAGTGCTTGCATTCGAATGCTCATAACTTTTGTTCTACGAGAGATATTTAAATATTTTGTTTTCACTTAGATTCCTAAAGACTTTAGCTTCAGAAATACTGAGGTGGATGCTGCTTGGGAGCTGCATAACATATTTTTATTTTTAAAACAATAATTAAAATATGGATTCTTTCAAAGAGTAATATTTTTAAATTGAAAAAATGTGAACCAGTTGATAGCGAGTTGGTAGCGTACTCGCCTATGACTTTGGGGGTCGTGGGTTCGATTCCCACCAGAGGCTCTGGTCTGTACCTGCAAACATTTAGCCATATGGTCTTTGTAACACGGCCTTTTCCTGGACCTTAAAATTAGAATATAAATTTACTTTGTATTGTAATACATATAAATAAATAAAAAAATAAATATCTCAACAAAAATCGTACTTGTGAAAAATCCGTGACATGATAAATGGTTTTCAAGAAAATCTACACAATCGACATTTTGTTCGAAGCATTTTAAATATCAATAAAAAATTAACATAGCCTCAAATTAAAGTTAATTTTAATTGAAATTATACACTTAAACAAAAAAATATACGAGAATAATGAAAATAAGGTTCAAAATGGTTCACCCAAGAAAAATAAATATGTATAATGTATTATAAATTAGATTAAAGAAAACACGATTTTTCACTGCGACTAGTTTTCTAAGTCTTAGAAAACTGAGACAAGTTTTCTTTTTATCGGAATTTCCAAATTTGCAGCTTTAATGGCGTTTTTTAGCTCCGAAATACTTTGGTATTGCTTTTCATTGGGAAATATCTTGCATGATAGCATTCCCCATAGATTTTATATGGGGTTGTGATCCGGGCTACGGGATGTCCGATCCAAAACATCGATGTTTTTTGGACAACTTCTATGTTTTTATACCCTACACCACACTGTGGTACAGGGTATTATAAATTTTGTGCATTTGTTTGTAACACCCAAAAGTAGAAGAAATAGACTCATCGTTTATTATACCGATCGACTTAGAATCACTTTCTAAGTTGATTTAGCTATGTCCGTCTGTCTGTCTGTGCATGTATTCTTGTAATCAAAGTACAGGTCGCAATTATGCTCCGATATCGACAAAACTTTACACATATCTTTTTTTGGCCCAAGGAAATCGGTTCTGATTTAGATATATCCCTCATATACTATATGTTAGCCCCGATTTGACATGTAAGCGCTGTAAAAACTTTATTTTATATTAGATTAGTATGAAATTCGGCAGAAAGAGGTTTCTTATTATATGAAGGAACACTGTTAAATGTGGAAGAAATCAGTTCAGATTTAGATATAGCCCCCATATATATGTTAGCCCCGATTTGACATTCAAGCGCTGTAGAGACTGTATTTTATATCGGATCTGTACGAAATTCGACAGAAATAGGTCTTTTTACATGAATGAGTATTCAGGGAAAATCGGTTCAGATTTATATATTACCTCCATATATATGTTCCTCCTGATTTGGTATCAAAGCGCTATAGAAGTTGTGCTTAACTTCCGATCATTAAAATTTTCCAGAAAGATGTTTCTCAATTTAGGAACGAATATTGCTTAATTTAGTGATTATCGGTTCAGAATTAGATAATATGTTCCTACCCATGTACCAATTATTCCAAATTATTACCGGAATGACCCTTATCGCATTGTTAGGGAGGTGTAGGGTATTATATAGTCGGCCCCGCCCGACTTTCTGCCTTTCTTTACTGGTTTGGACATAGTTGTGCGTGGGTTATGGATTGGATCATTATCCTGCTGGAAAAATAAATCGGTGCTATTAGATTGTCACCATGCTCAATCAAAGATGGAGTTTTGACTGTGCTAGGTACGCTATTCTTTTCCTAAAAACGAGGTTGTCTGAGTTATGTATGCTGCATTCGCCTGGTGGATACCGGAAGCAAATCTTAGAAGCAAAAACATTTTCACTGGGTGCAGTTCGAATAATATGTGATTTGTGACGTAGAGACCTGTTCGGACTTCGGTCAGTGCTTTTTTTGGTTTACATCATTCAAATACCGACAAATTTGTTTTCCAATTGAGCGGTTTAGAAACTTTTGATCTTTGAAAGCCAAATTTTCCTCGTTCTTGTGCCGATAATACATTTCATCGAGGAATTTAAAAAGACAAGCAAAATGTTCCGGTCAATAATAATTTTGCAAACATTATCTGTTAAATCAGTCCTTACACATAGTCGAATAAATAAAACAATATTTTCTGTAATGCTTTCTCTTGATTGAAACATGTAAATCGCTGAAAGTTGCACTGAACCTATATTTATTTCGCTCAGTTAATTATGCAAGAACAAACAAACATTATTATTTTTATTTCGAGGCAAAAGAAGAACAAGATTTTTAAATGTATTAAATAGAATTCACTTCTGCACAACATTGACCGAAATTTGTTTTTTAAAAAAAATCAAAGAAAAAAATAAAAATTTGGCGGTTGGCAATCTTAATCATTTAATTTGTTCCAAGTAGATTTGTTTACATCAATTTTTGAATATGATATCTCTCAAATGGCCGCCTCTGGCGTTGATGGCGTATTGTGCCCTTTTTGCAGCATTTTCCATCGTTTTCGCCAAAATTTCGGCCGGAATAGCGGCTATTTCTTCACGAATGTTGTCCTTGAGCTCTTCTACGGTCCTTGGCTTGTTAACGTAAACCTTTGACTTCAAATATCCCCACAAGAAGAAGTCAGGCGGCGTCAAATCGGGCGAACGCGGTGGCCAGTCCAAATCACCACTTTTCGACATCAAACGGCCCGGAAACAAATTCTTCAGAAAATCGATTGTTATGCGACTTGTGTGCGGTGGAGCGCCGTCTTGTTGAAACCAGAACTGCCTCATACGCTTTCGACGAATAATTGGCATCACAAAATTGGTCATCATGTCGCGATAACGCTCCTGGTTGATGGTAACAGCATGGCCATTTTCGTTTTGGAAGAAAAACGGCCCAAAGACCGTTTTCGCACTAACGCCGCACCAAACTGTGACTTTTTCGTCATGAAGAGGCAATTCTTGAATCTCCTGAGGATTTTCAGTGGCGTAAATACGGCAATTTTGCTTATTTACGGTCCCATCAATGTGAAATGGGCTTCATCGGATATGATAATTTTGTTCCAAAATTGCTCGTCATCATCGGCCATTTCGATGACTCGTTGGGCCCATTCCAATCGACGAGGCTTGTCCGCAGGCAACAATCTTTGCGTCAAATGAATTTTGTACGGGAACAAATGCAAATCAACGCGAATAATCCGTTGTAAAGTGGACCGAGCCATGCCCAACTGCTGAGAACGGCGTTTTTGGGATGTTCTTGGGGACCTCTCAACACTGGCTCGTACGGCAGCGATATTCTCGGCCGATCGCCTTGGTCGACTTTTATTTGGCCTCTTCGGATTAGAAAGAGCCTCACCAGTCGAAAATTTTTCGTATAAACGCTTAATGGTGTTCTTAGAAGGCGCACTTCTCACATTTTTTAATATTTTAAAAGGACGTTGAGTTTTCACAATTGACTTCTTCTGTTGAATGTAAATTTCAACTATTTCAGAGCGCTCGCGTGGCGTGTATTGTTCCATGGTAAAAATCTGCTTGGACTGACGCTTCAAACGCGGTATGTCATTAAGCGATCTGACATCTCTGTCAAAAGTTATGGCGTTGCCAGATGGGTCCGTCGAATATGGGCAACCCTGTACACGCTGAAAAAAATGCTTCTGTAGTACATTGTCTCGAATATATTCTGCTTGAAATATGCAAATATTTAAGGTGGACTCTCAAAATAAATATTTTGGAAAGATGTTGTACTAAACAAATCCTTGTTTCCGTCCCAATTTTTTTTATTTTGCCTATTACTTACTAAACTCATATTTATTTGCATTAAAATATTGAGAACATATATCAATAAGTCAATTATAAGAGATGTTTTATGTTTTTCAGTAAGTAAGCGTTATTTTTTTAGAAATGTTAAATGTTCATACAATCTTTATAATCGAAGTCATATAATTTTGCATAATGATACATTGCTTGAAGGATTGACAACAAATGATGATTTCGAATAAATTGAAATTAAATATTAGTGCTTTAAAACAAATGTTTTTTCTACTTGTGTCATTTTAAATTATAGGGTATAACTCGATATCAATGAAAAATTAAAAAGGAAATTCGAAAAATCTGTAATGTTTTGAAATTCTTTTTTAAACAAAATACACATATTTAGAGACATCTTTTATATTTAGCACATCTTTTATTTGAGAATATTAGTTCGCAAATATATTTTATTGTAATATATTAATACTCGTATATGCGTTCCAAATAAATTGTATTAATTTTCAAATAAAATGTATTTGCTCAAAAATATATAATTTTTAAAAATGTGTGTTCCAAATATATTTTCCTTCAATTCAAACATATTAAAAAAGGCGATTTTGCCCCGTGTATGTTTGTTCATTCATGTAGTAAGGGGTATTCATATGAGTTATTCTTTACCCCAGAAAAGTTTTCTAATTCTTGGTGAATTTCGTATTTTTTGGTAAAAAGTTGATCCTATAATACATTATTTTTCATTAATATCATCGAAAATTTTCCAACTCCCCTCGTACATTTGCAAAAATGCGTGTGAGCTTTCATTTAATTTAAGCTGAGCGGCGAGTGATTCCACCGGGAGGGAAAATTAGCGCATTGGGGCGAATGATAAATTCTAACATACATAATTCACCGACAATAAGTGTAACTGTTTGTGAAGGTTGTGATCGACAACAAACACACCCAAACATACTTACACCTGCAGTAAAATTAACGGCAAATTTACGATTTATTACGAAGGCTGGCCGACGGTTTCACTCGCACCTCGCAGTAAACAATACATATACTCAAACTTCCAAGAACATTGTTTCATAATAAAGAAATAAATTATATTTGAAAAGTGCAACATTGTGTGCAGCAAAGACAAATCGCAACCTGAGTTGTAGAGATTTAAAGGCGGGATAATTAGTGATTTATATATCGGAGATAGGAGAGTGGAAACAAGGGATAGAAAGTAAACTATAAGATGTATTTTAGAACAAAGTAAATAACGTACATACAATGGAAAATACTTTCCTCTGAAATTTACATAAATATTATTTTTATTTCCGTCAAAAGACAATTAGTTTGTTGAATCTGTTTTTGTTTAACGCGCAATTTAAATGTATGCTAACAAAAATATACAGTGTAATTAATAATTTAAATTCTTTAAAAATAAATTTTATGTGCAAAGATTATTTGTGTTATAAAATATGTTTGATTATTTTCCAGAATTAATAAGGATATACTCGTACATGGTTAAACTACAAGTTATTATTCCGCATATTTGAAATTTATTTAACGCTGTTTAATTGCTTATATTATTCCTGGCACTTTTTAATGCTGAGGCTTATTAGGCGCCAATTTAAAGCGTGATTTGTAGCAATTTATTCACAATTATTAACTGTCACAAACACATTCCTCTTTTCTGTTTACAGGTGGCGTGGCTGCGTGTCGACACCCAAACGATATTGACGATACAAAATCATGTCATAACCAAAAACCAACGCATCGGTATAACAAACTCCGAACACAAAACATGGACGATGCGAATCAAGGATATTAAGGAAAGCGATAAGGGATGGTACATGTGTCAAATCAATACGGATCCAATGAAATCACAAGTGGGATATCTGGATGTAGTCGGTATGTATGGAAGGGATAAAGAGTTAAGAAAACAAAAATAGCAGAGATTTATGTATAACATTTTTGCGGAAAACTTTAGTCCACAAATTTATGAGGAATGTTCATCAGAGGAAGAATATTTTCCAATGATATGCGTTGTCATGATTCATTCATATCAGTTCGGGCCTCACAAATCAATGATGAAGTGCTTTTTCAACAGTTCAGATAAAGTTAAAGGCCGGTTAGGCCGTCTGGATTCTATATATGCGCCGTTTAGAGCGTCAAAAGGTTCAATAGGAGTCCAGATTTTTCTGGGGGTTGATAAAGCGCCTACGTACTTAAAAAAAATAGTAAAGAAAGGCTAAAGTCGGGTGGGTCTTACTATATAGCACCCTACACCACTTGGTTATCAAAATAATTACACTACGACCAAATTCGCAACATTGAGAGATATTTTTACATATATTGTCGATATCTAAATCTGAGCCCATTTTCTCCAAAATTTTGTAGCTTTCGTTCTTTGATCAATAAAGTCTACTCTGCCAAATTTCATAACGATCGGATGTTAAATAAAACTTCTATAGCACTTTGATGCCAAATCGGACCGTATATATATATATATGGGCTATATATAAATCTCAACAGATTTTTTATCAAGCTTAGCTATCTTTATGTGCGAAGAAACTTCTCTGTACCAAAGTTTATAATCAATGAATGTAAAAACAAGTAAGAAAGTCCAGTAGGGTAAACCGATTTATGAATCTCCTCACCATCAGTCCCAAAAAATTTTTGTATTTTTCTTGGTTTTAATTACTTAAATTATTATCAATTAAAATTGCATTTTATAACTTTAAAGTATGCACTGGTGTTAAAGTTATAAACCATTAATTGTTGCTTCAAAATAGTACATTTGTGTGGGAGGAACCAAAAAGGGCGTGTCAATGACGCCCCATTTTCACTTGACTGTAGGTAATATAAAAACATTTCACTGTACAACATTTAAGATATTTTTATGTAATGGTATTAAAGTTATAAGCTGTTAAGTTTTGGTGCAAATTGGTCAATTTGTGTGGGAGTTTCCAAAGTGGGCTTGTGAACGTAGCCCATTTTTCATTGCACTGTAGGTACTATAAAAACACTACACTGTACAAAATTAAAGGTATGTGTATCGACTAATATTGATGTCTTGTCTTTCAGACATGACATGACAGCATTCATTCTTTGTCCAAAGAACTTCATTATGCCAAATTCAGTACTTAATTTCAGATTCTTTAAAATTCTCCTGAACCAGTTCTGATAAATCGATCTTGAGTTTTGCTCAAATATGTGGTACAACCTCTACATTTTTCTACCCGACACCACAGTGTGGTACAGGGTAAATATGAATTTGTGGATTTCTTTGTAACGGCCAAAAAAAGAGATACATATACACATAGCTTATTATCACAATCGGCATAGAATCATAGCCTGTCTGTTCCTTCATTATTTTTATCAATGTGCAGATCGCAAAACAGGCACTTATTAGGCTAGGAACGATCCGTATTGAAAATGGGGCATAACGGTTCATGTTTTGATATAGCCCCCATATAAATGTCCCCACCGATGTCAGTTCTTGGCTGTCTGGAGAACACATCTTACGATAGATCCAGCTGATATATAATCATTTATAATTTATGTCGCACATTATTATCCCCAGTAAAAATGGGCACATCAGTCCATGTTTCTATAAAGGCCCCATATGAAGTTCCCCTACTTCTCTCTCAGATTCGTCTATAGATACTCTTTCATTGTCGTCTATAGAGAATAATTTACAGCCGTCTATAAGGACTTCTTTAGGGTCATCTATAGACCTCTTTTACAGCCGTTTATAAGGACTTTGGTTGGACTTCCTTTGTAGTCGTCTATGGAGACTTCCTTTGTAGTCGTCTATGGAGACTCCTTAACAGTCGTCTATAGAGACTCCATTTCAGTCGGATATAGAGACTGCTTTTCAGTCATCTATAGAGACTCCCTTTCAGTCGTCTATAGAGACTCATTTTCGTCTGGAGAGACTCCTTCACAGTAGCTCATAGAGACTTCTTCATTTCTTAACGCTCTGGAGATAATTTTGTCCGTTGATGCGGCTGAAATTTTACCTGCACATAATTGTCCTTAGTAAAAATGGGTCACATCGGTCCATGTTTCGGTATAGCCCCCCATATAAAAGTCCTTACCATTTTGACCGCTTGACACTCCAGAGCGTATTTTTTAAAAGATCGTGCTGAAATTTTAATTAATTTTAATAATTTGACCAAAATGTAAAAAATTAAACACCCTTCAACGCTGACAGTCCTGAACCGATCTCGTTGAAATTTTGTGTCATAACTAGTACCCAATAGGACTAAACTTGGGGCATGTTGCATCCCGATCAGAAGGCATCGCTTTTTAAAGTTTACTCACTTGGCATGAAATCCCCAATATATTTCTTTCGATTTGGTATCAAAGTGCTGTAGAAGCTTTATTTAACATCCGATCGTTATAAAATTTGGTATAGGGAAGTTTCTTGACACAGGAACGATTTGGTATTAAAATATCCGGTCGACATGAAAATTGGGATAAAGGAGATTCTTCATAAACAAAGAACGTACCCAAATTTGCAGAAAATTGCTTAAGATTTATATACATAACCCCCCATATACGAGGTATGTTCAAAGAATATCGCGAATTTTTAATTTCCGCGGGCTACGTGTATTTGATTTTTGATATTTTTGTAGCGTTATGTTGGTACTCATGTTCCTTACTTATGTTGACAAGGTCGGCCATTTTGAATGTTTAGTTAACTTTTGACAGCTGTTGTGCTTGGATGTGCTTTAACTTGTCTTCGATTTTTATCTATTTCAGATAATGGATCAAAGAATCTGCATCAGAATTTGTGTGAAAAACAAAATAATGTGCGCTGACGCATTCCGAATGTTGACTGTGGCATATGGTGAAGCTACCTAGGACCAAAGCAACGTTTTTCGGTGGTACAAAATGTTCTTAGCGAAGGAAGCGTACCAGACGCCCGAGCTCACAGTTTTCTTTGATTGCAGGGGCGTGGTGCATTATGAGTTCTTGCCACAGGGTAGTACGGTTTATCAAGAATATTACCTGCAAGTTATGCGCAAATTGCGCGAAGCAATCCGCCAAAAACGCCCGGATTTGTGGAAGAACAAAAACGGGCTTTTGCACCATGATAACACCCCTGCACACACATCGGTGCTTGTGAGCGAATATTTGACCAAAAAGAACAGAGTAATGGTGCCGCAGCCACCTCATTCCTCTGACCTAGCCCCCTGTGACTATTCCCAAAACTGAAAAGGGCCATGAAAGGACGACGCTGCCACGATTGAGGAGATAAAAACGGCATCGAAGGAGGAGCTGAACAAGATCACAAAAAATGATTATTTGAAGTGCTTCGAGGATTGGAAAAAACGTTGGCAGAAGTGTATTATATCCGAGGGGAATTACTTTGAAGGACACAAAATAGATATTCATGAATAAATAAATACTTTTTGAAAAAATACAAAATTCGCGATATTTTTGAACATACTGCGTATGTATTCTTTCTGATTTAGTATTGAAGTGCTATAGAAGCTTATTTTAACATTCGGGCGATACGAAATTTGTCAGAGAGGATTTTTTAGATGAAGAAACAAACATTGGCAAGTTTGAGGAAAATCAATTCCGATTAATACGAGTTTAGAGCAACAAAATAAACATTTATTATAATAGAGTTATAAATTAAGAGTTAAAATTACCATATCTCTACTTATTCTTCTCGAATAAAATGGTGTAGGATATCGTATAGTCGGCTCCGCCCCACTTTAGACTTTTCTTACTGGTTGCCAATTAAAATTGTCTCTTCTTTCTCTACCTTGGTATAGTATTGTTCAAAAAATGGGAGGCCAATATATACCATTTAGTTTCTTATTAACTTTTCAAATCTATATTTTCCTTCGTCAGTTTACTTCCTCCCTCTCATTGCTCGCTTTGATTTATTAATACTTTGCCATAATTGCCACTGTAATTAAATGTTTTTAACCTCACCATAATTCAACCTCAAATTTGAGTTTATTCAGAGACAGAAAAAATATATTTTAATCGTTATTGCCTCCACGACTCGCTACCAACTCCAACCCCCTATTTTGACTTCATTCACGTCCCCTACTCAACCACCTTCATTCACTTCATCATCCATTTAAACTCTCAGTACTGTTTCGCTGCCATTAACCACAATTTTTCAACGACTTTCCACTGCCATCAGTTTCTGGCCATTGGCTTTTTTTCTTGTTGCCTCTGCCATTTCCACAATTTCGCGTTTCCGTCTCCTGTCGTTTGGCTACGGCTGTTGGTTTTTCTTTTTTTTTTTGTGTTCTGCAAGCCGAAGTGGCAGTTAAATGGTTGGCATAGTGTCAACATGTGTTGAGTATTTAATAAATTAAATCAGTTATTTTTTTCGCGATATTCTTTCGGATAGAAAAGAGCAGCAGTATTATACCTATAGAATACAATTCATAAAATTTTATTTTAATGTCTCAATTGTCTGGTTAAAAAATGGCCGAAAGTGCTCAATTTACACATGTCCGCGGGTGTATTGTACTGAACGGAAGCTTGTATAATGAAGTAGTGAACAGTTATGAAAAACCATTAATAAACTCAGCAAATTTGTTTTAAAAAAACTTCTGCAATAAAAACTTGAATGAAAATAAGATGAAAAGTTGTTGGCGGACAAGTCTGGGCTATAATGTCACTGAACCATGTGAATAGTAGCTAATGATAACGTGAAAATGGACAATGAACTGTAGATGATTTTTTTAGTTTTGTTGATATATTTCACAGTTTATTAAAATTAATAACCCTACAATGCATAATTTCAAAACGATTCGATGTTAAATAAAGCTTCTGAATTGATAGAATCCGAATCGAAATATGTTAAATTGTGGAATTGTAGTACATTGTAGTACATTGGATTGCGATAAAAACTGAATTTATTAAAAAACACTTTATCCTTTCCAAAAATGTTGATATATCATCACCAGGGCATAACCCTCAAAAAAATAAAATTAGTTTTTCCTCCAAAAATCACGATTTTATTGAAGAAGAAAGAAAATTCGTTCGAAAATTTGGCCTTTATCTGAACGGTTTTTTTTATCAAATTCCGCAGTTTCATGATTCTATAAACTAATCTCTGTCAAATTTAATAATGATCTGAAGTAAAACATGAAAACGCATTTTTCCAACTTTGCTAGTGGTCGTTTATTCTCGGATTAAATTTCACAACCCCCGGTTAGAGCTAACTCACAGTTAAAAAATAAAAACTTCATACAATTTGACAGCTATAACTGTAGGTTAGCTCTAACTGTAGGATAACCGGAGATTGTGGAATTGGCCGTAAAAGAAATTATGTGTGATTAAATAAACCGTACCAAACTTACTATACCACACTGCGGTACATTACTACTCTCTGAACCGGGGCTACGGAAAATACGTAGCGAAGCACCAATGTGCTATGTATTACAGTGTAGAATAAACAAGTAAAAGTCTTAGGTTCGGCTATGCCGAATCTTATATACACTCCACCATGGATTGCATTCAATTTTATTAATGGAAAAATTTTCGGATATGGAGCAAATCATTAAACGATCCGTTTTGTAAAGTAAATTATTAAAAAAAACGAACGCTGCAATTTTTAGGACGCTGATTCTTTAGCGAAACTTCACCTGAAAAATGTGGTGTTTGTGGCTTAAATGGGACTACAACAAAATAAAATGAAAAAAAATCATTGAGATAAATTCTCGCCAAAATAGAATACAAACTGCAAAGTTTCAGCTAAATTTGTGGTTTTTGTGGCTTAAATAAGACTTTTTTGGGAGCGACATCTATAGGTGGACAGTAACAATATATGAACTGATTTAAACAAATTTTACTGCGATGAATTCTTGTCTTAATTAAATACAAACTGCAAAGATTCCGTTAAAAGGCTTAGAAAATATGGTATTTATTGCTTAAATACATATATTTTGGAGCGACCTCTATAGGGTGACTATAACAAAACATGAACCGATTTGTAAAATTTTTGCTGTGATGAATTGTTGTCAAAGTATAATACAAACTGCAAAGTTCCTGCTAATTTGTTTAAAAATGTGGTATCTAGTGCTCAAAACCCGTATTTTGGATCGACCTCTATAGGGGAGCTATATCAAAACATTGACATTTGCAATCCCAAACATCCGGCAACTATAAGAAATATTTCTACCAAATTTGATCAACCTAGCTCTATTATTACGGACTGTAGCGTGATTACAACAGACGGTCGGATGGACAGCCGGACATGGCAAAATCATCTTATAATTTTACGACGATTGAGAATATATATACTTTATGGGGTCTCAGATCAATATTTAGTGTTATTACAAACGGAGTGACAAAATGAATATACCCCCATCCTATGGTGAAGGGTATAAAAATATGTTTTTATTAGTGAGAATGTTGACCATTTGCAAATTTTACTAGAAGTTACACTATGGGGTCATTCGGTCAAGAGCCAGCCACACCATACAGATTACAAACATCTTCAAATGTCCTGAACATACATATATATGATCGTTGATCTCTTTGGCCAATAGTAAATTATTTAAACATTCCCTTCCCTATGTCACGAAGGCTCAACATTTGTATTCCTTTAAACTAAGAGAATTATCTCTGAACCCAAAGGTTAATAAGAACGAAATACATTCATCAAAAAACTCTTTTTTTGCTGGGATTGGACGTAATACTCCCTAGTAAAAATGGGGTTCGTCTGTACATCTTTCGATATATATAAAGGTCCCCACGTATATTATTTTTCCTGTAAGTCTTGTCGATTTAAATAAGAATCTGTTTTTGGAATTCTCCGGACACCCCCAAAATGCGAATTTAGGGGAAAAACCCAATTTTCTTGCCTTTGCTGCAAATTTCAACGCCTATAACATTGGTAATTATTAACCGATTTTCTCTATTTCTAAACGGATTTGGAAAGAAGAAACATAGAAAATATTGTTCAAAATACTAAAGGCACCTTCCAAAAAAATGGGCATTTTAAAGAAAATTAAAAAAAAAATTTTATAAAATATTTTTTTCGTGTTTAGGGCATCATATTACACCAGAAAATGTTATGCACAACCCTTCGACATGTTATGCACAGCCCTTCGTAATTGACTGAGTTATTAAAGTTACATTAAAACTAAATGTGTACATAAATATATGCTTTGGTTTGAGCAAAAAAAAAATCACAAAAATGTGTTTTTTAAAAGAAAGAGTTTTAATTTCCTTTAATAAAGTCACAAAAATATTTTTATTATCCCCTCACCTTACAGGTAGGAGGGTATTTATCGTTTGCACATAAGACACCTATTGTATTTGGTGAAACTTAGATTTTTGACCATTTTAAGTAAATTGAGCCTTGTCTTTCGTATGCGGTAATATTTTTCTCCAACTCAGGCTGCGTTCGAAGATGGGCTGTATTGGCCCCATTCCTTCAAAGGGTTAATATTTAGTGAAATGTTGATTCTTTAATTACTTGTGTACTTCTTATTAGAATGTTCTGAAATTCCACACATAATATAAGTTCATCAGTCGCTTCTCCTCGAGAAAAATGGGCGAAATTGCCACGCCATTTCTGGTACCTCCCACACAAATGAACAAAAAAAAATAAATCTACTAATATTTTTTGGTTCATATGGTGAGGGGATTCGTAAATCGGTTTGGCTGACTAAACTTCATTACTTGTTATACCCTCACTTTAGTGTGACGAGGGTATATATCATTTGCTACGGAAAGAAGTGTAACACATCGAAGGAGTGATCTAAGACCCCATGTATGTTCGGCGGAAATCCGTTTTGGGTCATTTTAAGTCGAATGAGAAATGTCCGTCCGTCTGTCTGTCTGTCTGCTGGCTGGTGCGCACGATAACTCTCGAAAGGAGTAACCAATTGACTTCAAATATGGTACGTAGTAATATTTTTTTCTATCTCCGGCTAAGTTCGAAGATGGGCCATATTGCTCCAATCCTTCTAGTACCTCCCCCACAAAGGGTTAAAATGTCGTTAATAACAGCTATACAACTTATGAGAATCTTCCAAAATTCCACACATAGTATTAGTTTATTAGTCGCTAGCAACTCGAGAGAAAGGGGTGAAGTTGCCACGCCTCTTTTGGTACCTCCCACACAAATGTACCATTTTCCACCAAAAGTTAACAGCTTATAACATTAATACCAGTGTTTAAAAATACTTGAAATTTTGTACGGTGTAATGCTTTTATAGTGCCTACAGTCCGGTGAAAAATGGGCGTTATTGCCACGCCCCTTGTGGTACCTCCCACACAAATCTATCATTATGCACCAAAATTTAACAGCTTATAACATTAATACCAGAGTTTAAACATAATTGAAATTTCGTACAGTATAATGCTTTTATACTGTACGAAATTTATATAGCCCTGTGAAAAATGGGCTTTGTCACCAGGCCCCTTTTTGTACCTCCCACACAAAATGGGCAAATCATACCCAAATTTAATATCTTCTAACATTAATATATAGCAGTGCACTAAACGCTTATAATTCGGCACAGTGCAATGTATTTAAAGTAGCTCCTGTTCAGGGAAAAATAGGTGTATTTGTTAAACCCCTTCTGGTACCTCCCACACAAATTGACAGAATAATTCGTATAATATTGCATATAACATTACTCACAAAGTGATGGTATGTATACCTTAGTCGGTTTACCCGACTGAAACTTTCTAACTTGTTTATAAAACCATTTCATATAACCCTTATGAATTTCAGAGACGAATTTGAATTCTTGGCTGCGATATGTTACGTTTTTAACCGCGGTTCCTCCAAGATAGAAATAATTTTAACTTGCAACAATTAATAGTAATAATGATTTAATATATCCCCTAAATATTTTTCCATGTATTGGAGGCAAACAATGGTAGAGGGTATTATACTTATACAGTCGGCCCGCCCGTCATCAGTTTTTCCTTACTGGTTTATAACAAAGTGCTCGAAATTGACACTTTAAAAACGTAACAGAAAGGAGACACTATGGATATAGCTATTTGGACCTTGCTGAATCCAGTGGTGCTAGCCGTTTTTCTGTGTTAGCTCCTGTTTTCTCATTATTCGGTTACAAAGTTTGAAAGTAAATCAGAGAGCTTAGTTATCTCTGAGGTGATTTTGAGATGGATGACTTCGGAATACACGCTTCAGTCCAAAGAACGAATTATTTCTTTTAAAACAGTCACTCATGCTTCACACTTCCTTACCACTAAAAAATTGCGATCAAATCTTATCATATGTCAAACGTCATACAAATCGAAAAATATTCCTCGCGAATAATTACTATAGGTCTCCTTTCAATATATTTATGGGCAATCAACAGATTTCATAATTTAGCAAGTTTTGTTAGTTAGCTTTACAATTTCCCTAAAAACTATCCGAAAAATTATTTACAAACTTTTGGGTCGAATATCGCGAAAACAAGAGCTAACCTATAAAAACGGCTCGCACCACTGGACACAGCAATGTCGAAGTAAGTATATCCATAGGGTCTCCTTTCTGTAACATTTTTGGACTAGCACAGAGTAATTAAACGCCTATTAGTTATACAGATTTCTGAAGAATATTTGTACAAAAAAGTCCTGGAAGTATATACATAACATTCACTGAAATATTACCTGACGTTCGATCTAATCATTTTATGACGATTTCGATAAGTGATTTTTTTGATTTGACGATTTTTATACCCTACACCACACTATGGTCCAGGGTATTATGAGTTTGTAAATATTTTTGTAACTCTCAAAAGGAGAAAAGATAAACCCATCGTTTTTTGTACCGATCGACTCGGATTCACATGTCCGTCCGTCTGAAGATGTATCCTTGTAATCAAAGTGCAGGTAGTAATTATGCTTCGATTGTGATGAAATTTACCACAGCGCACTTTTTTAGCCCATGGACAATCACTATTAAAATTGGTTCAGATTTATATATAGCGCACATATATATATATATTCCTCAGATATGGGTTCTAAAGGATATAGAAGGTGTATTTTACTCCAGATCGAGGTAGAAATTTGCAGAAACAAATCTTTTGGCCCAATAATGAAGACTACAAAATTTCATGGAAATATTTGCAGATTTTGATATAACACTTATATACACGTTCCTTCCGATTTAGCATCTAAGTGCTATAGATGCTGTATTTTATATCAGATCAAGGAAAAAATTGGCGGAGGGAAATATATTCAGCCGTTAATAACCACTACTCAATTTTGTTGTATTGTGTAGTATCAGGATAGTGAAAAATAACAAATATCCCGATCAGTTCAATTTTAATCCTTCTATTTTATTAGTTAAACAATTTAATCTAGTGCAACTATGGCATTTAACTATAATCCTATTTCAGGTCTCTAAAACTAACAATTTTTTTCTATTACATTTTCTCTTTCTTCCATATAACTACGCGAAAATGTTTTGCCAACAATCCTGCGAATTGCGAACAACATAAAACTAATTACTTTTTAAATACAATGGTTAACACAACAATCATTGAACGCGATTGTCGCCACCAACATCAACTATAATGGGAACGATGAAAACGAAAACCTCGACGACGATGACGACGACAACCACTAAAATAATAATAACGACGTTAAAACAAATGACAATGGGGTGACTAAATACGATTATTGCGAACACAAACATCACTGACTAAAAAATCAACGAATTGTGATGATGTTTGCCAACACCATAATGATGGTCATGGCTATGACGACAATGTTGATGATGATAATATCCATTCCCTCCTCCCCTCATAATGATGTGGCTTTGGGGGGTGATGATGATGGCCATATGAAACAACAACAAAAATCATATGCCAAACGAAACGAAAAATTTGTTGTTGAAAAAAAAACAAACATGCAATAATAACATTATGGCTGAAAACGAAAAATAACAACAAAATCATGAACGTATTCATACAACTACAAATCGAAAAAACAACTTTCGAAATAAATGATTTTTGAATTGTGTTGACTGGGGGTGTTGGTGGTGTTGGCCATGCTGACGGTGTTGGTGTTGTTAATGATTTCCGTGCCGACTGTTCCTGTATTCGAATTCCACAAACATTTGTGGATTTCAATGTATGTACATACATACACACATACGTTCACATTGCCCCATGTAAACATATAAATAAAATTTAAAAACGAAATTAATTGTTATTGAAACAACCAAACCGAACGTTGTGCCAAATAACACGATTTTTGTTGTTGGGCCTAACGCTGCTGATGCTGTGAACACCGATGTCCACATCGCCACCATTGCCAACATATGAATGTTGTCACTGCTCTGGTCTTCCTTATCCTGCTAACATTATTGGCATTTTCACCACTCCGTTATCATTCCCGAAATATGGTTTTTGCATCCGGACACTTTCAACCTCCTCCACCAACTCACAACTGGCAATTGAACAACAAACAAATTCGAACACCATTATCACCTCTCTCGGCGAATTGTGCAGTACCACCGGATATTCTGGATTATCCAACAAGTACGGATATGGTGGTACGTGAGGGCAGTAATGTGACGCTGAAATGTGCTGCCACCGGTTCACCGGAGCCGCAAATTATATGGCGACGAGAAAATGGAGTGTCCATTGAGTTGCCCAACGGTACAGAGGGTAAGTTAATACACAAGCAAAGCAAAAATGAAAAAAAAACAACCCACATATAGACACAATAAAAGATGAAGTACAGTGGGGAAAAATTTCAAGTAATCCGAAATTGTGAAATGTAAATTATATTCTGAAAAAAAATGTTTTGGAAATAGTACCACTGACTAAATAATAATTGGATTTATTATTTATCTCTAATTAAAAGCAGTGAGCAAAGTTCAAAGACGTGCAGGGACGACTATACGATACCCTATACCAAGGAGGTTATGCCTACTTCTCCTGTGAATAATACATACTTATAAACTAGTTCTATGTTTTCTCTAGACCTATAATATTATGCAATTTCTAGAGCATAACGATTTAAATCGATATGGATCTTCCAAAGTAGGCTAAGACGACATAGTATGTTTTAAGGGACATTACATTACATAGTGCGACAAATGAGCGGCGGGAGTTCCGACAACCGGGAAAAGTTATATCGGTCAAAAAAGTTATACGTGTCCCCGCGTTTCGCCGGGTCACGTCTAGGAATCGCGATATATCGATTTGAAGTTAGTAAGTATGAAATAGGGGAAATTATCACGTTTGGGTGTCTTTTGTTTGACATAACTCGAGAACGACTAGTCCGATTTTGCTGCAACAATCAAATTTCTTTTTTGAATTTCGCAAACGAAATGTGAACGTTTTTCTTTTGATATTTCGGTTTTTTCTCCTATTTTCCCCACTTTTCTAAGTGAAACACACTGAAACATCATTGCAATCCTATGCCGCAACAACACGAAACACATTTTCACCTGAAAAAGAGCTGACTACTGTTGTTTTTTCTTCCCTCGGTATCCTTTTATGTGTTTTTGTTACCGGTGCTCTGGTCCTCTGGGTGATGACTGAATATCCAGGTTGTTGTTATTTTGCCTTTTTTCACATTGTGGAATTTCATCCGCGTGATTTTGGTTTGGAATTTCCTTTGGCACGGAATATCGAAATCATGTGCTTGACCCGGAACTTTTTGCTGTGTGAGGTTTTCGGTGTTATTTTGACGTTATTCATCAGACTGAGTGTATGAGAAAAGTGGCGAGAAAAGTCTAAGGACTCAGAAGGGTCGGTAATATTATACCCAGATGACGGAGGTTTTGGGGTGATATGAACCCATGCTAAATGTGCATATTGCTTATGGCGCCCTATGTCATCATGGAAATAATAATAATAATGTACGCTTGAATTCTGAATACAAAAAGAAGAAACTTAATTCCTTACAATGCAATAATCTAATTGTGGTTTCGATTCTCTTTTTTTGTGATATTTCTGAAATTTCCATTTTAAATTCCCCAAGCCTTTTTTACAAAATACTGAAAGGAAATAAAAAAATTATATTAAAACAGTTATAAGGAATTCAAGACCCTTCGGTCCTTTTGAGACACCCTGTATATTTGTATGAAAGAAAATCGGTACAGTTAGAGATATATTCCCCATATATACGTTTCTTCCAAATCGTTTTGAAATTTAGCATGAACGAGTTTCTAGATCCATGTGTCAACATTGGCGAATGAGAAAAATCGGTTCAAATTTAGTTGTAGCTCCCATATATATGCAGAGGAAGAGACGTACCAAACGTAAATTGTGTACACAAATTTTAGTTAAAGTATACTTTGGATATTTTATTGTTATCCAATTTTGTTAGGGTATCAAAAAGTCGGCCCTGCCCGACTTTGGCATTTCCTTCCTGGTTTTAGAATCAAAATATATATTTTTTATCTTTAGAAGATTAAATTAATATTTTATATGATTGACAAAATTACGATGTCAAAATAGAACTTCTGTTATCAACAAATAATCTTTTCAAACCACTATACCCGATGTGTATATAAATTACGTACACGTGGGCTTAAATAACACACGAATGTTGCATCGCGGGGAAATTTCGAACTTCATATAGACTATGTTCAGAGAAACCAGAATTTAAAATTTTTGTTGGTATTGGTGATATAGTTTTATGAATTACAGAACTACCTACAGAACTCTAGATGCATTTTTTAATCAAATTATATATTATTTTATAGATCGATCGATATGATTATCACAACACCCACTTTTCTCGAGATTCTGACGACGAAAAAACTGTCATTTTGTAGAAAAATATGAAATACTCGGCGTTTCGTTTGAGATGCGGACAACCACTATATTTTTTTGAGCTGCCCTAATCTATATGAGGGCTATATCTATATCTGAACCGGTTTTCACCAATTAAATAGGCATCGTCCTTGAGCAACAGCATAAATATCTGCCAAATTTCGTAGTTATTAAAACATACTTGCGACCTGTAATTTGATTACACAACGCACAACAAAAAAAATTTTCCGACACCTAAATTCTTTTTTTGTACAGATTGAGGCATAATATTTTATAAACCAAAACAAATTTTGTTAAGGTAAATTTTTTTTAAATTTTCGTGGAATTTAGCTTTAATATTTGGATATTATTGTAGTATAAGCGCGATAATTAAATTTAAAATTAAAGGAAATTTGACAAAAAAGGGAATATTGTGGGCTAGAGATGCTGAAAACATCACTTTCGCGTTGAAACGGAAGCTTAGTAACTGTCGTTAAAAAAATTAGAAATAATTCGATTTTTTGTTCAAAAAATCCTTTTTTGCTGGTACGAAAGAAACTCAAAAATAGTAAAAAAAACCCGTAAGGAAAGGCTAAAGTCGGGCTTGGCCGACTATATAATACCCTACACCACTCTCGTAATATTGAATAACTCTGCTATATAAATTTTGTAATTCATGTATAAATTGTTTACATAAATTTACTTTTGGGACATTTTATACCTAAATAATACCCTGTACCACAGTGTGGTGTAGGGTATAAAAACGATTGGATCTAAAGAGCCAAATCGGATGAAACATATATATGGGAGCTATAGCTAAATCTTTACCGATTTTCTTCAAATTCGGCAATGTTGGTTCATGGATCAAGAAACTCTACCATTCTAAATTTCAAAACGATTGGATGTTAAATATAGCTTCTATAGAACTAAAGGGCCAAATCGGACGAAACATGTATATGGGAGCTATAGCTAAATATTAACCGATTTTCTTCAAATTCGGTAGTGTTGGTTCATGGATCAAGAAACTCTACCACTCTAAATTTCAAACTGATTGGATGTAAAATACAGCTTCTACAGGACTAAAGAGCAAAATCGGTCGAAACATATATATGGAAGCTATAGCTAACTCTTGACCGATTTTCTTCAAATTCGGCAATGTTGGTGCAGGGATCAGGAAACTCTACCGTTCTAAATTTCAAAACGATTGGATGTAAAATACAGCTTTTATAGGACTAAAGGGCCAAATCGGACGAAACATATATATGGGAGCTATAGCTAAATCTTAACCGATTTTCTTCAAATTCGGTAGTGTTGGTTCATGGATCAAGAAACTCTACCATTCTGAATTTCAAAATGATTGGATGTAAAATACAGCTTCTACAGGACTAAAGAGCAAAATCGGACGAAACATATATATGGGAGCTTTAGCTAAATCTTAACCGATTTTCTTCAAATTCGGCAATGTTGGTTCATGGATCAAGAAACTCTACCATTCTAAATTTCAAAACGATTGGATGTAAAATACAGCTTCTATAGGACTAAAGGTCCAAATCGGACGAAAGATATATATGGGAGCTATATCTATATATATATAGCGATCTTAACAGCTGCGAAATACTCTAAAGTGCAAAATTTCAGAACGATCGGAGTGAAATTGCGACCTGTAGTCGACGAACAACTTAACATGGACAGACGGACATGCTTAAATCGACTCAGCTAGTGATTCTGAGTCGATCGGTATACTTTAAGGTGGGTCTAGCTGTGTTATTTTCAGGTGTAACAAACATCTGCCGTGAAACAAACTTATAATACCCTGTACCACAGTGTGGTGTAGGGTATAAATAGCTTGTTCCATTTTGTGAAAGCTAGCATCATAACGAAGAAAACAATGCCTATTTGTAAAAAGTCTATGGATAATTTTATAGATTATGACTCATATTGTAAAAATAGGGAAATGCATACTATGGGTACTGTAAACGCATTACACTGAAGAAAATTGCAAAGATTTGTATTTTAATTTATCGCGACTTTAAATTTACATTATAGTATTTTTTGTATAAGTTGGTGTGTAATTTTGCTAATTAAGCGTAAAGAACTATACTATCCTATATATATGTATACTATACTATACAGCTGGACCATATGTTTATTCGACAAAAAAGGTATACTCAACATGCCCGTTCAGAATTAAAGAGTCGCTCTTCTGCTCCAATTATTCCATAGATATCACGACTTTAAATTTGCATTGTAGTATTATAGTATAAGTTGGCGTGTAGTTTTTCCAAATAAGTGTAACGGTTATATATACAACGTTGGTGTCTTTGGCTTTTTCCGGTAGGAACTTTTAAACCTTAAATGTTCTTTTTGAAAGAACTTTTTGATTTTTTCGAAAAAATGGTCAAATTGACCCATTATGAAAGGATCTTGAGGGTTAAGTTCATCCACAAAAATAATCCTCATAAAATTTCACTATATAACTCTGACTATGTCAAATCTCTCAGACATTAACTTAAATCTTTTTTATTCATTTAGTATAGTATATATAGTATATATATATATATATATTTATATATATATATAGTATAGTATAAATATAGTATATGGGCGGGATCGGTCCAATGGGCGTGGCCACGCCCTTATAAGCCAAATTTTGAAATTGAATTATCTTGCTCATTTTGTTAGCGAGAGTGTTGAAATTTTGCGTATATGTATCTGGTAGCAGTCTACGTGATTGGCTTACAAATGGGCGGAATAGGACCAGTGGGCGTGGCACAGCCCATTATACAGGAAATACATGAACAAAAATGCTCGGTATGCGAATGCAATATTCGTTCCTAAATTGAGAAACATTTTTCTGGAGAACTTTGTAATGATCGGATGTAAAGTACAACTTCTATAGCGCTTTGAAACCAAATCTGGAGGAACATATATATGGTGGTTATATATAAATCTAAATCGATTTTCCTTGAATACTCATTCACGTAAAATAGAAACCTGTTTCTGTCGAATTTCGTACTGATCGGATATAAAACACAGTCTCTACAGCGCTTACATGTCAAATTGGGGGTAACATATATATGGGGACTATATCTAAATCTGAACCGATTTTCTCCGAATTTGGCAGTATTCCTTCATGTAATAACAAACCTCTTTCTGCCGAATTTCGTACTGATCGGAGATAAAATACAGTTTCTACAGCGCTAATTTTGACATGGGCAGCGAAGCGCACCGGGATAGTCGGATATAAAATAAAGTTTTTACAGCGCTTACATGTCAAATCGGGGCTATCATATATATGGGGGCTATATCTAAATCTGAAGCGATTTTAAACAAATTCAATAGGGATCGTCCGATCTTAAAGTTTCGTTAAGATCGGACCATAATTGCGACCTGTACTTTGATTACAAGAATACATGCACAGACGGACAGACAGAGGGACAGACGGACATAGCTAAATCAACTCAGAAAGTGATTCTAAGTCGATCGCTATAATAAACGATGGGTCTATTTCCTCTCCTTTTGGGTGTTACAAACAAATGCACAAAGTTATAATACCCTGTACCACAGTGTGGTGTAGGGTATAAAAATTATCTACTCAACATGCCCTTTCGAAATTATAAGGTCGCTATTCTGTTCCATTCCATTTGTTGGGCAGTGTAATTGTTCATATCAAGGTTATAAGCCGCTAACTTTTTGTGCAAAATGGTCCATTTGTATAGGAGGTACCAAAAGGGGCGTGGTAATAACGCCCATTTTGCACGGGACTATAGGTAATGTAAAGGCATTACACTCCAGAAAATTGTAATTGTATGGACTGGAATCAAAGTTATATAGGGGTTGTGGCAACTGCGCCCATTTTTCTCAAGATGATAACGACCACGAAATTAATACTATGTGTGGAATTGTGAAAGATTCTGGATATTAGTATAGAAGTTATGAGATAATCAATATTTTAATAAATTTTGACCCTTTGTGGGGGAGGTACTAGATGGAGTAGGCCAACATGGTCCATCTTTGATATTAAACTGAAATGGAGAAAAAATATTAACAGATACCAAATTTGGAGGCAATCGGTTACTCATGTCAAAAGTTAACGTGTTTACCAACAAGTCAGACTGTCGGATATATAACCTTGATATATACCCTTGTTCCCAACAAAAAGAAAGAAATAAAAACCGGATTATGTTGAAATTCTCTTATTTCTATAATTTCTACATTTATCCATAGATTTTTATAAAGTAGGCATTGTTTTCTACGTTAGAATGCTAGCTTTCATAAATTGGAACGAATACATTTTTGCGATTTTTTTCTAATTTTTATGGCTTTTTGTGCCAGCAATTTTTTTTTGAAAAAAAAATAAGTTTTTTCTAGTTAATTTAACGACAGTTTCCATCCATTATTATCCAAGAAAATTCAAATTTTAAGGCAAATTTTTGAAAAAAAAAATTTACCACTAAAAATGCTTTTTATACTTTTCGTGCTTAGGGCAACTTATAACATCAGAAATGTTATGCATAGTCCTTCGAAAAAAATTTAGTTGCATAGTGTTACAAGAATGAGTCTGCAGACAGACAGAACGATGGGTATATCTCTGCTCCTTTTCCGTTTTACAAACACGTATACAAACTCATAATACTCTGGACCACAGTGTGGTGTAGGGTATAACAATATGTCGTGTACCTTCCAAACAGCATTCACATTGATATTACTAAAGCCAAATTCTTTACAAATCTAAGTCTAAGTCATCTAGGTATATAAATATATCTCCTAGAACAAAAATTGTCAGCACCCGCATACAAGAACATTTCAACATATTTGCCCAATTTCTAATGTTAATCCATATCCATCATAGTTTTCAAGATTTTTCAACAACATTTTAACCCCGTTATTAGAGCATTATACTTAACATTTCCTCCTTGTTTCATCAAAATCGGACACCATAACCAATTTTCCTTGATCACTTGACGTGATTGTCGTCAGATATAAGAATAATCTGCCCAAAATAACACAGAATAATATTTAATTTTTTTTACATATTTTTTGTTGGAGATTTTTAGTCATTACACATGTAAATTCTGTATCAAACTCGTGTCGATTTCCAAATGTACAACAAAATTTACGTTAAAACGTCCAAATGCAAAGATCTGTTCGAATCGACTGAAAAATATTCAAAAATCCGAGGTATCCTTCTCAATCACAAGTAATTTAAGTGTATGTATATCCAATATTTCTTTCAGATAATTTCTGTGATGTCAGTCAAAAACATCCTTAGAATTTTACGAATTTCAAGAATATACACCTCATAGGGTCTCAGATCGAAAATAAAAGCATTACATACTGCCAACCTACGCTGGATACTAAAATGTTATCTGTTACATGGTTGACATTGTGTTATTATAGAAATCCGCCAAAGGTTACCTTTACTCTTTCAAATCCATCAACCACTCAGACCAGTAAAAAGTTGGATTAGTGGCACTTTGCTTTGCACACCTGTTCCTCAATTCAATTTTCCCAACCCCTATGTCGCCGCAGACGTTTGTCCCCACTCCAACTCTTGACAGCGGTAGTAAATGACCTTTTCGACGCGAAAAATGTCTGATGTAAAATTTTCATAAAATGCCAATTTTTGTTCAACAACTCCATTTACCGTTGTTGTTGTTGCTGTGGGCCATTGTAAACCTTTACAACGCTTTTGCTTATTTCGCAGTAGACTTCAGTTACCTTTTGCTCTGCGCCCTTTTGCGGATCCTTTGTCCTTTTTATGGAGGCCAACTACTACTTGTACACCACCACCCGGTACTTAAAGCTTTGTTCTATTTGTATTGCTGCTGTTATTTTTTTTTTGGTACCAGTATTATTGACCGCGGTGTATTATTTTAAAATTATTTGCTTGGAAAGTTGGTTTTTTTAGTCAGTTTTTTCCTTTTTTGCTGGGGTTTGTTTGATTATTATTAGCCATTTATATGGAGTATTATTTTCCTCCAACATTGGGTTCCTTAATATTTGTTGTTGTTCATGTTGGTTTTGTTTGCATACGGTATCACCATTGTTGTTATTGTTATTATGGTTTCAATTGTTGTTGTTGCCATTAAGGAATATATATATATATATATATATAGAGAAAAAGTTGTTCCGTTTGTTTGACTGCTTTTGGTTCCGTATCCGTAATTTGAATTTCTTTAGTTTGAGTTTTGTATTTGTGTGTGTTTGTTTATTTTCCGTTTTGCTTAAATTGCAGAAATTTCCTCGAATACGATTATTACACCAAAATTACTCTATTATTAAAGTAAACAATGGAAAACGTTTTCCCATAATATTTCAGACGTAAAGTAAACCAAAATTGTGAAAGAAATATAAAGGCTTTTGATTCGAGTTAAGCAGGAAGTCAAGTGAAAAACTGAAATTTAAATGGTTGAACGAATCTCATACAATTGATGCTGCTATTGTGGTGAAAACATTTCCAATTATGCATTTATATAACGAATATTTGCTCACATTTAAAATATTTGTTTAAGATTTTAAATATGAATAAAGATAATTAACCAACAAATTAAGACTGTTTGGTTGGAACAGAATGGCGACCCTATATTATGAAAGGGCATGTTGAGTAGATAATTTCTTTAGAATAAACTTATATTCCAGCTGGTCTGAGTTTTTTTACAGTGGGTCAAAGTTTTCATATTTTGGTCGAAGGGAGCATTAAACAAAAAGGACAAAAATGTTGTAAGTTAATGTCTGAGAGATTTCTTATTGCCGAAGTTATATAGTGGAATTTTATGAGGATCATTTTAGTTAACCCTCTAGCTCCTCTCTTTATGGGTCATTTTTGCCCTTTTTTTGAGAAAATCAAAAAAGTCCAATTGAATGCAATCCGATCAGCATTTCTGTTATATATTTGAAATAAAATACTTCTCGAAATTTCGGATATGACATAGTATTTGTTGCAGAATAAGCCGTTTTAATAATGAATCGTATGGCGTCGGATAACCCCGAATTCGTGAATTGGACACTAAATGTGTGGCGTAGCTTATAATATACTTATAGTTGCTACTTTTTCACGTTTTAAGTATACACTGATAGAAAAAGCTTCGTCATTCGTCAAAAATCAGCTAACGTACGGATAATCCTATCTATGAATTTGTTCGTCGCCATGACGAATCTCTGTTTAAGTATACTAGAACAAGAACTATTTAGTGGAATAAAAAAACCCCACAGGGTGATTACATATCATCCCTACGATGAATCGTGCTCATAAATAAAAAAATGATATATACCCACCTCTCTAAGGTGAGGGGATAAATATGGGGATTTATTTGATTTATAATACAAATATCAATAAGTGTATATATAACATATAGCAAAAGGGTAACGCATCAAAGGAGTGGCCTAAGACCCTAAGTTTATGCGGAGGAAATCCGTTTTAGAACACATTAAGTCATTTTACTTATGTCCGTCCATCCGTAAGCCTGCTGGAGCGAACGATAACCCTCGAAACTATAGTTTCCAGAGATTAAACAGAGATTCGTCAGGGCGACGAACAAATTCATCAATAGGATTATCCGTACGTTAGCTGACTTTTGACGAATGACGAAGCTTTTTCTATCAGTGTATTAACTGAAGTATGAGCTGAACTGAATACTGAATCAAATTGTCGCTCGTCTATACCTCCACCTATTTACCTTGTCAGTAAAATCCCTGAGTTACGTTTTCATTTTTTATTTAAGCTTTAAAGTCCACTCTCCTGAATTAGTATCATCCGCTCAAGTTTTACTAAACCAGTACTTCCTTCTCGATGTACAAAACATCCTTCCATTTATTATCACTGCCACACTCAAATCCTTTTTCCCATCCCATTTCCTATACTCAACACATCCAATTCCCGCCAAAGCTATGTCTAATACGAAAAAAGTTATACGGTTGTATTTCTACTCTGGATGGCAAACAAAAAAAAACGTTATATCCTTTTTCCATATCCAACCATTTCCTTTAATGTTTATCATTATAACAGCCCAAAAGCCTGGGCCAGGTCAGGCCATGCCAGCCACATCGAATAAAACTTCAACAATTTGATGATGCAAAAATTGCATTTGGTGGAGGGTACAGTAGAAAAAAGCGGCATTTTTCCACATTTATAAAACCAAATGTTATAATTTTTTGACCTAAACATTCGATATGGCCAACGACGACAAGAACATCAGGCCAATCAACAACAAAAACGTAAAAAGGCCAACCAACAGTAAAACCGGGACTAAGACAACACCAACAACAAACCCCCTTGCCCAGTTGCAATGCAATTTTAGGCCAAAACAATATTTTTTGCATAAATATTTTCGTAATAAATGCCGTATATTTTGTTGTGCTGTTGTTGTGGGTCAGACGAACACGGGCTATGTGACTAAATTATTGTTGCTCTAATAATATATGGAAAATAGAGTGGTGCATGTAAATGGTAGCACTTAGCACCAAGGATGTATGATAAATCTGGGAAAAGATGAAAGTATATGTATTGAAGGAATACCTTTCAAAATAACACTGTTTAATGCCTTCTGCACTTAAACCAGTGGGCAGATATATAGACCATGCAGATCACATAGATATCTTAAAATTGCGATATAATTCGTCGTAATTGCATGTTTCCACATATGAGTCATTCCACGCCAAACGGGACGATTTTTGACATCACTATTATTGATTGCTTCGAAATTTTGTGTATGCATTACTTACCTAAAAATATCTTATACGTAGTTCAAGAAAAAATTTTAAAAAAAATTCTTTAAGAGTTATGAGCAATTTAAAGTTGACGAAATTACGTTTTTTTCTAAAAGGTGTGTTTATCCTTTAGCTTGTATCTCCTAAAATACGTGACCGATTTTAATGTGCTATACCTTGTTTTGAAGGTAATTTCAACTACTAAAACTAACTTAAAGTAAGCACTGCAACAAAAATACCAATTTTTAATGTTTTTGCCCTTTTATACTTTCTATTGCGATTTTCAAAATGATTACACCCTTCGATTTTTTTTAAATTTTAATGTCGTATTCTGAGATGTCTTTGTTAGCTACTGTATGAATTTGGAAGTGGTGAATTGATGGGAACTATTTTTTACGATTTTTTAAAAAAAAAACCATTTGCATAATTTCTGTGAGTGTGCTTTAAATAATTAACAGAATGATAATTTTTAGCCGTTAGTTTATTAATATAACAATAACAACAATAATTATTATTAATTATGCAAAATTATTTGCAAAAACGCAAAAATCAGCGATGACTTGATATTTAAAAAACAAAACTCATTAAACAATAGCAAGAGTCAAAAGATAAGAAAGTACTTGTTAAACTATACTCTGAGATGAAATTTTTTTTTAAAATCGCAGCAACCTGGATTTCAGTTTTTGATGAAGAAAAAAATACAATAACTTTGTTAGTCCGTTTTTCACATTCAATTCGACATTTCAAAGAAAAAGGAAAGCAATAATAAAGCGAAAGTAATTTATTGAACTCAAAACTACAACGTCCGATAAAAAAATTAGAGTTCAGACGTCATCAACTTCCGACAAGTACTGTGTTAAGACGGTGTACAATGATTAATATTTGTATACCCATTTTCTTCTTTTTTACTGTTAATAGTATACTTGATTCGAATCTTTCTAATACATTTTTATTGTTCTTATTTTTACATTAGTATACTGATTATTAATAATTGTCATTCTTTTCTTAATTGTTTTATTGTTCTTACTGTTTTAATAAACTAGTGACTAAAAATTATCATTCTGTTATTTATTTAAAGCACATTCACAGAAATTATGCAAATGGTTTTTTTTATAAAAAATTGTAAAAAATAGTTCCAATCAATTCACCACTTCCAAATTCATACAGTAGCTAACAAAGACATCTAAGAACACGACATTAAAATTTCAAAAAAATCGAAGGGTGCAATCATTTTGAAAATCGCAATAGAAAGTATAAAAGGGCAAAAACATTAAAAATTAGTATATTTGTTATAGTGCTTAAAATATAAAATTGAAATTACCTTCAAAACAAGGTATAGCACATTAAAATCGGTCACGTATTTCAGGAGATACAAGTAAAAGAATGAACACACCTTTTAGAAAAAAACGTAATTTCGTCAACTTTAAATTGCTCATAACTCTTAAAGAAATTTTTTTAAATTTTTTTCTTGAGCTACGTATAATATATTTTTAGGTAAATCATGCATTCACAAAATTTCGAAGCAATCAAAAATAGTGATATCAAAAACCGCCCCGTTTGGCATGGAATGACTCATATATGAAATATAGACAAAAATTTTAAACTTTTTCAAAAAATAAATAAATTTGGTAGTACGTTTGGCCCGGTCAGTTTGTATATACTCTACACTATGTATAGCATTATATAGTACAAGCATAATATAGTATAGTATTATTAGTACAAGTAATTGAAAATGTCATGACTTAACTATATTTTTTGTAACTAATAGGAATAAATGGATTAATTATACGTCCTATTTGTTGGTATACGTATATGGGATACTTCCAAGAGGTCAAGCCAATTGGCATTTTTGTACAGGGCCTACATCAAAACATGAACTTATTATGGCCATTTCTTCGTAATACAGGGTAGGCCTAAAGAAACCAAGGGGTGTAAAAGTTTAATAACTTTTTCGTTTATTAATTTTTTTTATTTTTTCTTCCAGATTATATAATATACAAAAGGCAAATTTTTTTACACTAAGTATGAACAATAATGTCTCTTAAATGACCACCGTTTTCAGCTTCGCACTGATGGGCTCTTTTTAGAGCATTTTCCATAACACCTTTCAAAACTTGTAGCTGTAGCGTTCGATTTTCTGCAACAATGTTTGCCTTGAGTTCAAAGATTGTCTCTGGCTTGTTCACATACACTCGCTCCTTCAAATAACCCCAAAGAAAATAGTCGGGTGCTGTCAAATCTGGCGATCGCGCTGGCCAAATAATTTCCGAATTTCTGGAAATTATTCGCTCTCCAAAAATTGGACTTAAAAGTGCCATTGTATCTCGGACAGTATGGGCAGTGGCTCCGTCCTGCTGAAACCACATACCAGTTCTGTTTTCAAGAGCAGGACGTAAAAAATGTTCTATCATAAACCGATACCGCTCTCCATTTACGGTTACAGCACTTCCATCTTCATTCTCGAAGAAGTAAGGCCCAATGACATTTTCAGATGTGATCCCACACCATACTGTACACCTGATGGGGTGCAATTGGCGTTGATGAATGGATCTTGGATTTTGAGAACCCCAGAACCTACAGTTTGTACTCGTTCAATATTTTCCGCAGTGCGACTTACACGTGGTCTACCGGTTCGAGGCAAATCTCTTACGCTGCCATGTTGGTGATGACGATCAACTAAGCAACGAATCATTGCTTTAGAGGCCGAAATTCTGACGTTAAAATGTCGACGATATGCTCTTTGCGTTAAAATAATTGATCTCTGGTTTAAATAATAAAATTCTATTGTTCTGGTTCTCTGTTCAATTGTGAACCTCTCCATTAAAAATTCTCCAAGTGTTGTCTATATAATCTGAAAGAAAAAATAAAAAAAATTAATAAACAAAAAAGTTATTAAACTTTTACACACCCTGGATTCTTTAGGCCCACCCTGTAGGTAAAATTAATCACAACATTTATAATTTCAGGCTTATCGGCAGCAATTTGGGTGTATTATTCCTTTCTAGAAGATAGAAGATAGAAGATAGAAGATAGAAGATAGAAGATAGAAGATAGAAGATAGAAGATAGAAGATAGAAGATAGAAGATAGAAGATAGAAGATAGAAGATAGAAGATAGAAGATAGAAGATAGAAGATAGAAGATAGAAGATAGAAGATAGAAGATAGAAGATAGAAGATAGAAGATAGAAGATAGAAGATAGAAGATAGAAGATAGAAGATAGAAGATAGAAGATAGAAGATAGAAGATAGAAGATAGAAGATAGAAGATAGAAGATAGAAGATAGAAGATAGAAGATAGAAGATAGAAGATAGAAGATAGAAGATAGAAGATAGAAGATAGAAGATAGAAGATAGAAGATAGAAGATAGAAGATAGAAGATAGAAGATAGAAGATAGAAGATAGAAGATAGAAGATAGAAAATAGAAGATAGAAGATAGAAGATAAAAGATAGAAGATAGAAGATAGAAGATAGAAGATAGAAGATAGAAGATAGAAGATAGAAGATAGAAGATAGAAGATAGAAGATAGAAGATAGAAGATAGAAGATAGAAGATAGAAGATAGAAGATAGAAGATAGAAGATAGAAGATAGAAGATAGAAGATAGAAGATAGAAGATAGAAGATAGAAGATAGAAGATAGAAGATAGAAGATAGAAGATAGAAGATAGAAGATAGAAGATAGAAGATAGAAGATAGAAGATAGAAGATAGAAGATAGAAGATAGAAGATAGAAGATAGAAGATAGAAGATAGAAGATAGAAGATAGAAGATAGAAGATAGAAGATAGAAGATAGAAGATAGAAGATAGAAGATAGAAGATAGAAGATAGAAGATAGAAGATAGAAGATAGAAGATAGAAGATAGAAGATAGAAGATAGAAGATAGAAGATAGAAGATAGAAGATAGAAGATAGAAGATAGAAGATAGAAGATAGAAGATAGAAGATAGAAGATAGAAGATAGAAGATAGAAGATAGAAGATAGAAGATAGAAGATAGAAGATAGAAGATAGAAGATAGAAGATAGAAGATAGAAGATAGAAGATAGAAGATAGAAGATAGAAGATAGAAGATAGAAGATAGAAGATAGAAGATAGAAGATAGAAGATAGAAGATAGAAGATAGAAGATAGAAGATAGAAGATAGAAGATAGAAGATAGAAGATAGAAGATAGAAGATAGAAGATAGAAGATAGAAGATAGAAGATAGAAGATAGAAGATAGAAGATAGAAGATAGAAGATAGAAGATAGAAGATAGAAGATAGAAGATAGAAGATAGAAGATAGAAGATAGAAGATAGAAGATAGAAGATAGAAGATAGAAGATAGAAGATAGAAGATAGAAGATAGAAGATAGAAGATAGAAAATAGAAGATAGAAGATAGAAGATAGAAGATAAAAGATAGAAGATAGAAGATAGAAGATAGAAGATAGAAGATAGAAGATAGAAGATAGAAGATAAAAGATAGAAGATAGAAGATAGAAGATAGAAGATAGAAGATAGAAGATAGAAGATAGAAGATAGAAGATAGAAGATAGAAGATAGAAGATAGAAGATAGAAGATAGAAGATAGAAGATAGAAGATAGAAGATAGAAGATAGAAGATAGAAGATAGAAGATAGAAGATAGAAGATAGAAGATAGAAGATAGAAGATAGAAGATAGAAGATAGAAGATAGAAGATAGAAGATAGAAGATAGAAGATAGAAGATAGAAGATAGAAGATAGAAGATAGAAGATAGAAGATAGAAGATAGAAGATAGAAGATAGAAGATAGAAGATAGAAGATAGAAGATAGAAGATAGAAGATAGAAGATAGAAGATAGAAGATAGAAGATAGAAGATAGAAGATAGAAGATAGAAGATAGAAGATAGAAGATAGAAGATAGAAGATAGAAGATAGAAGATAGAAGATAGAAGATAGAAGATAGAAGATAGAAGATAGAAGATAGAAGATAGAAGATAGAAGATAGAAGATAGAAGATAGAAGATAGAAGATAGAAGATAGAAGATAGAAGATAGAAGATAGAAGATAGAAGATAGAAGATAGAAGATAGAAGATAGAAGATAGAAGATAGAAGATAGAAGATAGAAGATAGAAGATAGAAGATAGAAGATAGAAGATAGAAGATAGAAGATAGAAGATAGAAGATAGAAGATAGAAGATAGAAGATAGAAGATAGAAGATAGAAGATAGAAGATAGAAGATAGAAGATAGAAGATAGAAGATAGAAGATAGAAGATAGAAGATAGAAGATAGAAGATAGAAGATAGAAGATAGAAGATAGAAGATAGAAGATAGAAGATAGAAGATAGAAGATAGAAGATAGAAGATAGAAGATAGAAGATAGAAGATAGAAGATAGAAGATAGAAGATAGAAGATAGAAGATAGAAGATAGAAGATAGAAGATAGAAGATAGAAGATAGAAGATAGAAGATAGAAGATAGAAGATAGAAGATAGAAGATAGAAGATAGAAGATAGAAGATAGAAGATAGAAGATAGAAGATAGAAGATAGAAGATAGAAGATAGAAGATAGAAGATAGAAGATAGAAGATAGAAGATAGAAGATAGAAGATAGAAGATAGAAGATAGAAGATAGAAGATAGAAGATAGAAGATAGAAGATAGAAGATAGAAGATAGAAGATAGAAGATAGAAGATAGAAGATAGAAGATAGAAGATAGAAGATAGAAGATAGAAGATAGAAGATAGAAGATAGAAGATAGAAGATAGAAGATAGAAGATAGAAGATAGAAGATAGAAGATAGAAGATAGAAGATAGAAGATAGAAGATAGAAGATAGAAGATAGAAGATAGAAGATAGAAGATAGAAGATAGAAGATAGAAGATAGAAGATAGAAGATAGAAGATAGAAGATAGAAGATAGAAGATAGAAGATAGAAGATAGAAGATAGAAGATAGAAGATAGAAGATAGAAGATAGAAGATAGAAGATAGAAGATAGAAGATAGAAGATAGAAGATAGAAGATAGAAGATAGAAGATAGAAGATAGAAGATAGAAGATAGAAGATAGAAGATAGAAGATAGAAGATAGAAGATAGAAGATAGAAGATAGAAGATAGAAGATAGAAGATAGAAGATAGAAGATAGAAGATAGAAGATAGAAGATAGAAGATAGAAGATAGAAGATAGAAGATAGAAGATAGAAGATAGAAGAAAATGTGGACCAATGTGGTTCATTTGTCGTGTTTCTGGGTGAAATCAAATAGAATTTGTCAAATGTCAGTTCTAATGATCTGTAATTTGTTCCTCATTTATTATCAACAAATCAAATAAGACAGTACCCATATTGCAGTTAAGATATAATGTCGATTGAGTACTTATTATGCGGACTATGTACAAACAGGCACCAATATGGTTAATTTTTAACCTTTCGATGTTATGTTAGACGCGATTGGCGGTCAGCAGCTAACAGCTGATGGACCGTCTGGACTTTGTACGGAAACATCTTCAAATCTTGTACCAAAATTCGCTGTAGAGACCGTCGACTGATACCCATTTGCGTGGCACGTCGTCTGGTCGATGTCGACGGCGCTTCCATGACATCCTCGGCTTCAGCAGCAATATTCTCTGCAGAACGGCTACTCCGGGGTCTGCCACGCCTGGCAGCATCTCGTGTTGTGCCAGACTCTTCGAGGCGAGCGGCTAAACGTCCCAGTGTTTCACCAGTAGGCGTTGGACGGCCAGGAAATCTGTGCCAAAGTCACCGACCGATTATTGGTCAAATAAATAACATTGTTTATTAACGTGTATTTCGCATGTGTTTACTACACAAATGTCAAAACAGAACTGACATTAGGGGCCAATCGCAAAATTTATAGCATTTTCTGATAAGAGGATTACTTTTGCGCCACCTTGTATAACAAATGGTTTTGCAAAATATTAGTCACCCAACTTTGTTATTGCGGACTATAGCTTAATTTCAATTTTCCGACAGATAGATAGCTAGACGGACATAGCTAAATATTCTTAGCATTTGCCATGATGATTTATGGCTCATTTCCTAATGAGGTTCACATTTTAAAATTGTAAATTGTTTGGACTGATTGTATATTTAATTGAACTGATTCCAGAGGAATCAAGGCTATATTCGCATACTTTAAAAGTTGGTTTATCTTAGTCTCTCTGGAAGTTTCGTTTCATATAGAACATTTTAATCACATTAAGCGATATGTTTGATATCTAGATACGACAATCTTGCACGAAACGATCATTATTTTGTTTATCCCCAAAGTATGACAAATTGTCGGAGCACCATTCAGAAAAAAGTGTATTTCTTATTGTAACCAAGTTTCGTTGTTGCATAGAGTAAATATGATCAGTTGCAGGAAAAGGAATATTTCGTAACATTTCCATAACGCCGTCGTTGCATTAAGTGGCCGTAGCCCTCAGTATGAAATAAATGAAATCTAACATGTGTAAAAACGTTGTTTTTTTATGTGTTTATATACGAAATGGCATCGAAAAAATCGAAATAGGCCTTCTTAAGGCCTTAATATTCATTTCTTGCTCGAAATAGCATATCTATGTATATACCCACTTTAGTGTGACAAGGGTTTATATGTATATCATTTGCTACGGTCCAAAAATGTAATATATTGAAGGAAATACCTAAGACCTTAACATCTTATAACTTTTATACTTATGGTGGCTATGGTGAAAAATTAGGTTTATTTTGGTAACTCCTACACAAATGGACCATTTTGTTTTTATAGTGCCTACAGTCCAGTGAAAAAGTGAGGTTTTTTGACACGCCCCCTTTTGGTACCTCACACAAAAATGGAATATTCTGCACCAAAAGTAACAGCTTATAACTTTATTACCAGTACATACAAATACTTGAAATTTTGAACAGTGCAATGGTCCAGTGAAAAATGGGCGTTATTGCCATGCCCCTTTTGGTATCCCCACACAAAGAAACCATTTTGTACGTAAAGTTTACAGCTCATAAATTTTATACAAGTGAACATAAATACTTAAAATTTTGTACAGTGTAATGTTTTTATAGTACCTACAGTCTGCCGAAAAATGGACCTTATTATTACGCACCTTTTGGTACCTCACACACAAACGTACCATTTTGTATGAAAAGTTTACAGCTTATATCGTGGATACCATTTGGATATAAATAATCAAAATTTTGGTCAGTGTAAAAATTGGAGTTATCACCACACCCTCACATATAAAAAGAGCCATAAACTAACAAATTAAATAGCTCATAATATTAGTAAAAATACAAGTACACATTTACATTGCTCACAAAGTAAGGGTATACGTTAGTCGGTTTACCCGACTGAAATTTCTTACTTGTTTTAATTACATTAATATAAAAGTACACTATAAAAAGTTAGACTGAATTAAAGTACAAATCTATTCGAAACAGATAGTTTTATAATTGTGGCTTGTTGAACATCATGCAAACGAAGATGAAATGAATTTTTTCGGAAATATATATACAGAAAAGGTAGGAAGATATATGAAAGCTATATTTGAATCTGTGTCGATTTTCTATAAGCTCGACAAAAAAAAAATCATAAATATCTTTTGAAAAATACGGAGGCTATGTCTAACGTTCTAAAAATGTAATAAAGGTTTGAAGAACGCTTTAACACTGCTAAAGCGTTCCTCAAACCTTCTTTAACTTTTTATGAATAAGGCCCTAAATCTTTACTGACTTTTCCGAAATTAAATATCTTCCATTCTAAACGAGAAAAATCTATCTTGTAAATTAAAAAATCGTTTTGAAAAGGCATTTTCTTTTACACAGTTATGTAAAATCGTTTTGGATCATGTGTTATTTTGACAGTGACAGCTCTTTCCCGATCGAAATCTTGACAAAAAGTCAGTATCATATATCCTCGGAATGCACAACTAATTTGCTGGAAATATCATATTTCCTGACGATCGCATTTTCACCTAGGCGCCTGTGGTAACAATGAAATCTGCCGCGTCTGGCGATCGGAAAACCCACACGTGATCTTCGCACAGTTGGAGGAATTCCAAAAAAACGGAAATGGTTTGGCCGTTTTTTATCTTGACAACTGATTATTACACGGGGTAAAATCGCCTTTTGTGATATATTTGAATCGAAAGAAAATATATTTGGAACACAAATTTTTAAATATTATAAATTTCTTAGCAAATAAATAAATATTAATATATTACAACAAATTATATTTGCAAACTAAATTTCTCAAATAAAATATGTGTTTAAATACAAATAAAATTATTATTTAGGAATTTTTCCAAATATATTTTATTTAAAAAAATATTAAATATTATATATTTCTTAGCAAATAAATTTTATTTGAAAATCAATAAAATATATTTGGAACGCATATATTAATATATCACAACAAATTATATTTGCAAACTAAATTTCTCAAATAAAATAATTGTTTAAACACAAATAAAATTATTATTTAGGAATTTTTCCAAATATATTAAAAAAAATTCCAGAACTTATGCTGACTTTTTGTACCTTCCAGTTATGATACCATATGCAGCATTAACTTCAGTTTTAAATCAATCAATTCAATTACCCTATGCAACAAATGAACACTTTTGAAAAATACTCGGACTTGACAATATAGGTTCGATTCTACTATCAAAGGGTAGTATAACCCTATACTCGGTTTGGCGAAATTGGTGACCAATTTTTTTTTATGGGCCTCCAAAATTTCTGAAAATCAGTGGGCCCCTCGAAAAAGGTGTCATCACTTTTGTCCTACAAATAATTCAGACTTGGTGATACCGCTTAACTATATTTGGCACTGATGTAGCTAAGAATATGCTGAACAAAGTTTCTTAATTTTTTTTGCGAAAAAATAATTTTTCCGGTATTTTTTTTTTGAAAAAGTAAAGGAAAAATATTTTTTTTTTTCACTTTTTTCAGCATAACTTCCATGGACTCGTAATTTTTCAATAACAATGGTTGGCAAAATTGTATCCAACGTAAATCTGAACAACTTTTGTTAACATATCAATACAATCTGAACGTGTCTGGGCACCCTAAATAGCTCAAAAAACCACATTGTACCCCAAAAAGTTAGTATTTCACTATTATGTAACAAAAATATATTTTTTTGGAATAGGGTATGTTCAGCAAATTTATAGAAAATATTAAGGCCAATATTTTTGTGGAACATATTAACCCTGTAGCCCCCCACATTACTGTCATTTTTGGCCCCATTTTAACAAAACGTAAAAAACACCCCTTAACATGGGGAGGGCGGGGATGAAATGTTCTACAAAAATGTTGACCATAAAATTTTACTATATGTGTCAGAACACGCCAAAGCTCAAAACATAACACAAACACCAAAAAAGGTCAAATTCCTGTTCGTGCATCAATGTTAGTAATACGGTCTAGTGGTCGAAGCAATAACGATACCAGTAAAGAGCGTTTTCGACTGGAATTTGGCCGTTTTTTGGTTTTTGTGTTAAGTTTTGGGCTTTGGTGTGTTCTGACACATATAGTAAAATATTATGCTGAACATTTCATCCCCGCCCTCCCCATTTTAAGGGGTGTTTTTTTACGATTTGTTAAAATTGGGTCAAAAATTACAGTTTTGTGGGGGAGCTAGAGGCTAAATATGTTCCTCAAAAATATTGGCCTAAACATACCCTATACCCAAAAAAATATATTTTTGTTACATAATAGAGAAATACTAACATTTTTGGGGTACAATGTGGTTTTTTGAGCTATTTAGGGTGCCCAGACACGTTCAGATTGTATTGATTTACGTTGGCTACAATTTTTCCAACCATTGTTATTGAAAAATTATGAGTCCCTGGAAGTTATGCTGAAAAAAGTGAAAAAAATATTTTTTCCTTTATTTTTTCAAAAAAAAGTACCGGAAAATTTGTTTTTTCGCAAAAAATTTTAAGAAACTTTGTTCAGCATATTCTTAGCTACATTATTGCCTAATATAGTTAGATATAGATTTTCAGAAATTTGTAGGCCCGTAAAAAAAAATTGATCACCAATTTTGCCAAACCGAGTATAGGGTTATACTACCCTTTGAAAGTAGAATCGAACCTATACTGACAAGTCCGTGTATTTTTTTCACTGTCGCACAGTGTTATTATTATTTTACGAACTTTAAAATTTTTTAAAAATGTAACTTTGAATTACTGAAAAATTTAACACAATGTATATATTTTATGAATACTTAAATGCAAATAAATATTCGTTTCACAAATAGCAGTCACATTAGGATGTAAACAAATATTTGTTTAGAACAACATCTTCGCAAATAAACAATTTTTGTGCGTACCAAATATTACATGTTAAGAGTGTACCCAAAACATATATATGTTTCAAGCCGAATATGTTTGGAACAATATACTACAGAAGTGATTTTTTTCAGCGTGTACAAAACTTGGCCCTCCCATTCTCATATAGTGGCGAACCTACAGGTCCTCAGAGTTGGCAACCTATATCGTATTTTTCATCAGTTTCATAAAATAATTTTTGCGTGTATTCTACTAACCAAGGTCTTCAAAATACTTTTTACATCTGAGAGTCATCTCGTATAGTTACCAAAATATGTGCAATAAGAAATTTAATTTTTCATTTTTTCGCGACCCTGTCGGAGCAGAATATACATCGATTTCTTTCACATCAACTGGCAACAAAATTAGCTGCATGATGATCCCATATACTCAGTAAGACAAAACTTATGGTGATTTGAAATTAAATTTTAAAAACATTTGGTTTTTGTAATTTTTTGGGACAACAAATTTTATGGGCACTTGCGCGGGTCTCGAACATACGTACGTTTTTGATGTACAAACAAGTAAAAAAGTTCAGTCGGATATAAAATATATAGACGAGATCGGACTTCGCATGGCGGCGGTGTTCTAATTGGAATCAGAGAATCTATCGAACACTCCCTTTTACCACTCAACAAAACATCATATATAGAAAATATCTCAATTTCAATTAAAATAAATGGTATTCCCGTTTCAATAAAGGCTGCATATTCGCCGCATTATACCCGCAACTTTAGAGATGATCTCCAAATTCTTACTAAACATAGTAATGAATTCCTTATGTTTGGAGATTTTAATGCGCAGCATACTAGCTGGAATTGTTCCTGTAATTATCCTCCTAGCCCAACTCGTTTTAGCCAAAACTTTGTTCCGACGACTCCATCGACAGTAGATATCCTAATCTCTAATTCATCTTTAATAACATCTGACCTAAGAGCGCATCCAAACACATTAAACTCTGACCATGTTCCTATCACCTGTCATATATATGGTTATGTCACATGCATTTCTAAGAAATTCCCCCTATACCATCTAACTGACTGGAACTCAATCAGAATATGGGTTGATAACAAAATCAAATCCCAGATCTCTACATCTGATGATGAAATCAACTCACTTGGAAAAATTATTAACATAATGAAAGCTGTAGATGAAAAAGTTCCATTTGGAGAATCAAAGTCCTACACGCTGAAAAAAAATCGCTTTTGTAGTATATTGTCCCAAACATATTCGGCTTGAAACATATATATGTTTAGAAAATCTTTTTTAAATAAAATATATTTGGAGAAATTCCTAAACAATAATTTTATTTGTATTCAAAGACATATTTTATTTGAGAAAATTAGTTTGCAAATATTATATGTTGTAACATATTAATATACGAGTTGCAAATATATTTTATTGATTTTCAAGTAAAATTTATTTGCTCAGAAACACGTAATATTTAAAAAGTTGTGTTCCAAATATATTCTCTTTGGATTCAAACATATCAAAAAAGGCGATTTTGCCCCGTGTATGAACGTCGATTATCTGATACAAGTCTTAGCCTGATCAAACAAAGAAAAATATTTCAAAGGAAATATCAGAGAAGTCTAGATGTCTAGATTCTCACCGTAGAGCCTCACTTGCCACTACATTGAAACAACTAAATAGGTTAATAGATTTCCATCTCGATAATGATAGGAATACTAGATGGTTTAAAGTATATCCAAGCTTCCTTCAGGCAGCAAAAAATTTTGGAAACTTTCAAAATTAATAAGGCGTAAACCGAACTTTATTCCGATCCTGACAGATAGCGGAGTTGATGTTTCGTCTTCGGAATGTATATCAAACAAAATTGCAGACGCGTTTGAGAAAACTCATTCTACTACACATAACAACCCTTCACCGTTGTACTCAAAAGTCAAGAAATTGGCCAGAAAAGTTGAAATTGAATCTATTGGATCCCTAAGCTCGGAGAACCTGACAAATGCCAGCGAAGTATCTGAAATCGCTTTCAACTTTAAAAATAATAAATCTCCAGGATTTGACAATATCCACAACATCGTCTTAAAAAACATGTCTCAATTATTTTTCACAACTCTTGCTAAAATATTCAATTCTTTCATTAGTAAGGGAGTATTCCCCGATGTATTTAAAGTGGCTAAAGTTATTCCTGTTCCGAAGAAATGAAAAGATCCAAAACTCCCAAATAGTTACAGACCAATAAGCTTACTAAGCGTATTAGACAAGCTGTTTGAAAAAGTGATTTATAAACGTATAATGAGACACGCAGACAATAACAACATATTACATAAAAAACAATTTGGATTTCGTAAAGAACACTCGACTGTGCACCAAATTAGACGAGTTATTAACATAATTAAAAACAATAAATCAGCTAGACATAGTACCGGCGTTGTCTTACTGGATATCGAAAAGGCGTTCGACTCAATATGGCATGATGGCTTAGTATATAAACTAATAAACTAGCGTTTCCACTATATCTGCAAAAAATAATTAACAGTTTTTTAAAGAATAGAACATTCTTTGTCAAAGTCCAAAGCAGCTCGTCAACCATCAGATGCATACCGGCTGGACTTCCCCAAGGATCTGTTTTATCACCAGTTCTATATTCAATATATACATCTGATATTTCAATTAAAAGGAACCACGACGCGGCTTTCTACACAGACGACAGCGCGGTTTTATGCAGCGGTAAACTTTCAAATGCCATTATTAAGCAACTTTAGGAATCTCTTAAGTACACTGAAAAATATTTTAATAAGTGGAAAATCAAAATCAACCATGAAAAAACACAAGCTATAATTTTCCCTTTTAATAAATCTCCGAAACGCATCCCATCTATTCCACTGCAAATGCAAGGGACCTGCATTGAAATTAAAAAGTCTGTAAAGTACTTAGGAGTAACATTGGACTACAAACTTACATTTGCAGAACATATTCGATAGGTGTGTGAAAAAGCTATAAACTGTGGAAAAGCATTATATCCTCTGTTGAATAGAAAATCGAAACTTAATTTAAAAAACAAATTATTGTTATACAATATGTGCATCCGGCCGATAATGACTTATGCTTGTTAATCCTGGTACAAGTTCACAGCCGTAAGTCACATTAAAAGATTACAAATAATCGAAAACAAGAACCTGAAAATCATACATGGGCTAAGTTGAAGACATTCCACACATCACCTACATACACATTACGAACACAAAACCATACACATGGTTCTAAGACTCCTGACTCTGTCATTCGAAGAACGATGAAGAATGTCTAATTTTGATATCATAAGAAATTTAATATAAACTTTATGTATAACTTTCTTTTGCAAAAAAGTAGATTAGTACCTAAGGTTTCGTAAATTTCTTAAATACATAATGTCTCTCAAAGGTTTTTCATACCTAATTTTTTCACCTTAATCTGTGATATCATATTTTTACAAATGGTCTATCTGAATCGTTATCTATTGCTGTAATACATCTATTGTAAAATCTCATAATATGTATTCATTTAAAACCAACTGTATAAAGGAAACAATTTAAATAATAAAAAAAAAAAAGTTCAGTCGGGTAAACCGACTTAAGAATCCCCTCACCTTTAGTCTCAAAAAATATTCGTAAATTTAATTATTTTTTTAAATTGCATTTAATAACTTTAAAGTATGTAACGGTAATAAAGTTTTAGCGACTTATATTTTAATACTATGTGTGGAATTTCAGAAGATTCGAATAAGTAATTATTAAAGAATCGCTATTTCACAGAATATTAACCCTTTGCGGGGGAGGTACTAGAAGGATTGAACCAATATAGCCTACCTTCGAACTTAGCCGCAGAAGGAGAAAAATGTTTTCCCACACCAAATCTGTTTTCGCACACCAGCTAATCCTTTCGAGAGTTATCGCGCGTACCAACTAGCAGACAGACAGACGGACGGCCGGACATTGCTCAAATCATATAAAATTACCCCAATCGAATTTCCGCCAAACATACTTGGGGTCTTAGGTCACTCCTTCGATGTTTTACCCTATTGGCTTATAACAAATGATATATACCCTCCTCTCTATGGTGAGGGGATAAAAATATAAAAAACAAAAAATTTCCCCGCATTTTTTTAAGATTCGATAGCATTTTGCTAGATCTATATTTGGTGCAAAAGTGTGTTTCATCGAATTTTAATTAGCGGCAATTTCGGGAGATTAGTAATTATTATGAAACCAATATTGATATAACTTGACAATATTTTTTGTTAATCTGTTCCGATAGTTTGGTATAGGGTATCATAAAGTCGGCTTCACCCGGCTTAAGCTCTTTCCTACTGGGTATCCCTTATGTTGCTGGATTAATCCGAAAATATTTTTACATAATATGTAAAGAGAAGAACCTTTCATTTAATTAATAAGCTAAGACGGCTTAAACTGTGTATCCTACCAGCGAAGAGTTTTAAAAAGTTCATCGTTAATTCTCTGATGCGAAGGCCTTGCTAATTTTGCTCCTAGCATATTTTGCCCCATATTAGCATGCCATCTCATGTGTCCATGTCTGTGTTCTGGCCATTATAGAGTTGAATCATATGTGGAGGTAATGTAAGCACATATCCGTTACCGGTTTTTATGTCATTTTACATGCTAACACAAATATTTTCCGTAAAACACAACTGCGCGTTTAGTTTGTTTTTTTTTGTCCCTCCATTCAACCGGCCACCAACGCCGCCACAAATCCAGATGTTGGTTGCTTTGCTGGCTTGGTTTTTATCCTGTTCGGGTCTGTTGTTTTTGTTTTTCGAGGGGAAATAAATGAAGGTGGTAACTAAAGGTGTACATTAGCCGGAGCGAATATCAAGTGAACAGCGGTAGCGATTGAAAGATTACAAAATGTTGGAATTTAAAAATGGCACAACATAAAAAAAAGATTTATGGAATTTAAATAAATTTTTGTATATGGAATTTTATTTAAAGATAACGTTAGGTATGAATTCTAGGCGAAGCTACTTAAGTAGGAAAAATAAGTAGCATACTTTTAGGGGGAATTTTGTTTGTGTGGTCTACTTAAGGGGTTGTCTATTAACTCTAGCGTAATTCAAATGAAGAATTGAAATCTGGGGCATAACAGAAAATTATATTCAGCTAAGCTAACATTTTACTAAACAAAATATAATATAATAAATTATAATTCTAGTCTATGGTCGTTAATCAATTTGCTTCATTAAAACTTCTTTATTTAAAAAACTCTTATGACATATTTTCCACTATCTAGTAATTTTCTCAAATCTTTGTATAGCTTTAGTCTTTTATTAACTTACAGTTTTTCTTCCTTTTCTAATTCTAGTTTCTCACGTTGAGGGTACAAATCTAATATTGCCCAGTGTCAAGCGACAGCATATGGGTGCCTACCTCTGTATAGCCTCGAATGGTGTGCCGCCATCTGTGAGCAAAAGGATAACACTAATTGTGCATTGTAAGTAGTAGTAACCTAACAAATAGACATAAGAGACTTTGGCATTGATTTGGCGTAAAAGACAAAGTCGTTAAATAATCTTGTACTTTGATATATTTTTAAGATAATTTAATTATTATTAGGTACAGTGATTTAAGTTTAAGTATAAAATGTAAATGTTAATGTCGATGTCTTCTACATTTTCATATACAGAAAATAATGAATCCCAAAACACAATAGTATCAATGTGAAAAACAATAAAAATTATTAATTAATCCTTTTCAGTTCCTCCCATGATCACAGTACAAAATCAACTAATCGGAGCTGTGGAGGGCAAAGGAGTAACTCTGGAGTGTCACTCTGAGGCGTTCCCAAAGGCGATAAATTACTGGACGCGAGAGAAAGGGGATATAGTGCCGCCAGGTAAGAATAATTATTTTGATACAAACATTCAAACATTAAATTAAACCTTAAATATATAAGGTAAAATAAAATATTTTTTCAAATTTTTCACTTTAGTTTTGATTTTGTATTAACAAAAAACTTCGTCTTCTTATAGATTTATCCCTTTGATAATTTTCTTAACTTCTTTATCGTTTTTTCTTATATTTCGCAGGCAGCAAATTCGTCTCGAATGTCACCGAAATCGGTGATTATAGAAGTTCTGTTAAACTGCATATAAAGCCCTTGACGGCTTCTGAATTTGGTGCCTATCGTTGTGTGGCCAAAAATTCTTTGGGTGATACTGATGGCACGATCAAATTATATAGTAAGTATTACGTGAAATAATTTCATAATTTATATTGAGTTATATTTAGTTTATATGAAAATGAAATGAACATTTTTAATTAATTTGAAACTTTTTTTATACTTTTAATTTTTACTAATTCCTTAGGAATACCTTCGAATACTGTCAATTATGTGGATAATAACAATGATCGATATAAAGGTGAGTTGTGTAATGTCAAAAAGAATTTTCCAATAAGCAAGTTTTCACATTCTGAGCAAATAATAATTAAATTGCTATAACTAGCAATTAAAAAAAAATTAAACTACTTTAGATATTCTGGTATTTAGGCTTATTTTTATGAAACTTAGCACACGACAGTTTTACAAGGCAGTAACGACATGTGTCTGAAAATATTTTTCGTGAAAATCGGATCAGATTCATATACAGGGTGGCTGATATGTATTGCAACCAAATTCAGGTTGCTATCATTTCTAAACCGCTAGTCTGATAGCTGACAGATTTATTTCAGTGACAGTTCATTTTATTTTTAAGAAGCTTACAAGAGCATTTTGTTCTATTGCATTCAGAAAAAAATTTATTCGTGATGGAATTCAAGCGTGATAGTGTGATTGCTTTATATTTGGGTGGAAAAGCACAAGTGGCTATCGTTAGAGCCCTCCAGCATTTAAATGTGAATAAATCTTTTGTTTCTCGTACCATTGCTCGTTACCGTGATACTGGCAGTGTTGCATCGCGTCCAAAAACGGTAACAACACCAGAAATGATCCGAAAAGTGAAGATTTGATGGAAATTCACGCAGTGGTAGAAAAATTGATCGTGAGCAGAACATATCGCGAGAACGGATACAACACATATTAAAAAATGAGCTTGAACTAAAGTCATTGAAGTTCCAAAAAGTGCAAAGCTCACCGATGCACAAAAAAAGTTAGACTGGAAAGAGCCAAGGATTTGCTTCGCTTGCACGAAAGTGGCCAGTTACCGAATTTGGTTTTCTCCGATGAGAAGCCATTCCAAATTGAGCAGTTTGTGAACAAACAAAATGATCGGGTTTACTTGCCAAATAGGTCAGCTGAAAATTTACACCTTCGATTGGCCACCAGAACTCAAGCGCCGCCGATGGAAATGGTGTGATGGCTTTGTCGGCCGTTTGAAGGCCATAATTCGTGCCAAAGGTAGCCAAATCGAACAAATCTAAACAAATCTAAAAATTTTATGTTATTTCCGACATATTTTGCTTTTGAACAATAAAATTTAAAAAAATATAGAGCTTTACTTTGTTGCATTACATATCAGCCACCCTGTATAGTAGAGTGGCTTCATTTGTGAGGATAAAAAAAGTCCAATGACGTCGGGATGCAATGATGACTCATGGAGTACGTGCGTATTGCTGTCTGACCAATAACGCATATTTTGTTTATTGACGAAGCCATTCAGCCAGAAATGAGCCTCATCGCTGAAGATGATTTTTCGATGAAAATCCGAATCGTTTTCAAGCTGTTGCTCAGCCCACTGACTCCGAATTTCGGTAGTACATTTTAATAATTTCGACTCGTTGTTGGCTCGTATATCTTTCCATCATGAAATGGCAACCCTTACTGAAGAGAAATGTCAAAAGAGCGGCAAAAAATATGGCGTCGTTTGCTGTCCCTGTCGGTCTACTTTTGTAGCGTCCCTGTTGAAAAACCCTTTATTTATTCACTACACCACATTGTTGTGCAGGGTATTATAAGTTTGTTTGGTAGATGTTTGTAAAATCTAGAAATACCACAGCTACACTCACCTTAAAGTATACCGATAGACTCAGAATCACTAGCTGAGTTGATTTAACCATCCCCGTCTGTCCATTAGTCTGTCCATCCTATATTTTTCCTTAAGTTCATGTCAAAATTTCATTCCGCTCGTACAGAAATTTTGCAATTAGAAGTCATTCGTACCCAGAAAGAACCCTGTTGAATTTGAAGAAAATCGGTTCAGATTTAGCTATAGCCCCCATATGTATGTTTCATCCGATTTTGCATATATGTTTCATCCAATTGCTTTGAAATTTAGCATGGTAGAGTTAATTGACTTATGTACCAAACACGGCTGAATTTTAAGTAAATTGATTCAGATTTAGCTATATCCCAAATATAATGGGTGATTTATTGACAACTTTCTTTTTGGCAACACTGTCAGCTGGCAGCTCAGCTGTTTTTGTGAAACATGCTACTGTCAAACATGTTCAGTTTGGTCTATAATTTAACCATGAATTGACTTACAAACGAACAACAACAACAACAATTGACTAGCAGATGATTGAATTCTATTTTTTTTTTATCGAACTTTGTATCGGTGATTCCGCCTAGATCGATACAACGCCTTCAGATTATTTTTGTCGGGATATGGCGCATGTCTATAGGGACAAGCACTAAACGGTTGACCCACAGCTAGCCAATATTGTTAGAGAGAGTATGCTAAAATTGGACCCAGCGTATAAATCATTTGAGGAGCAGCCGCGGTCAGCAATTAAATGAACTCATCTTTAAACATTGAATTATACAGACCGTTCTATCGACACAAATAATGATTTCATAAATTTCTCTAAATTTTATGCGTTTTTATACCCTCACCATTTGCTACGAGCCAAAAGTGTAACACATATCGAAGGAGTGACCTAAGACCCTAAGTATATTCGGCGGATATCCGTTTTGGGTCATTTTAAGTCGAATGAGAAATGTCCGTCCGTCTGTCTTTTTGTCTGTCTGCTCTGCACGATAACTCTCGAAAGGAGTTACCGATTGACTTCAAATTTGGTATGTGGTAGTATTTTTTTCTATCTCCGGCTAAGTTCGGAAATTGTCCATATTGGTTCACTCCTTCTAGCACCTCCCACACAAAGGGTTAATATTTAGTGAATTATTAATTATTTAAAAACTTCTATACTACTTATTTGAATCATCTAAAATTCTACACATAGTATCGGTGAAAAGTGGGCGTAATTGGCACGCCTCATTTGGTACCTACCACACAAATGTACTATTTTTCTCCATGGCTTATAACATCAATATCATTATATACAAAGACATGAAATTTTGTACAATGTAATGGTTTTATAGTATCTACAATGCTGTAAAAAACGGGCGCTATAGCCATGCCCCTTTTGGTACCTCCAACTCAAAATTACCATTTTGTACGAAAACTTTAGTGCTTATAAATTTAATACTAGTGCCTACAAATACTTAAAATTTTGTACAGAGTAATGTTTTTATAGTATCTACAGTATGTCAAAAAATGGGCGTTATTATCACATCTCTTTTGGTACCTACCACACATTCGTAAAATTTTATACAAAAAAACAACCACTTATATCGTGAATATCATATATGTATATGGTCGATTTTTTTGTACTGTGTATAGTTTTTAAAATTCCTACAGTCCTGTTAAAAATGGGATTTATGACCACACACATTTTACTATCTCCTTTACAAAAAGTGCCAAGACATACCAACATTAAATAGCTTATAATATTAATACATATACCAGTTCATATTTACATACATTGCTCACAAAGTGAGGGTATACCGGTTTTCCCGACTGAAATTTCTTACTTTTTCTTTAAATCAAATCCGAAAGCTCTTAAAAAATCACTCCATTGCAATCGTTTTGTATATTTGCATTGTAGAACTTCTTGATCAATGGACCAGCTTTGCTGAACTTGAAGAAAATATAGCGATTCAGATTTAGCTATAGCCCCCATATAAGTATATGTTTCGTCCTATTTGGCCTTTTAGCCCTATAAAAGCTGTATTTTCATCTAATTGTTTTGAAATTTAGCATGATAGAGTTTATTGGTCTACGGACCAATACGGCCGAACTTGAAGAAAATCGGTTCAGAATTAGATATAGCTCCCATAAATATGTTTCGTCCGATTTGGCCCTTTGGCCCTATAGGAACTGTAGTTTACATCCATTCGTTTACCATTAGCATGGTAGAGTTTTTTGATCCATAAACCAATATTGTCGAATTTTAAAAAAATAGGTTCAGATTCCGGTATAGCTCCGATATATATTTATCGGTTTTGTAACTTGCTGGGTCGAATACAACGTGCGACACACATTTTTAGTCATGAAAAATAATTCTGAAAGCTGACATGAAAGAAAACTATACTCAGTTTTTTTATTTTATTGTCGAGTTCGCGTTTAAAAGCACATGGCATTTTGTAATGATATAATTATTCAAACTTTTTGTCTGCCTGTTTGCCCGCCTGTCTGTCTGTCCATGTATTCTTGCTATCAAAGTGAATATAAGAAATCTTTACGAAAATTGGTACAGAGGCTTTTCTTAGACTAGGGACGAGCCTATTGGAACATAACGGTCCATGTTTTTTATATAACCCCTATACAAAAATTACCCACCGACATCACTTCTTGACACTCTAGAGGACACATTTATCAACTTTTCTGGCTGAAATTTAAGAATTTGTACTTTATATTAGGCCTAATAATCCCTAGTAAAAATGGGGTACATCGATACATGTTGTAACGATCCACCGTATCAGGCCCTATTTCCTCCAGAGGGTGCTACCTTCTGGCCCCAGCCGTGCTCAGTCATGGGGGCGATTCTTTTCCTTCGGAAATAGGATCTGGATCGTTCCCATGAAAGTAAAATAAAGGTAGCTTGTAGAGAATAATAGTGTGAGACAGAATGAAAGGAAAGAATAATAAAAAAAGGATAGCACGGGAGAAGTTAGATGTGAAAAGTGGCTATGTCAAGGGAGTCGTCGAACTATGATGTCGTTCGTTCGGTCATATTTCCCTACGCCCGCCCTACCTTGCTGACCTTTGGGGAATCAGCCCATGTCCAGGGTTCTCTACGTCATGTCTTCACCTTTCGCGAATAAAAATATAAGTTTAGCAATTCATTATTCCTCAATCCGATATATTATAGAAATTATAACACAAACATACAAAACCAAAAAAAAATTATAATCAGAAGTGTAAGTAGAGTTATAAATCGTATAGAGAGATTTTAACGAAAACTAAGATATATAAATCTTATAGAGAGATTTTCATGAAAACTAAGAAATAATATCTTAAGTAATTACGATGGCTAAATTATTATAAAGTAGTAATAAGTGGGAAGACTATTTTGTGTTCTATGAGAGCAAATACAACAGATAAAATTGATATTAGACTCACCCTTAAATGTCCCTCGAAGTCATCCAGGCCTGCTGACGGAGGTGAAACGTAAAATTTCAAAGTATTATTTTATCCCATTGTATCGCTCCACGGTGATGTATGGTATAATTAGATTGTGTCGTGGGCATAAAGTGGTTTATAAATAGTAAAACTAGGGCTACATAAATAACATTGAAGTATGTTATCCGGATGAACTTAGATAGGATTTCCAAAATAGCTGATCTTCCTATTGTAGATCGATGATATTTCCTATAATGACGAATATGGCTCAAAAGGTTTCATTAAGAGTATCTCCAGATTGACAGTCTTCATTGCATAAGTCAAAAGTTTAGCGGGTATTCGTAATTTACATCTAAAGAGTGAACACAAAATCTCACAGTTCAAGGTAAAGTCGTTTCGAATTCGATCGGATTAGCATAATGTGGCCTTATAACATGGTATTTGATTCTCATTTATACTCTATTTTAATCAGGGACCTTTAATTCTTCAAAAATCTTTAATTTCGTATTCATTTTAAACGCATGTGTGAACAAATATCATTGTATGGTGCTTAAGCACCCAGGAATACGTTTCAATTGTATTCCGTGGATCCTCATCCTGAAATCCAGGTAACCATTTAGCCAGGTCAAAACAATTTAAATTCAATTATTGTTACCTCATACTAATAATTTATATCGTGTACTAATCTGTAATCAAAATCAGCGTAATTGTCCACACCAAATTATAGAATATACTTGTTTGTCTGCTGTCTAAACGATCCGCTATTCAAATTGCCGTTGTTCAGGGGCTTCGATAAATTTTCAAAATTTCGGAAATTATTGACTTTTTCCCGTTTAGGCAAAATTACGATTTGTATCGATCGAAGGTTTTATTGAAATGAAATAAAATTTTCCAAAATGTGTATATTTCATGACTGTGAGCAAACGCTGTACCCATCTTGCGGAAAGCTTTCTCATACCGAGTGATCATTGGTATGAGAACCAACACGATAAGGTGCATTTTTCAATTGTTTGGGAATAATTCAATTATTCAGTGTTTGTACGGCCACAACCACTTTTTTACTTTTGAGATTTATGGTTCAGAGTTACCACAGTATTTACCAAGCTTAACCTTGTTTTGAGTAATGGTTTTTTCCGGACAAAAATAATGCTTAATGACCACACATAAAACTTAGGAAATCGAACTCATTTCTGCGAATATAGCCAAATATATATATATATATATCTAAAGGATTGTTATATTTTAAGGGCCGATGTTGATTTTGAATAAAACACAAATTATTGTCATTTCTTTTTATTATGATAATATTGGTATGGTTCAATTACGATGGTACGTACAACTTAGGAAATCGAACTCATTTCTGCGAATATAGCCAAATACAAACATATATCTAAAGGGTTGTTAAATCTTAAGGGCCGATGTTGATTTTGAATAAAACACAAATTATTGGCATTTCTTTTTATTATGATAATATTGGTATGGTTCAATTACGATGGTCCAAATTTTCGATGATAATTGAGGTTCTATGCCGTTAATGTGCCGAATTATATCATCCTTTAGCTCTTGAATTGTTGCTGGCTTATCGACGTACACCTTTTCTTTCAAATAACCCCAAAGAAAGAAGTTCAACGGTGTCAAATCACATGATCTTGGGATGACACGGTCATTGAATTTATTGCGCAAAAGAGCCATTGTTTCGTTAGCTGTGTGGCAAGTGGCACCGTCCTGTTGAAACCACATATTGTCCACATCCATATCTTCCAATTCGGGCCATAAAAAGTTCGTTATCATCCCACGATAGCGAACAACATTCACAATAACTGCCTGACCGGCCTCATTTCGAAAAAGTATGGCCCGATGACGTCGCCAGCCCATAATCCGCACCAAACGAACTGGACGAGCATGCACAGGTGTTTTCACATCTCCTACAGACCCGGTTTGCTGAAGTTTGCGCACAATTCTCCCGATTGTGGACACATTTGGTCGATTATGCTGATCAAAAAACGTCACGAAGTGCAAGAAATGCATTTTGATTTGAACGCCCATTTTCGTAAAAGGCTTAAATAACTTTAACGCATTGCTCGATTGTGTATCTTTCCATCGTTCAAATTGAGTTAGTCTGAAATTGAGAAATGTCAAATTAAATGCAGAAAAAAACTTGACGTTTAGGTGTGGTTCACTTTCAACATCGGCCCTTACAATTTAACCACCCTTTATATCTACTATATACTGAATAATTCTTCAAAGTTTTCAAATTTGATATCCAATACACCAAGGGCTATCTGAGTAGCATATTCGTGCTATTGGAACCTGTTTAATAATTCATCTTAGTCACACTCTCTAATTAAATATATCATTTCAAATACTGCTTTAAAATATTCATCATTAAACAAAAAATCCATTTTAATTAGAAAAAATCTACTAAAAAAAATCTAAAAAGTCTACTTTAAAGGCTTATTCAAATGAACTAATTTTCCGTCTACTTTTAGGATTAACATTTGCCAGCGCAAATGAAAAAGACAACGCTCATTTTATTATTCTTAAATTCCAATTTAATAATTCGCAAATATTTTCTTTTCATTTCAATTTCATGTCTCGCTTTTTGTCTGAAACTGAGAAGGCAAAAAACGCATCAAGTCATCTGAACTTTATCATCAGTCGAAAGTAACCTCAAGTGAAAGTGAGGAAAATGAAAATCCGGGAAAACGGAAAGGTAAGTTTTGTAAGCAAAACGAAAAAAAAAACAGTCAAGCTTACAAATTGCCATAGAGTTCTGCAGCGCAGCTGCCATTCCATTGACACCCAAACTCCAGCAAACTCAAATAAAAACCCCAATTTTTTTCCTCAAACAAAAAAGCGAATGAAAACGAAAATGCCAAAATTGAAACGTCTCATTTCTACACTGAATTGAATACACAGAACGTTGGGAAAAAATGACACAATAAAAAGCCTCTGGAGAGCGATTAAATAAATAAAACGAAATATTATGAAGCTATAATAATACGCAACAGAAATACTCAATGGGAATTGTGGGGGAATGGCAGGGAATAACAAAAGGTGAACTGAGCATTCGGGACACAGAAAAGGGCAGATTTTTTTATGGTTTAGATGGAAATGGTAAAGAATTGCTGGGGTAAGTTTAATAAGGTGCAAATATAACGCTAACTCTGTTCAAATAATAAAGCTTTGTCTTTTGATGGAATAGAAAGGAGGGGAGGAGCAATTCATTGTTAAAGGTTACAAGACAATTTCCTTTGGTATAATGGTATGTAAACACCAATGTTGACTGTGAGGTTTGTTGAATTGTGTAGACTTATGTTTCTTTTTTTTGGTTTAAGATTTCATTCTAATGATAAGCAAATATGCTGCCACTTTTGTCAGTTGTTGTACGATATAGTTGATATCCAATTTAATCAAACACAAAGTAGTAGATTTAGATAGGAGACCAAAAACAAATCCACAAATCTTTAGCGAAATCGTATAGAAAATATTTTGTATAATATTTCGGTCCTGCATATCCACAAAGCTTTGCTAAGTCAACTGTGATGGCATCAGCGCAATGCCTGATCTACCACATGGGCTAAATAGGCTGAAGCCCCGGGCGCAAGGCACTTGAGGAGCGCATCATTTTGAGAATACTTTTACTACAATTTAAATTAATCCTGTGCAAACATTTCAAAATTCTGGTTTACCAATCAGCGTTGCTTTTTATAGTAATACTGTATTGATTTACATTTGACCGCTGAGGGTCAGGTAACCACTGATTATTCACAGTTTCAGGTCCGTGGTCAGTTCTCGCGTTAAACTTTTGTATAATATTCAAGTCTAAAGCTTTGTAAGTATGGAGTGCTATCTAGAAACGAAAAATATACAAAATACGCAAAAAACTGTTTTCAATTCTAAGACTGTGATGACTGTAGTAGCAACCAAAGAAATTTTAATTTGTTCAATACTTTAAACATTCCCTTCAGAGCTATGAACTTACAAATTTATATGTATAATAAAAGTGATGCCAAGGCAGCTATTCAATGTCCAACAAAAGGCCAAAGCGAACTCATAATGGTGTCTTACAATTTTTTAAAGTCTGAAAAACTGTAGCTAGGTTTTAAGTATACATATTTAATTTGGATTATGGCCACTACAGACGTGATCAAAAGGAACATGTAACGTTATGACCATCACATAATAACTTCGACTACAAATATTATATATTATATTAGTTTGGGCGTTATCGAAATAAAATCTTGCTATTTCTAGGTTTTATGCATTGGAATCTTTAAGGATGTACTTTTCAGTTGATCTTTAGAATATCTTTTTGCTTACGAAGTATGCATAACGGTATTGACATACAACCCAGACGAGACCTGAGATACTCGTACAGACACTAGTAATTATACGCTTCTTTGTTTTGAAAAGGTTTTTTTTTATTTAATGTAAAGTACAATCGATACAATTAAGTTCTAAATAAAACGTCATTCAAATGGCCTCCACGACTTCTTCTGCAGGAACGAATTCGATGGACCCAATTTTCGAGCACTTTTTCCACTAAATCAAGTCGTATGTCATGAATGGTACGTTCAATATTAACTTGAAAAGCTTGAGGACAGTCTTGTTTATTTCGAAAGACCAATGACTTCAAATAAACCCACAAGCAATATTCTAATGGTGTTAAATCACAACTTCTTGGTGGCCATTCACAACTTCTTGAAATAATCGAATCTCCAAACTTTTCTCGCAACAATTCAATTGTTTCATTTGCTGTGTGGCACGTAGCCACAATCGGTCAATGGCAAAAAAGTCTCTTAACAAGAGCTAAAATATTGCTCATGGGTGTCAAGGTCTTAGGTCAACTGGAAAGTGTTTTTTTTTTTGATTTAAACACTACTGAATACAATGAAAAACAAATGACAGATCATGTCATATTACAAATGACCGAAACGTCACTTCAAAATCATATCATCCCTATTGGAAAACCCGTTACATATTAGCTGTTGATTATTGCTACTGCAGACGTGACCAAAAGGAACATGCGATTTCATGACCACCACATAAGAACTTTGATTCCAAATATTGGATATTATATTTGGTTGGGCGTTGTCGAAATAAAATCTTGCTATCTCTAGGTTGTTCGGCTCTTAATCAGAGTTGTTCCTTAGAATATCTTCATGCTTACGAAGTTAGCATAACGGTAATAGTAATTATACCCTAACCTTCGTGGAGGAGGGTATATATCGTCATCAGAAACGAAAAAGGGCCTATCATCATATTTAAAAATTTTACAGGAGAAGCAAAAAACTAAATAAACTGAAAAGTGCTGTGATTAGAAATGCGGGTTTTCGGGATAATATCTAAACATAATGATGCATTTATAAAATCACACAAACATGATTTATAACTTGTTTGTGAAAATTGCGTGAAATAGGAAATGAAAAAAAAGAAATAATTTGTTGTTAGGCCCATTTGAATTTCGTTAATAAATTCGCCATTTTTAATATTACGCGGCAAAAAATTTGTCAAGATGTGTGTATGATGCAGTGTACAGAAATCCATCAAAAACTGAATTTCCATTTTTCTTTTTGTTACGCCCTTTTTCGTTTCTGATGACGATATAATATGCTTTGCTTTGAAAAACTGATAACGATTTTGGTCCATATTACGGATACAGACGTGGACAACATCTGGTTACAGCTCGACTAAGTGCCACACAGCGAACTCTAGTCTAAATCAAGCAATTTGATTCCGCTAAATATTTTCCTTTAAGGTTTTTTAACAAAGCGCCCCCTAAATCAGCATAACTCAGGATACACCATTCTTTGCGGATAAGTCATTGAAAATTGTACCTCTCGGATCCAAGCTACTGTGCTAAGCCAATGCTGACTTTATGTTGTTGACATATTCTCTAACAGCATTGATACGTATACTTATATAATCCTGCTTTAAGTCTACGTTTTCTCATAGACCAATTAAATTATGCGATTTCTAAATCATATTGGACTAGATTGGTCCAAATTACTCAAAAAAAAAATTTAAGAAAAAAACAGTTAGGAAAGACTATAGTCGGTCGGCGCTGACTGTATAATACACTCCACTATTGTTCGGCAACAACTATACGGATAACCATTATTACTATGAACATTTGCACGTCAAATAGATTACTTTTCTAAATTCCAAGCACATTGGTTAAAACACGCGAACTTCATAAGGGGCTTATACATATCAAAACATGGATCGATATACTCCATTTTCACTAGAGAAGATTTAATACAATATTAAGTATGAAAGCTTCAATTTCCGCATGATGGGTAAAAGAAATGCGTCCCAAAGAACGCCAAGAAGTCTATATGGAATGGACCTTTATATGGCGGCAATACCAAAACATGAACCGATGTACCTTATTTTTACTAGACACTATTAGGTTTAATAAAATGTATATATACTTAAATTTCAGCCAGATAAATAGAAAAATGTGTTTTCTACAGCGTCAAGAAGTGACATAGGCGTAGACTTTTATATGGGGCCAATACCAACCACTGGACTAATGTACAACATTTTTACTACGGACAATTAGGTACAATATAAAGTACAAATTCGTCAATTTCAGCCAGATCATTTGAAAAATGTGTTCTCTAGATCGCCAAGAAACGACATTGGTGGGAACCTTTATGTGGGGGCTATATCAAAACATGGACTGATATTTCACAATCTTCAATAGGGTTCATCCCAAGTCTAAGATATGGCTCTGTAATAAAGACAGACAGACGGACAGGGCTAAATCGATTCGACTGACATATAAAAATTCATAACTTTTCTAAAATTAGAAAATTTACATAGTACTCTTTTTATACCCTACACCACACTGTGGTACAGGGTATTATAACTTTGTGCATTTGTTTGTAACACCCAAAAGGAGAAGAAATAGACCCATCGTTTATTATACCGATCGACTTAGAATCACTTTCTGAGTTGATTTAGCTATGTCCGTCTGTCTGTCTGTCCGTCTGTCCGTCTGTCCGTCAGTCCGTCTGTCTGTGCATGTATTCTTGTAATCAAAGTACAGGTCGCAATTATGGTCCGATCTTGACGAAACTTTGCACATATCTTTTTTTTGGCCCAAGGACGATCCCTATTGAATTTGGTTAAAATCGGTTCAGATTTAGATATAGCCCCCATATATATGTTAGCCCCGATTTGACATGTAAGCGCTTTAAAAACTTTATTTTATATCCGATCAGTATGAAATTCGGCAGAAAGAGGTTTCTTATTATATGGATGAACACTATTAAATTTGGTTAAAATCGGTTCAGATTTGGATATAGCCCCCATATATATGTTAGCCCCGATTTGACATGTAAGCGCTGTAAAAACTTTATTTTATATCCGATCAGTATGAAATTCAGCAGAAAGAGGTCTCTTATTATATTAATGAACACTGTTAAATTTTAAAGAAATCGATTCAGATTTAGATATAGCCCCCATATATACGTTATCCCCGATTTCACATGTAAGCGCCGTAAAAAATTAATTTTATAACCGATCAGTGTGAAATTCGGCAGAAAGAGGTTTCTTATTACATGAAGGAATACTGCCAAATACGGAGAAAATCGGTTCAGATTTAGATATAGCCCCCATATATATGTTACCCCCGATTTTACATATAAGCTCTGTAAAAAGTGTATTTTTAATCCGATCAGTACGAAATTCGGCAGAAAGAGGTTTCTTATTACATGAATTAATACTACCAAATTTGAGGGAAATCGGTTGAGATTTAGATATAGCCCACATATATATGTTACTCCCGATTTGACAGGTACGCGCTGTAGAGACTGTATTTTATATCCGATCAGTACGAAATTCTACAGAAAGAGGTCTTTTTACATGAATGAGTATTCAGGGAAAATCGGTTCAGATTTATATATAACCTCCATATATATGTTCCTCCTGATTTGGTATCAAAGCGCTATAGAAGTTGTACTTTACTTCCGATCATTAATATTTTCCGGAAAGATGTTTCTCAATTTAGGAACAAATATTGCTTAATTTAGCGATTATCGGCTCAGAATTAGATAATATGTTGCTGCCGATTTTCAATTATTCCAAATTATTATCGCAATGACCTTTATCGCATTGTTAGGGAGGTGTAGGGTATTATATAGTCGGCCCCGCCCGACTTTCTGCCTTTCCTTACTGGTTGACTATCGAGTTGGAGATCGTTGTTTTTGTTTTCTGTAAGACGAAAAACAAACCATCTTTAAACAAGTAAAAGCGTTAAGTTCAGCCATGCCGAATCTTATATACCCTCCACCATGGATAGCATGTGACCTCACAAAATAACTCAAACCTAAAGAAAATAACACCGAAAACACACCAAAAAACTATAGTAGAACAGTAGGAATCACAACAAGTTATATGCTATATATGGGAGCTATATCTAAATATGGACCGATATCGCCCATTTGCAATCCCAACCACCCTGCAACTATAGCAAATATTTTTACCAAGTTTTATCAACCTAGCTCTATTATTACGGACTGTAGTGTGATTACAACAGAAGGACGGACGGACGGACGGACATGGCTAAATCGTCTTAGAATTTTACGATGATTAAGAATATATATACAAGGTGGCGCAAAAGTAATCCTCCTATCAGAAAATGCTATAAATTTTGCGATTGGCCCCTAATGCCTAATGTTGACATTTGTGTAGTAAACACATGCGAAATACATGTTAATAAACAATGTTACGCTGCACTGCTCCAGAACGCGGAATATTGCTGACTATTTATTTGACCAATAATCGGTCGGTGACTTTGGCACAAAAAAACATCAAAAGGTTACTTTTGCGCCACCTGTTACTTTATGGGGTCTCAGATCAATATTAAGCGGTGTTACAAACGGAGTGACAAAATTAATATACCCCCCATCCTATGGTGGAGGGTATAAAAATAGATTTTGTTCGTCAGTTTTAAACTATACTGCCGATAAGTGTCCCCAGGTAACAGTTATTTAGCGGAGGCGGACCTATTTATGAACCTCTAACAAAGTGAAAGCGTGAATAGTGAAACAAGAAGCTACTTTTTGTTAAATATAACTTGTCTCAACTAAACTTTGAATACAAAATTTTTAAGTTAATACTATTTTATATAACTTCTATGAACACACAAAGGGAGAATTGCGGGATCCATTTAACCATGTCCGTCCATAAAATAATAAGCTCCGCCAGACTTTACCCATTCCTCACTTGTTATACCCTACACCACACTGTGGTACAGGGTATTATAAGTTTGTTTCAAGGCAGATGTTTGTAACACCTGAAAATAACACAGCTAGACCCACCTTAAAGTATACCGATCGACTCAGAAACACTAGCTGAATCGATTTAAAGATGTCCGTCCGTCCGTCCGTCCGTCTGTCCATCTAAAGTTGTTCGTCGACTACAGGTCGCAATTTCACTCCGATCATTCTGAAATTTTGCAGTTTAGAGTATTTCGTGGCTGTTAAGATCGCTATTGAATTTGGTTGAAATCGGTTCAGATTTAGATATAGCTCCCATATATATCTTTCGTCCGATTTGGACCTTTAGTCCTATACAAGCTGTATTTTACATCCAATGGTTTTGAAATTTAGAATGGTAGAGTTTCTTGATCCATGAACCAACATTGCCGAATTTGAAGAAAATCGGTTAAGATTTAGCTATATCTCCCATATATATGTTTCGTCCGATTTGGCCCTTTAGTTCTATAGAAGCTGTATTTTACATCCAATCGTTTTGAAATTTAGAATGGTACAGTTTATTGTTCCATGAACCAACACTACCGAATTTGAAGAAAATCGGTTAAGATTTAGCTATAGCTCCCATGTACATGTTTCGTCCGATTTGGCCCTTTAGTCCTGTAGAAGCTGTATTTTACATCCAATCATTTTGAAATATAGAATGGTAGAGTTTCTTGATCCATGAACCAACACTACCGAATTTGAAGAAAATCGGTTAAGATTTAGCTATAGCTCCCATATATATGTTTCGTCCGATTTGGCTCTTTAGATCCAATCGTTTTTATACCCTACACCACACTGTGGTACAGGGTATTATTTAAATATAAAATGTCCCAAAAGTAAATTTATGTAAACAATTTATACATGAATTACAAAATTTATATATCAGAGTTATTCAATATTACGAGAGTGGTGTATGGTATTATATAAACGGCACCGCCCGACTTTAGCCTTTCCTTACTGGTTTTTGTTATAGGATTAATTAAATATTTTATATTTAACTAGCGGACCCGGCGAACTTCGACTCGCCCCAATTTAACGCCTTCAGATAAACTCCAGAGTGATAATAAAACACAGATAGTTAAAATTTTAATGCGATTTGTTTAAAAGGAATCGAAATCGGTAGAGAGCGATGTGATAAACAACAAACAACGAAGACGGAAGACAGGCAACGTACAGATGACCGTGCGAAAAACAGGGTCTTGAGATTGGTCTTGAGATTTATTGATTGTCATCGCAAAAGCCAATCGTACAGGGAACTGAATCCGCTTGAATTGGAACGAAAGATCAGTTGGAATAATCGGAATTCGTGGGATAAGGACTTTCTCTTGAATTTTCCCTTGATGATCGTCGCCTGAATCACATTGTCCATCAGTTTCATAATGGACAACCGCGAACTATGCACAATTTCGGATGATTCAGATTCCTCAACATGATTATGATCGATTCCACCTTCAGCTGTAAATTATGCGGCGGAGCTCCTGGCACATCAAGCGACGTCGATTTTACTTTGAATAATAAAATTCATGCTATCGACGTCCTTATTCTTCGCTGCTAATATTGCTTTTGTGATGAGTTCCTCCTTCGACGATGTGAACTCGTAAAAATTTGCCGGGATCAATATCAATCCAGTGGAAACATCAACAGTAATTTGGCCATTGCCAAGCGCCAACAGTTGTTTCGAGAATTCAAGAGCCGATGAGTCGTTCTGCAACGCGACTCTCATGTTCGTGGTCAATTTCAACTTCTTGACATGCCGCCACAAAGACCACGATTTCAGGCATGCATTAATTTCACCGGCAGTAGATTTCGGGATGACGGGAAGCGTTTGACGAAAATCTCCGGGCAGCAATATCATAGACTCACCAAATTGTCTCAAATCACGTCGTAAATCCTTCATCGTTCGGTCAACTGCCTCCAGAGCTCGTTTATGCGCCATCGTGCATTCATCCCAAATTATGATTTTGCAATGCCCGCAATCCAATAAGATAACCTTACCTCTTATACTCAATCTTATTATCTGAAAAAATGTTCGAATTGATAAATATCGCGTTGAATTTTAATTGATCGTAATGCTTGTACCGTTTGCCGATGTGATACGCGAAATCAGTGTAACAATACGCAAAACTCGAATGAATTGCAGCAAGAAAAATAGCACATACTCGTACATATGTTTAATAGAAAACTTTTTTGTTTAATAGAAAATTAATAAAAAAATTTGGATTGAAAAAGAGAGCAGTAGATAGGAACAGTAGGAATCTCGCAAGAAATAGCATTTTTCGATTTTCCCAATTTTCCGACTTTTCCGGAGGGTTTTCCCAAAATTTTCTTTCGTAACAACCTTCTCCTGGCAAATACGAACAACTGAAAAAAAAATTGAGCCAAATCGGTCCAGCCGTTCTCAATTGATGATTTACTATACATTTTTCACACCATTTTTATATATATAGATAGATAAATCAACTGCAATACATACGATTGCGATTGCGATTCAATAATTTAAAAGACAGTATGTAGGAATGATTCTACATAAATGTTTCTCTTCCCTAAATCAGTTTTTGATATGCGCACCGTATTCGCAAAAAATATCATTCGCTTTCGCAAAAATGGATTTTCAATATTCGCTGTAGCTTCGCATTCGCAAGAAAAAAATTTCAATATTCTCTTTCACTAAAGCCACTTTCGTTACATCCCTGGTCCAGAGTTTGTGCATTTGTTTGTAACACCCAAACGGAGAAGATATAGACCCATCATTTATTATACCGACCATTTCCTGAGTCGATTTAACCATGTCCGTCTGTCCGTCCGTCTGTAGAGGTATCGTTGTAATCAATGTGCTGGTCGTATTTATTGTCTGAATGTGATAAAATTTGGCACAGTGCACCTTTTTGACCCAAGGACGATCCCTATTGAAATTGGTGAAAATCGGTTCAGATTTAAATAAAGTCCCCGTATATATGTAACTCCCCATTTGTCATGTGAGAGCTGTAGAAACTGATTTTATATCCAATCAGTACAGCATTCGACAGAAAGAGATTTCCTATTACATGAATGAATACTGTTAAAATTAGGGAAAATCCGTTCAAATTTAGATATAGCCCCCATATATATGTTACCCCAGACTTGACATGTAAAGGACATGTAAGTGCTGCAAAAACTGTATTTTAAATCCAATCAGTACGAAATTCTGCAAAAAGATGATTAGTTTGTTTTTTTACTGTTGTTCTTGCTTTAAGAACTCCAATATAGAAGGACTTTTGTATGGGGGCTATATGACTAGGATTATGACTACCGTTATACGTTTGAAATGTTCCGGGCCCCAGTTACCAGTTTTCAGACCCATTAGTTGACAATTGTGGTCTCTATATATGGGGTCTATATCAAAAAATTGACCGATAATGCCCATTTTCAATCCCAGGTTAGCTGCAGCTATAAGTAGTATATACTCGTATACCAAATTTGAGTTATCATACTCAATTATTGTAGACTGTAGCGTGATTACAACAGACGGACATGGCAAAATCGTCTTAGAAACTTACGACGATTAAGAAGAATATACTTTATGCAGTCTCAGATCAATATTTAGAGGTGTTACAAACGGAGTGACAAAATTAGTATACCCCCCATCCTATGGTGGAGGGTATAAAAACTGAGTACACAGTTTTGTTTAGCTTCGAGTCAGCGTTAAAAAATATAAAGACATTTCCATTTTTCGCAGTTGTAATTTGTGTATGTAGAGACGATATAAATCGCATAATAATGATAATACAACATAAATCAAGACAACGTTAATGTTAGCGACGTAAATCGAGGGACTTATGTACCACAGTTTCGTGTAGATTAAAATTATTAGTATCAGATTGAGTCAATAAAGCAACTTTGGATTAATTGAAAGGAAATACATATATGGAAATATTTCGCCGTGCCAAGCAGCGACTATTTCCTGTTTATATAATATTTAAGCTCAAGAAATTAAACTTGCCCCTACGGCAGAAAAAAATTTAAATCTCTTATTTTGACCACACTTATTATTGTTTTATATTACTTTATACTTAAATGTGTCTTCGTAGTGCATTTGTTTTAAAAATTGTTTTTAAAATGCATTAAATTCTTTATTTTCAGATCTCTTAATGATAACCGAGTTCGAGGAATATTATCCAAGTTCAGCGGCGACTCAGCACAGCAATCCGCACAGAGGAGGAGGTTTCCTGCTAATATGTCTCACAGTGAGCTCGTGTCTGGGTCTGATGCACATCTTCCTGCGTCCTCATCAGCAACATTGACATCTTGCGACGACAATGCCTGAAATGATGTGATATCACGATGACGCTGAATATTATATTTCTGTTGCTGCGGCTGACATCCTCAGGCAACCGAGATGTTGTTAAAGCCTTTTTAAAAACGGCGAAAGGATTACAAAGTGGAAACTGAAGTAAGAAAAGATTTTGTAGTCCTTACAAATTACGTTTGCAAGAGAAAAAAGGGATATTAAATTTATGTTAAATTGTATAATAGTCACAAGAGTACATTTATGAATTCACATGTATATGTGTTTGTTTGTTATATGTACCAAAAATAATAATGTCTTCGAATGTATTTTTAGGTTAAACAGGTTTATTTGTAAATTTTCGAAAATTTGTGAATTTAAGTTGAAAAGTGCTTTGCATTGTAAAATATTTGTCGAAAATGCTTTCTAGCGTCGTTGTTTGGTAAATTTTAAGGCAGACACAGTGTATGTGTATATGACTGAAATATTATACTGAAAACCAGGGATAGAACCAAAAGGATATAAAAACAAAAAAGAAACGAACGAGTACTCTAACGTAAAATAAGACAGTTTAAATAGTTAAAATATGGTGAAAAATCCGAAAGTATATAATACAACAAAATATACACTCGTATGAAGTGTTAGGTAAGTTTTATAAGAGTTTAGATGCGAACGTTTTGTCATGTATGTGTGTGTTTGTACGAGTAAGTACATTTACGTATGTATAGGTGAGTACTTTACTTACATAAATAAGTAACAGCGAATTGCAAGTTGAATATGTAAATATTTGGATATGGGAAATTCTATGTGTATATTAGATGTTTCCAAACACTGAGTACGACTCGTATAAATATTACGTACAAAGAGAAAGGGTGAATAATTTTATACAAAGCCTAAAGTAGTAGTGGTCTATATTAAGACTTCAGAGCCTACAATAATGTCTAAATTTCAATTTCATAAATGAAAATTTAATTTTGAAAGCTTTTGGAATGGACGAACTCATTAATTTGTATACCCTTCACCAAAACAAATTAAAAATAATTTATCAAAAAATTAAAATGATTAAGCCATGTCCATCTGTCTGTCCGTTTATGTCTGGCATTCTCTCTGCCAAAATTACGATAGGTAATAATAGAGATAAGTCGATCAAATTTGGTAAAAATATTTGTTATAGTAGGCGATCATTTGACATTGCAATGAGACGCATCGGTAGATACTAATAGAGCTCCCTTATAGAGGTCGCTTCCAAACATGTTTGTTTAAGCCATAAAAACCACATTTTTAAACTTCAATTTAATTTAGTTGGCTCTTCCCAAAACACCCTACATGAAAAACAGTGTCACGATTGTATATATTTTCCAAAATCATTGTTGGCAAATCTTTTAGCACCGGACCATTTGTTCATGTATATAAATAATCCGAAGGAGCTTAACCTACACAGTGCAACACATAAAAGGTTGACTCCATTTTGAGTTCAGTTTCTGAAAGTGCTTATTGAAAGTCTGGTTTAGCTCCAATTCGGACTTTATTGTATAATATTTTGGGTGAAACTTGAAACTAGTCAACCGGTAGGAATTTTGATATATAGCCCTCATCATTATTGTAAGTTTAGACTATCCACCACGGTTCGCATGTGAGTGGTTTCTCATTATCATTTTTGTGGCGTTACGAAGTCAAATCTAGAGGGACATTTGTATGGGGACTATATCAAAACATCGGCCTATGACTACCGATGTTCGTGTGAAGGATTCCGGGTATAAATAAACCTCATCTACCATTTTTCAGCCCGATCAGTTGAAATTTGTGGTCTCTGTGGCGTTAAGAAGTAAAATCGGTGAGATGCTATATATGGGAGCTGTATCAACAAATGGACCGATATTTGACATTTCCCAATCCCAACATACCTGCAGATATACAGGGTGGCTGATATGTATTGCAACCAACAGGTTGCTATCATTTCTAACCGCTAGTCTGATAGCTGACAGATTTATTTCAGTGACAGTTCATTTTATTGTTTACAAGTTTACAAAAGCATTTTGATCTATTGCATTCAGAAAAAAATTATTCGTAATGGAATTCAAGCGTGCTAGTGTGATTGCTTTATATTTGGGTGGAAAATGTGAATAAATCTTTTGTTTCTCGTACCATTGCTCGTTACCGTGATACTGGCAGTGATGCATCGCGTCCAAAAAGTGGACGAAAAAAACGGTAACAACACCAGAAATGATCCGAAAAGTGAAGGCCAGATTTGATCGAAATCCACGCCGCAGTGGTAGATAAATTGCACGTGAGCTGAACATATCGCGAGAACGGATACAACGCATATTAAAAAATGAGCTTGGACTAATGCCATTGAAGTTCCAAAAAGTGATCACCGATGCACAAAAAAAGTTAGACTGGAAAGAGCCAAGGAGTTGCTTCGCTTGCACGAAAGTGGCCAGTTACCGAATTTGGTTTTCTCCGATGAGAAGCCATTCCAAATTGAGCAGTTTGTGAACAAACAAAATGATTTAGGTCAGCTGAAAATTTACACCTTCGATTGGCCACCAGAACTCAAGCGCCGCCGATGGTATGGTGTGATGGCTTTGTCGGCCGTTTGAAGGCCATAATTCGTGCCAAAGGTGGCCAATTCGAACAAATCTAAACTGTTTCTAAAATTGTATGTTATTTCCGACATTTTTTGCTTTTGAACAATAAAATTTAAAAAAAATATAGCGCTTTACTTTGTTGCATTACATATCAGCCACCCTGTAAGAAGTATACGTACCAAATTTCAGCCACCTAGCTCAAGTAGTATAGACTGTAGCGTGATTACAAGAGACGGACGGACAGACGTGCATGGCTAAATCGTCTTAGAGTTTTGCAATGATTATTAATATATATACTTTATGCGGTCACAGACTAATATTTAGTGGTGTTACACACGGAGCGACAAAATGAATATACCCTCCCCCCCATACTATGGTGGTGGGTATACAAATAAGTAAAACTAACTGATTCGAAAAAAACATTTAGCGCTTCGATATTGTCTTGAAACTGACAATTTGTTGAGACATTTCTGTATCAATTTATTATTACTAATAACATATACATATAAGTATTTTGAAAAAAATTGCGTATTTTTTACAGGAAGTCATCGGGTGGGTGTTTATTTTATTGCAAAAACTGATATTGTTTTCCACTATTAATGGAATACCCTCCTTGTTGAGGTGACAACCTCTGGTCACATAAGTTTTTTGAGTTACTTCACAACACAGCCGCACCGTTTAGGCTCACGGCCAAAAAAAATCCATATTACAATAAATTAAATTAAATATTGTGTTTCCTTTTTTAACTCCCGGCACTCTGGAGCGGAGTTAAGCACTCCTCTATACAATTAAATATACATCCGATGATTTTCCTTAAAAATATTAGTTTTTTATCCCCCCTCCTTAGAGAGGAGGGAATATATAATTTGCTACGAGCCAAAAGTGTAACATATCGAAGGAGATCTAAGACCCGTATATTCGGCAGATATTCGTTTTGGGTAATTTTAAGTCGAATGAGAATGTCTGTCTATCTGTTTGCTGGTTGCTGCGCACGATAACTCTCGAAAGGAGTAGACTTCAAATTTAGTATGTGGTAATATTTTGTTCTATCTCCGGTACGAAGTACGAAGATGGGTCATATTGGTTCAGTACCTCGCCCACAAAGGGTTAACATGTTCTGAAATATTGATTCTTTAATAACTGCTATACTACTTATTAGATTATTCTCAAATTCCACGCATAGAATTTATTAGTAGCTATCAACTTGAGAAAAATGGGCGAAGTATGCCTCGCCCCTTTTGGTACTTCCCACACAAATGTCGCAATTATTGTCTGATACCGATGAATTTTGGCACATATATTTTTTTTGGTCTAAGGACGAATCCCTTTTGAAAGTGGTGAAAATAGGTTCAGATTTAGATATAGCCCCTATATATATGTTCCTCCCAATGTGGCGTCAAAGCGCAATAGAAGTTGTATTTTTATATCCGATCATTACGAAATTTAACAGAAAAAGGCTTTTTATTATACGAATGAACACTGATAAATTTGGGGGAAATCGGTTCAGATTTAGATATTGCCCCCAGATTTATGGTGCTCCTGATTTGATATGTAAGCACTGTAGAAATTGTATTTTATATCCGACCACTACGAAATTCGGCAGAGAGAGGTTCCTTATACACAATGAACACAGCAAATTTTGGAGAAAATCGGTCCAGATTTAGCTGTAGACCCCCTTGATATGTTAATCCCGATTTGACATGTAAAAGCTGTAGAAACTGTATTTTATATCCGATCAGTACGAAATTCGACTGAGAGAGTTTTCTTATTATTTGGGTTAACAAATCTTACCCGAACGAAATCAATTGGACATGACAGTACACCACTAGTATATAAAAACCCCTAAAGAGTTTTGGAAAGTTGGCTCGAGTTTTTGTTTTATAGCTTTTTGAAGATGGAATATTTTTAGTCAAATTTCCAGACTGCACTTTAGCCCAAATTTTCCACAGCATAATGTTGTTTTAGCGTATTGAAATTGTTGTGTAACGTCCACAACAAACAAATTAAGATTTTTTGAATGAACCAAGAAATGTTTAGTTCTAATGAGAACAATTTTTATATCCATAAATATTCATCTTTCTCTTACATATTTCGATTTTTGTAATAACTATGCAAAATTAGCAAAAAAAAGGGATTCAAACTCAAATCTACTTCAATTTTTTGCAACGTCAGGAACGAAACTTTCACTGCAAATATTGCATTCCTCAAAAATATTTAGGTAAATATTTTAACGTAATGTCAAAGTACTCTCAAATAATTGTTGTTTGCTAAATGTTATATAAAAATAAAATTAGTAAAACCAAATGCGTACAAATTTAACGTCTGCAACACAGGATTTACCTTTATTTGAAATTGTCTGGCTGACAGAGGGTTTTCCCGGTAGTGCTTAAAATTTTAAAAAATATTTCATATACTTTTTTAGCTTGTTTGTTGTAATAATTTAAAATACTTTGCTCGATCTTTACAACATTATTATTTACAATTAAATTGTTCTCCTGGTTCAAGACCATGGTGGAAATATAAAATAACTGATAGCAAGGCTCTTTAACTCAATTTTTTAAGCGAACTTCTTATTTTAAATATTTTCCTAGTTATATTTTCTGATTGTGTAAAATTTTAAATATCAAATTTTATTTAAATATTAAAATTTATATTTAAAGCAAAATAATATTATTTATTAACTGTAAATATGTAAACTTCATAAAAACAAATCATTTAACATATAACCCCAAAAATGTATTGTATATAGCAAAGACTGTTGAAATATGAAATCCAAAATATATATTATAATATATTTGGTAGCCAAGTAGATTTATATATAAGAGTATTTATACGAAGCTGTATTGAAAATAAGCAAAACAAAATAACAACAATAAACAATAATAATCACAAAAAAATTGTTTCATAACAAAACATATCATTTCTAAAAAAATATTATCAAAAGTAAAAAAAAAACGAGTTAATTGTTCAAATTGAAAGCGCATATTAGAAATAAGAATTTAAGAAAAAGAAACCAAAAAATACAATTAAACAAAGAAATGCTTGTTAATTATATATCTATTATTATTACTGAAGCAAAAATTTTGCCTAGAAAGTTGAAAATTTATAATAGTTTCTACGAAATGCCACACAAAAGCCCAAACCAAATGAAAATCTCAAGCTTAGCTGACTCCAAAAAAAAACAAAGCTCTCAAAACAAATGCAAAAATTATATTCAAAATTTAATTGGTTAATACAAAGAGGAAATATCTATAAATTGCTTATACATAATAAAGAGTATTGAAAGCACATTATAAATTGTAAATTTATATAAGAGTTAAGGAAACCAAAATACATATAATGATAATAGATTATGTTACTATATAAGTGAGTATATATCGAAAATACTTAAGTATAAATATATGAAGAAAAAACAAAACAAATATATATTGGAAGAAAACAGAAATATGGCGCAGAGTTTTATTTTTCTAAAAAGGAATACGGGGAATATTAAGCAAGGCCAGGTAAGTACGGTCGACTTTCTGAGGAAACGCAGAAAGTCAGGCGGGGCCGATTATATAATAACCTACACAATGCGAAAAGGGTCATTGCGATAATAATTGGGAATAATTGGCCTCTTTTCAGTTAACAAAGTACTTAGCCCCACCTTCTCATCACGGCATTTTCCAAGGAGGAGTTGGAACTGTTGATCATAATAACTAGATCTGAAACGATAATCTTAAAATGCGCAGTATCTATCATAGATTGAGAATCGGACTGAAGAAATAAATGGAACTGTACATATTCGTAATCATAAATTATATAAATATCGGACGTAAAATACAGTTTTAATGGCGCTTAAAAACTAAATAGGCAAGAAAAATATATATATGACACTATCTAAATCTGTACCGAGTATCTCCAAATTAAGCAATATTCGATCCTAAATTAAGATACATCTTTCTGCCAAAATTTGTAATGATTCAAAGTAAAGTTAAACTTCTATAGCGCATTGATACCTAATCGGGAGGAACGTATATATTGGGGCTATATCTGAAACTAAACCGAATTTCCCAACTGAAAATTTTCCTCTTCCTACCGAATTTCATACTGATTGGATATAAAATACAGATTCGACAGCGTTTAAATGTGAAATCGGGGGATCATATATTTATTAGGGGGCTATTTCTAAATCTGAACCGATTTCCCCCAAATTTTGCAGTATGAATTCGAGTAATAGGAAACCTCTTTCTGCCGAATTTCGTACTATAAAATACAGTTTCTACAGCACTTAAAAATCAAATCGGAGTACTATATATATATATAATGGATATATCTAAATCTGACTGATCTTCAAATTTAGCACTGCCTCTAAGTATCAAGAAACTTTTCTCTGTAAATGTTTATACAAATTGGTTAAAAAATTTTGCTTATACAGTGCATAAATGCCGTAGGTACATATATAAAGGAGCTATATGTAAACTGAACCGATTTTATCAAATTAAATAGGTGTCGTCTTTCACCAAAAAAGATATGTGTAAAGTTTCGTTGATATCGGACCATAATTGCGACCCGTACTTAAATCGACTCAGGAAGTGATTCCACGTCGATCGGTATAATAAACGATGGGTCTATCTTTTCTCCTTCTGGGTGTAACAAACAAATGCATAAACTCATAATACCCTGGACCACAGTGTGGTGTTGGGTTAAAAATGCCTGCCCATAGAGCGTCAAAAAGTCTAATCGGAAGGGACCTTTATATGAGGGCTATATAAAATCATGGACCGATGTGCTCCATTTTTATACCCCCACCATAGGATGGGGGTATACTAACTTTGTCATGCCGTTTGCAAAACCTTGAAATATTGATCAGCGACTCCCTAAATTATATATATTCTTTATCGTGGAAAAATTCTAAGACGATTTAGCCATGCCCGTCTGTCTATCCTCTTGTCTGACAATCAAGCTACGGTCCGTAATAATATAGCTATGTTGATCAAATTTGGTAGAAATACTTCTTATAGTTGTAGATCGTTAGGGATTGCAAATCAATCAATGTTTTGATATAAATCCCCTATAGAGGTCGCTCCAAAATACGGTTTTTTAGCCATAGATTCCACATTTTTAAAGCAATTTTGCTGAAAATTTGCAGTTTGTATTCCATTTTGACAAGAATTCATCATAGCAAATATTTTACTAATCGCTTCATATTTTGTTACAGTCACCCTATAGAGGTCGCTCCAAAATACGCTTATGTAAACCATAATTACCACATTTTCCAAGTATTTTAACTGAATATTTGCAGTTTTGTATTTTATTTAGACAAGAATTCATCACAATAAAAATTGCATAAATCAGTTCATATTTTTTTATAGTCCATCTATAGATGTCGCTCTCAAAAAGGCTTGTTTAAGCCATAAACACCACATTTTCTAAGCAATTTAGCTGAAACTGTGCAGTTGGTATTATATTTTGGCAAGAATTCATCTCAATAAAATGTATACAAATCAGTTTATATTTTGTTGTAGTCGCGTGTACACATTTTTCAGATGATGAGTTTGGACAATGAATTTGAGGCCTTAAATTTGGCTAAAAATTGCAGTGTTCGTTTTTTTAAAAAATTTGTTTAAAAAAGGGTCGTTCCACGATTTTCTCTATATCCAAAGAATTTTCTAGCAATCCATGTTGGGGGGTATATAAGATTCGGTCCGTATCAAATGATATACTCGTAAGTATACCCTCGTTCACATTAGTTGGGTTATAAAAACGAGATTTTTAAAAATTATCTTACTTCTATCAAAAGAGTTATATCGATATTTATACACAAGTTTTTATGATGCTGGTTTTAAAAAAATTGAGTAAAATATTTGCTATGTTTTTTTTCTATTTTAATGATTTTTTTTCGAGCTTTCAAAAATCGTTCTCTTACTTCTATCAAAAGAGTTATATCGACATTTATCCAAAAGATTTTAGGATGCTGGTTTTGAAAAAATTTAGTAAAATAGTTGCTTATGTTTTTCGAGCTATCAAAAACCATTATTTAATAAAAATCTACTTTTCCTAATTTTTTTAGTGACTTCTACTAACCTCAGTTTCTAATTCCCTTGAATTTAACGCATATCCCGACTTTATGGGGCGTATACTTCAAAAAAATGGTCCAAATATGAAAGGTACAATCCATGAGTTTGTTACACTGATCGACTCAGAATCACTTTCTGAGTTGATTTAGCTATATCCGTCTATCCGTCCGTCCGTCAGTCAAAATACAGATCGCAATAATGGTCCGATATCAACGAAGCTTTGCATATATCCTTATATCGGCCTAAGGACGATCCCTACTGAATTTGGTTGAAATCGTTTCAGATTTTAACCGAATTTTTTAACCGATCTGTATAAAAATTGATAGGGAGAAGCCTCTTGATACGGTTAGAGACATTACCAAATTTTAGGAAAATCGGTTCAGATTTTTTATAGCCACATATAGAGGTCGCTCCAAAATACGCTTATTTAAGCCATAAATACCACATTTTCCATGTATTTTAACTGAATCTTTGCAGTTTTGTATTTTATTTTGATCGACATTTAAATGATTTTTTTCGAGCTATCAAAAATTGTTTTCTTACTTCTATCTAAAGAGTTATATCGACATTTATCAAAATGTTTTTAGGATGCTGGTTATTTAAAAATTGAGTAAAATATTTGCGTATGCTTTTTTCTATTTTCATGATTTTTTTCGAGCCATGTAAAACCATTTTTTAATAAAAATCTACTTTTTCCTAATTTTTTAAGTGACTTCTACTAACCACTGTTTCTAATTTCCTTGAATTTGAATCAATATTGGTCCGATCTCAACGAAGCTTTGTACATATCTTTATTTCGGCCTAAGGACTATACCTACTGAATTTTGTTGAAATCGTTTCAGATTTACATTTTTTAACCGATCTGTATAAAAATTGATAGGGAGAAGTCTCTTGATACGGTTAGAGACAGTACCAAATTTGAGGAAAATCGGTTCAGATTTAGATATAGCCCCCATATAACGGGTTTTCCAATAGGGATAATATGATTTTGAAGTGACGTTTCGGCCATTTGTAATATGTCATGATCTGTCATTTGTTTTTCATTGTATTCAGTAGTGTTTACAACTTCATCATGGAGAGATATACGTAAAAAAAGCGTTTACAAATTATTCAGTTTTATTATCAAAATAATCGTTCTCCAATTGCAAATCAACTTCTCCGATGAGGCTCACTTTCACGAAGAAAATCGACAAATTATTCATGAAAAACCATTACCTTCACCAAAATTGGCAGTTTTGTGTGGTTTTTGGTCAGGTGGAATCATCAGTCCGTACTTCTTTCGAAATAAAGTTGGTAACCCCGTTACTGTCAATGGAGAGCGGTATAGATCGATGATAAATAACTATTTATGGCCGAAATTGGAAGAAGTTCATCTTGACAACATTTGGTTCCCACAAGACGGGGCTACGTGACACACAGCAAATGAAACAATTGAATTGTTGCGAGAAAAGTTGGAGATTCGATTATTTCAAGAAATTGTGATATTGAATGGCCTCTAAGAAGTTGTGATTTAACACCATTAGACTATTTCTTACGGGGCTATTGGAAGTCATTGGTCTTTCGAAATAAACCAGACTCTCTTCAAGCTTTACAAGTCAATATTGAAGGTGCCATTCATGACATACGACTTGATTTAGTGGAAAAAGTGCTAGAAAATTGGGTTCATCGAATTCGTTCCTGCAGAAGAAGTCATGGAGGCCATTTGAATGACGTTTTATTTAGAACTTAATTGTACTTCACATAAAAACAACTGTGGAATTTTTTAACAATAAGTGTTTTTTTTGTTCAAAGAAATCATATCACTCCTATTGGAAACCCCTGTATATGTTATCCCCAATTTCACATATAAGCTATTAATACTGTGTTCTATGTCTTTTCTTTGTATATATAAGTTGAAGAAAGTCTGTTTAGATTATATGTAGTTCTATATATCCTTCCGATTCTTAATCTATAAAAGATTATTATGATTATCATCTTCAAATTATCCTTGGAATAAGCCTAGATGAGGAGGTGAGCTAAGGACTTTGTTAACTGCAACGATATCAATTATTCCAAATTATTAACGCAATGAGCCTTTTAGCATTAGTGTACAACCCCAGGAGACCTTTAGTAGTAAATGGACTGAATGCTTATTAGTTGAAACTCCCAAATTGTAAACAGGTACAGAATGTAGTATGGAAAAAGAGAACAAAAGAAAGGCAGTTGGTTTTGTATGTTGTATTGAACACAGATTTATTGTCTGGGTCGCTGCTGATTACCGGATTGGATTTTGGCAACTTAACGAAAAAATCCATTGGAACACAGAGAGAAGATGACAGCACTTTATCCATTCGAGTAAAAGCTTCTGTCTTCGTGGCAGGGAAATGGATAAAGAGTTTTCATCTAATTGAAAGGGAAATATACAAGTGATTTCATGTGACAATTTAATTCAGTTTAGTTAATGCTAGGTTACAGTAATGCTAATGTAGAAGTAATTCAGATTCATGGGAGTTCATTGTATGAAAGGTTGAACTGGGTTCAACAATTAGTTATTAGTTATTTCCAAAATTTCACAAAAAAAAAGAAGTTTGTTGCATTGAAGAATACCGTCTACTGGATTAAATAATATAATAAAAATTGAGAAATTTCGGCAATATATTAAAACTTTTTTTGGGGCTATATCAGAACTACAAAATAATTAAGAGCCAAACTAAACACCATATGCTGTAGTTCAATTTGTAATACGAACAAATCGAATATTTCATTAAATAAACATTTATTTCAGCTTCCCAAATTTCTAATTATCTTTTTTGGTTAGTACAATAAGTAAAATAAGATCAAACTATAAAAATTCGACTGTATATGTTTTTGAGAATATAATTCTTCGCATTTTCTCATTATACTTTTTGAGAATCTAACTCTTCGTATTTTCTCATTAAAAATTTGTCCCTCAATTCATTTTGTATATGAGTCGACTTCACTTTATATCATATTGAATGACTAATGTCTTAAACATCAACGACCTTTTTTTTGCTGTTCCTCCTCCTCTCACACAAAAACCCTTAGTTTAAATGTTTCTTAGGAAAAAACAAGGGGGAAAAAGAAAAACTATTTTGCACAAAAACCACTATAAAATCACTTTCGTGACTTCAAAACAAAACTTCAGTTTTTATTATTATAGCGAATGCTTTTTTTAAACTCGACAATTTTTTATTTTTAATATTACGTTGGGAATGTACATATAATCTATTTTTCCGAATTATTGTTCTCAGTGTTGGAAAACGAAATTATCAGAGGTGAACAAACATAAAATGGTACAAATTGAGGTATAGATGATTTTTCGAAATAATATTTAATTTTAGAAATGTTCACTCTTTTTCCGATATAAATTAACAATATTTTCGGATAAAAATGAACAATAAATACGATTGTGTATTTACATATATTAAATCCGCTGAAAAATTTATTTTTCGATATTTTTTCAATTACCAACTTGGAACCATCAGGTACCTATGTAGTTTATTTTTGGCTAAAATGCGTATAAGCAGTTACAAATATGTAAAATAAGATTTCGCTAAAATTTCTTTTTAAAAATATTGTTTTGAAAAAATTTTATTGGCATTTTAATTTTTGAAAAAACTAAAAAATGAGTTTTTGTGTTTTACGAAATTTGTAATTGCTCTCGAATGGCTGAACCGATTTTTGGAAAGCTTATTTTCTTTTAAAGAGGACACAATGCGCCACTTTTTTTGGAATTGAGTTTTTTAAAAAGATATTTACGAAATCTTTTTTTTAACAAAACTATTTGTGACTGATTATTAATATTTTAGCCAAAAATAAACTACATAGGTCGATATTAAATATTCTGACCCATATACAAGTAGTGAACCGCACAACTACAAGATCTCACACTGGGTCATGTATAAGTTCCTCCGATGAGATCCCCACATTGGATCGAAATACGTATAAGGGTATGTGTTTACATGACCACATTTGAGCCGATTTAGACAATTTGCCGAATAGTGTGTCCATGAACACATATGTGTCAGATTTTATAAAGATAGGTGGCAAAATATGTATAGCATCCAGAATCGAAAAAGTGAACTCGCATGGCATCTTTCAAGTTGTTTTTTGTTTTGCCTAAAACCGATCTTATAAAACGTTGGCCAGGTTTGGCACCCACACACTATTCTTTCTAAAAATGGGCCATAGCTGTCTTTATATGCAGACCGTATATAAAAGAAGCTTCCCACTTGATTTCTTGACACTCTAGAGTCAAATTTTCAACTAATTTGCTTACATCTCAGCCATGTTTCCTTTGTTAGGACTAAAACTATTCCTAGAACAACATTTCCTATTTTGATATTATTCCCAGAAAAGCCCAAATTTAGTCTTCCCGTACTCGTTATATTGGCATTACCTCAATAGAACAAAGGTTGCCCCTTCATGATCAAAAATGACTGTGAAAAAACACAGCAGGTAATTCAACACAATGCGCCGCCACACGTGAGTCTCTCTGTCTACCATAAATTGCGGTAGACTGCTTCAGAAAAAAACAACAACAATTACTACAACCAACAAAAAACTCATGGTTCCATTGTAAACTCCAAATCATGCCACCAGACCAATCCTCCATTCGACAACAAAAACAACAGAAACAACAATCCAAAATACCATAGTGAAGTGATGATATTCGCGTGCCAGAAAGCACTTACAAAACTTTAATTAAGCTCATTTTCATGGAGAGAAAAATTTCGCTAGTTTAATTTTAATTTACGCCAATGTTTTGGAAAATGTTGTTAAAACCTGGCAAAATACATACAACAAACGAAAAAAAAAGAAACACACCAAAAATAGCAGCAGGAGCAAGCTCAGGGATAACAACAACAATGGCAACTACAACTTGTTAAAAGTACTTCAAAACGTAAACGAACTGTCGAACAAAACAACAGTGATTTGCTAAGACGCCACCAAATCCAATTGAAAGTCTGAACATGAAATCAAACATTCAGCCATCAGTCTGGATGGAGTTTACTTGAGTAAGCAAAAGGAATATTTTCCGCAAAATTAAAACTTCCAAGGTAATTAAATATTAATCATGGTCAGAACAACATCATCATCGAATAACAACAATTTAGCTTTTTGCGGTAAGGACTTTTATGTCTCAGGAAGGAAAACGTGAGTGATAATATCTCCTTGGTCCTTTTTTGTAGTCGCTCTATAAAATGCTTATTTAATGACTTTTATTGTTACGTTTTTGTTTTTTTTTTTTTTTATTTTTATTAATATAAATATTTGTTGTGGTTATATGACCCACAACAATCGCAGTATTTAATGTAGAACTATAGTCATAATTATTACTAGCCATAAACAATATTACCATTAATAATTTGAGGTTTTACCTGGATGGTTTCCTGGGCGTCGGAGACGGCTGTCAGTACGTGGGAAGCTTTATTTCACATTTGGGTAACCGGAAAAATTATAAAACAATCAAATTTATATTACCAGCTCGAAATTGTTTAATTAGTAAGTACGTTTATAACAATAGGAATTTTATTGTTCTCTTTCGGTTGAGAATTGCAAAATTTAATTTGTATGGAAAATCTTAGTATTGTATTTAACAAAAATATAAAAGTAGTGCCATTAAATGTTTTTTTTGGGAAATAAATTTAAATATTAAATAAAAAGCCGTTTACTTTTGATAATTTCGGGTATATTCCCTACGAAAATCTACATTAAAGTTACAATAGGATTGTACCTATCAAAAAGGGTGACACCGACATTTTCGTATTAATCATATATACGAAAATATTAACTAAATTAAAAACCAGTAAGGAGCGCCCCAGTAGGCGAGCTGGTAGCGTACTCGCCTATGAGTTTGGGGGTCGTGGGTTCAATTCCAGCAGAAGCTCTGGTCTGTTGCTCGAAACATTTAGCCACATGGTCTTTGTAACCCGGCCTTTCCCTGGACCTTAAAATTAGAATATAAATATACTTTGTATTGTAATCCATATAAATAAATAAAAACCAGCAAGGAAAGACAACAGTCTGGTGGCGCCGACTATATTATACCCTACACCATCTTGATAGAACAGAATAAGCACGCATATACCAGATCTAAAAATGAAACGAATGCCTAGATACTCGTTCTACGAAATCAGCCAATGAATCAATAAATCATTTTTATAAATTGCATAAAAATAGTTTGATATAAAGGGTCCGCCAAATAACTTTTTTTTTGAAAACATCGGCAAAAACATCGAGTGCAGCTTCGGCTGTGTGGCACGTAGCGCCGTCCTGTTGAAACCAAATGTTGCCAATATCCTTCTCTTCAACATGGCCCGATAACGATCGCCATTGACTGTAACGGCCACTCCTTGCTCATGGCCCAATTATGCCTCTGCACCAAAATCCGCAACAAAAAGTGACTCGTTTTGGGTGTATCGGCTTTCAATGTCGCCAAATGCGACAATTTTGCTTGTTTACATACCCGCCAAGTTCAAAATGAGCTTCATCTGAAAATATGATTTTTTTGGCAAAATCGGCATCTTCTGTAAGTCGATCGCAGGCCCACTTGTTCAAGCGTATACACAACCATATTCGTTCAGCGAGAGGATAAAACTAATTATCTGTCAAATCAGACATGAGCTAAGTGTTACCATTCACGAAATAAGCACTAGTTGAAGAAAAAAACGTTAGATAGCGGACCCTGTATTTATCTTTACCAATCCTTATATGTATAACTCAAATGATTACGTCTAAACCTGCACTGATTTCTTTAAAATTTAGATGGGCTATATCAAAATCTGCACCGATTTCCACTAAATTTAGTAGTCTTTATAAACGGGTAAATGGACTTGTCTCTGCTAACTACATCTAGTGTAAAATACACCTTCTATAGCCCTTAGAATCCAAATAGGAAGAATCATATATGTGGGAGCTACATCAAAATCTGAACCGATTTTCACTAAATTTAGTAGCTTTTATTAGTGGGGAAAGAGACTTATCTCTGCCAATGTTTCGCTCGGTCTGGTGTAAAATAAACCTTCTACAGCACTTAAAACCCAAATCGGAGGAAAATATATATGGTCGTTATGTATAAATCTGAACCGATTTCCATCAATTACAATAGGGATCGTACCTGGGCTAAAAAAGTGGGCTGTGTTAAATTTCATCACAATCGAACCATAAGTCGATCGGTATAATAAAGTATGGGTCTACCTCTTCTCCTTCTGGGTGTTACCCTGGACCACAGTGTGATGTAGGACGGGCGGACAGACGAACATGGCCAAATCGTCTTAGAATTTGAAGAAGATTAAGAATATATATACTTTATGAGGTCTCAGATCAATATTTTGAGGTGTTTCAAACGGAGTGACAAAACGAAAATACCCCCATCCTATGGTGGAGGCTAGAACAAAGTATTTTTTAAGAATTCTTGCAAATATGTTTTATTTAAAACAAGTAAAGGCGTTACGTTCGACCATGCCGAATAATATATATACACTTCACAATGGATAGCGTGTGCATGATTTCGGGCACAAATAAAGTCATATTACCATATTTCAGCCCGATTCGTTGAAATTTGAGGCTTTTGTGGCGTTACGAAATCAAATCTAAAGGGGAACTTTGTATGGGGGCAATATCAAAACATGGACCTATGGCTACCGTTCTTCCTGTGAAGATTTCCGGGTAAAAATAAGCCCAGTTACCAATTTTCAGCCCGATCTGTTGACATTTGTGGTATCTATCAAATCGGACAGATGTTATATATGGGGGATATATCAGAATATGGACCAATATTACCCATTTTGAATCCCAAGTTACCTGCAGCTATAAGAAGTATCTATACCAAATTTCAGCCACCTAGCTCCAGTATTTCAGATTGTAGCGTGATTACAACGTACGGACGGACAGACAGACACGGCTAAATCGTCATACCCCAAATTTCACCACCTTTGGTTAGAGCTAACAGAGAGTTAAAAAATAAAAAAAAAAGTTAGCTCTAACTGTAGGATAACCGGAGATTGTGGAATTGGCCTTGTATGTGTAATTTATGAGGTCTCAGATTAGTATTTAGAGGTGTTACAAACCGAGTGACAAAATGAATATGCCCACCATCCTATGGTGGAGGCTATAAACATTTTTAAAACTTTGCTAATTTTTTCGAATTTTAGTTATACATATACGGCGTATATATTGAAACCTAAACGGACTTTCGACGGATTCGGGACTGTTTTTTTCCTTGCAAAAAAACTCCTTATTGCTGAATTTGATAGCGATTTTCAGAAAATGCGGAATACGTAAACATATGTAAATTGTTTTTTATACCCCCCACCATAGGATTGTTACACCGATAAATATTGAGCTGAGACCCCATAAAGTATATACTTATAAGGGTTTTTCAACAGGGACAGCAAACGACGCCATATTTTTTGCCGCTCTTTTGACATTTCTCTTCAGTAAGGTTTGCCATTTCATGATGGAAAGATATACGAGCCAATAACGAGTCGAAAGTTTTAAATTGGAAATTCGGAGTCAGTGGCCTCAACGTTAAGAGCGCTACGTCCAATTTATGGCCGTCATAATCGTCCTAGCAGATCAACAATAGTTGAAAAATTTGAATCCACAGGCACAGTACAAAATGTTCCCGTTCCAGTGAGACAAAGAATTGCCCGCAGTGTCGAGAATATTGCTGCCGCTGAGGCTTCAGTTGAAGAAAGCTTCAGCGAAGAGGCTCATTTCTGGCTGAATGGCTTCGTCAATAAACAAAATATGCGTTATTGGTCAGACAGCAATCCACACGTACTCCATGAGTCATGATTGCATCCCGAAAAAATTACGGTTTGGTACGGTTTATGGGCCGGCGGCGTCATTGGGCCGTACTTCTTCCGTGATGATCAAGACCGGGACGTTACTGTGAATGGGAATCGCTACCGTTCAATGATAACCGAATATTTTTGGCCCCAATTGGATGATATGGACTTGGAGGACATGTGGTTCCAACAGGCCACAAGCCACACAGCGAATGCCACAATCAATTTATTGGAAACCAAGTTTGGAGAATCGAACGTGAAATTGCAGCAGTATCGGCCTATTTATGCTTGAAAACCGTCGAAAATTGGGTTCAGCGTCTGGACTTCTGCAAGCGTGAATGCGTAGATGTCGCTCTCAAAAAGGCTTATTGAAGCAATACATTTTCCAAGAAATTTTGCTGAAACTTTGCAGTTTGTATTCTATTTTGGCAAGAATTCATCTCAATAAAATTTATACAAATACAATTTTGTTTTGTTGTAGTCCCCGTGTAGATGCAGCCCTTAAAAAAGCTATTTTAAGCCACAAATACCACATATTTCAGGTGAAGGATTTGCGGCCTAAAATTGCAGCGTTCTCTTTTTTAATAATTTCCTTAAACAAAAAGGATCGTTTCATGATTTGCTCCATATCCAAAGATTTTTCCAGAAAAAAATTTAATGCAATCCATGGTGGAGGGTATATAAAATTCGGTATGGCCGAACTTAACTCTTTATTTTGTTAAACCTTAAAATATACTGACCATCTCCGAATCACTAGCTGATACGAGTTAACCTTGCATCTCCATCCAACTTGACCTATTCACATAGCAAAATAAAATAAAATCAATTATTTGGTGGTAGTCTGTGTGATTGAAAAAAAACGGACGGGATCGGAGCAATGGGCGTGGACCCGCCCATATGAACTCAAGATTGAAATTGCGATATTTTGCGATATTATTAATCGTCGTAAAGTCCTAAGACGATTCAGCCATGTCCGTCTGTCCGTCCGTCTGTTGTAATCACGCTACAATCTATAATACTTGAGCTTGGTGGCTGAAATTTGGTACATATTCTTCTTATATCTGCAGGTATGTTGGGATAGAAAACGGGCAATATCGGTCCGATTTTGGATACAGCCCCCATTTTTGGTAGCTCCCCGATCAGACTTCTTAACGTCATAGAGACCACAAATATCAACTGATGGGGCTGAAAGTTGGTAACTGGGGTTTATTTATACCCGGTATCCTTCACACGATCAACGGTAGTTATAGGTCCATGTTTTCATATAGCCTCCATACAAAGGTCCCCCTAGATTTGACTTCTTAACGCCAATAAAAACTCAAACTTCAACGAATTGGGCTGCAATTTGGTATATTGTGTTTATAAGTACCCGTAACCATTCACGTGTGATCAATGGTGGAGGGTATATAAGATTCGGCATGGTCGAACTTAACGCTTAAACCTGTTATTAATGGATACAATGGTAACTCTTGGTACTCTTCGGGTTGCTCATCAGCAATACTGCACTTGTCCATCCATTGATCCAGAAACGTGCTTCATCACTGAAAAAAAGTTCACGATAAAACACCGGATTTTCATTTGGAACAATTTTTAACAATTTGGAGACGCTATTGAGGTGTGCGTATTTTCATGATGACTTGCCAAAGGATACTGAACAAAAATGACAAAGTAGTTTGATATGAGTCACGCGTGATCTTTAAAAAGCATAATGAAAATCAATCCTCACGTTGAATCACCCGTTACATACTTTGTGGGGTTTTAGATCAATACTTAGATGTGTTAGAAATTGAGTGACAAATGACTTTCCTATGGTGGAAGGTATAAAAACGTTTTGAAACCAATCTACGTATACGCATAATTATAACGTATTCGTAGACTAGTACAATAAATAATACCAAATGGGAAAAATTTAAAATATTCATATTTGTAATCGAAAAAAGTGCAGTGGTTATTGAGTCATTAGTTGATCGGCTATACCAAAGACTGAACGGCGAAAATATTAGCTCATAAGGCAACATTTATTTTTGATTGCCTTAGATATAAACAAATTAAAAAGTAATTACTACTATATATATTACAACAGTGCAATGTAGCAGCGATTGAAACTATGCCAAGTCTACCTTAAAATCACAACCATAAAATGTTTATCTAATGCAAAACTTCTAATCTGCGTATATCATGTCACCCCGTTGACTCCGCTCCGATACTCGGTAGCTAATAACACTTGCGATATGATCTTATCATTGTCATCCAAAGGATTTTTCCATTATAACTAATTCGTATCCTCTGGTCATAAACTGTTAACACTGCAGTGTCAGTGGTCTATATACAATATAGAATTAGACAGACACACACTCACATATTCCATCCTTACACATGGAATATGTGTCTGTGTGTATAAGTAAAATGACAGTGAAACTAAGTGGGCACAATGATACTTTTCCACAAAATCAAAAATGTCGGAGTTAGGGAACAGGACATCAACACCGGAAATAAAGGAAAGTTTAACATGGAAAATAACCTTTTTCCAAACGACAACAGCAATAATGTTAACGACAACGATGTCGACTACAATAATAATAATAACCAACAATAATAACAACGAGGACAAAGCAACAAAATAAAGTTTCCAAAACCAACAGAAATACAGATTCACACAAACTTACTTGTATGTACTCGTTTCTAAGTACATGGCCGGGTATGTGTGTCATCTATTGTGTGTATGGAACATGTCAAAGGATAACAACGACAACTCGTACAAATCCTTATGACAATGTGTGAAGAATATATCTCGAGTGTGAGGGGCTAGCTTAAGGTGAGGACTTTCATAGAGAGTTTGCTTGTCATGGTGGGGTCAGAGCATGGATTTGGTTGGCAGAGGCGGAGGTCAGGAAGAATACTTTGTAGGACAACTACCAACAAATTGTGAAAGTTTGTTAAAACTAAATACTACAAGTTTCAAATGGTGTTCCTATGTATGCATGTGTGCGTAACAATATAAATGCGTTTGGATTGTATATTAAAGTGGGGCGAGTTAAATAAATCAAATTCAGGCAAAATTATTATTTCAACGTCTTGCCAATATCTTTAGTTCTATTGGCATTCCTTTTTTAGAAATTAAATTATTATACCCTCACTTATGGTAACACATTGAAGGATTGACTAACGACACTAAATTTTCACAAAAAGTTGTTGGAGATGACCGAAGCTAAGCCTTATCAGGTTTTCACAAAAGTGATATCAGGTTAGGTTAGGTTAGTCATCCCCCAGTATCTTTGCAGTTGTTCCTACAGTTGCTCTATTTCACACAGTTTTGTGAGCCATCACTGCCTAGTGCTTCAACTCATCCTTCGTGGCTTCGAAAGGTTTCCAATTTTCCAAGTTTATTACTCGAAGTTCTCTGCCCTTTGAAGCCAAGCTGTTTGCTCGTTCATTTCCAATCACTCCGTTGTGTCCCGGTACCCAGAAAATACGCAGTTGACCATGGACTGAGTAATTATTTATCGTTCTTTTACAGTCTAGCACTGTTCTGGATTTGACATTTTCCGATGTTATTGCTTTGATAGCCATTTGGCTATCTGTGAATATGTTGGCATATTTAGGCTTTGTGGTATTACTGAGCCAGTTAACACACTACGTGATTGCTCGAACTTCTGCTTGAAATACTGTGTTATGGTCTGGAAGGCGGAAGTAAAGTTCGACTTCTGGTTCATCAATAAAAAGTCCCAGACCCGTCCTTCCTCCAAGCCTGGACCCATCAGTGTAGCAGCTGGTTCCCACTGGCACATGAACTAGTGTTCCGTTTTCCCAGGAGCGTTTTTCCAGGAACGACTTGTGGTCTCGATTTATACATTCACCCATCACTTGTAGACGTCTTGCTGTGAGGGCTACCTCATACTTTATACGGATATCTATTGGTTGGATGTGCAGTATAGTCTCCAACGCTCTTGTTGGTGCGGTTCTAATTGCCCAGCTTATGCCTAGACAGCACATACGTTGGACTTTTTGCAATGGTATTACGTTGTACTGCTTGTCCATTGATGTTCACCACAATACAGAGACGTAGGTTATTATTGGTCTAATCACGCTCATGTAAAGCCAGTGTGTCATATTTGGACGTAGTCCCCATTTTGAACCTATAGCTCTTCTGCACAACGACCAACATCTGTGGGCCTTTGTAACTCTTTCTTCAATATGATCTTTCCAGTACAGTTTCTGATCCAAGATTACTCCCAAGTATTTTACCTTTTTATACCCTACACCACACTGTGGTACAGGGTATTATAACTTTGTGCATTTGTTTGTAACACCCAAAAGGAGAAGAAATAGACCCATCGTTTATTATACCGATCGACTTAGAATCACTTTCTGAGTCGATTTAGCTATGTCCGTCTGTCTGTGCGTCTGTCTGTCTGTGCATGTATTCTTGTAATCAAAGTACAGGTCGCAATTATGGTCCGATCTCGACGAAACTTTACACATATCTTTTTTTTGGCCCAAGGACGATCCCTATTGAATTTGGTTAAAATCGGTTCAGATTTAGATATAGCCCCCATATATACATTACCCCCGATTTGACATATAAGCGCTGTAAAAACTTTATTTTATATCCGATCAGTATGAAATTCGGCAGGAAAAGGTTTCTTATTATATGAATGAACACTGTTAAATTTGGAAGAAATCGGTTCAGATTTAGATATAGCCCCCATATATACGTTACCCCCGATTTGACATGTAGAGACTGTATTTTATATGCGATCAGTACGAAATTCGACAGAAGGAGGTCTTTTTACATGAATGAGTATTCAGGGAAGATCGGTTCAGATTTATATTGATTGTTCCTCCTGATTTGTTATCATACCGCTATAGAAGTTGTATTTTACTTCCGATCATTAAAATTTTCCAGAAAGATGTTTCTCAATTTAGGAACGAATATTGCTTAATTTAGCGATTATCGTTTCAGAATTAGATAATATGTTTCTACCCATTTACCAATTATTCCAAATTATTATGGCAATGACCCTTATCGCATTGTTAGGGAGGTGTAGGGTATTATATAGTCGGCCCCGCCCAACTTTCTGCCTTTCCTTACTGGTTAGATATGGCAATATTCTTATCCGAGGTAAAAGGATGAATCTTCCTTTTCCTTGTAAATAGACATATTTCTGTTTTGTAAGGGTTGACATTTAATCCCCTTGGTTGTGCCCAGTTATATGCTATGTTAAGTGCCTCCTCAGCTCTTCTGCATAGTTGGTTTGGATGTGTTACCCTTAGTAATATTGTATCGTCGTCTGCATAACAGACTGGTTTAAGTCCTTCATTGTGAGGGCTTTAAGGAGACTGTGTATCGTCGTAACCCATAGGAGAGGAATAAAATGCCCCCCCCTGAGGTATACTACGATTTACCTTGTCTCTGATTTTTACGTCATATGACCCACAAATAAACCACCTATTCCTTAGCATATTGTTGATCCAGTTTATCAACGCCCGGTCAACCTGAAACTCGTCTAAGAACTGGATAACTGTATCGGTCTGAACGTTGTTAAAAGCGCCCTCAATGTCTATACAAACGGCAAGTGTGTACATTTCTTCCCTGAAGGCCCGTTCTATGTGGTGTACTACCGCATGTAGAGCTGTTTCCACTGATCTTCCTTTAACATATGCGTGTTGCTTGAATTTTAGCTTGTTATTGGCTATGTTACTTTTGACCATGTCGTCAATTATTCGCTCCATTGTTTTTAACAGGAAAGAAGTTAGGCTAATAGGTCGATATACATATTTATTATGAAACCACAAATCACATTCAAGCTTTGTTTGCTAGCATGTATTTCCTTACAGCTTATCTCAACTCCATAGTGAGGAAATCCACTAAGATCAATAAGTATTCACAAATGTTTGTGACCCACTCTACTACACGAGTACGAGTATTTGTCTGAATTTATATTTATTTGTACACATAGCATACGACGACATTGTGAGTTCACATGCAAGTCCATTGTACATTTGACTTTAGGACAGACACTTCAAGTCAACAACAATATTACGTTTATTTAGGTCATTTTTAAATAAAAAATAACTTAAAAAATTTGATTCTTCTGAATATTGAAAAATTTTAGTACATTCACTTTTTACTCGAATACCAAATCAATTGAAAATTGGGTTGATTGAGGTCAATCACAGATATTGGCAAATTCTTTATTTTTCTTGAGTGGAAATATAAATGTCTTGCTGCCCTCTTGAATCTTTTAAATGCGAAAGTGCAACAATACATTTGATAGTTAAGATATTGTTATGGCCATAAAGGTTTTGGCCTATGTTTCTTTTAAGAAACGTAAAATAAGTTTACTTAATTAAAAAAAGTATACGAAGACTATGTTTTTTGATTGTTATTAGATGTTTGATAAATTTGTTTTTATTTCCGACAAATAAACAAAATTTATTAACTTTGTTTAAGAAATGAACTCTTGTTATTATTTTTCAATGTTAGACATTCTAAAATGAATCATTGAATACTTCTCACTTTTTCAATAAATATGTTTATTTGACGTCAATGTTTGATGGCACTTATGCTCTCACGTATACTCCAATTGTAAATTACTTGTCAAATTTGTCTTTAAATAACCCATAAATTATATGTTTATTCATATATATCTTTAGTTATAAATAAACATTTATTTGTAACAAAAGGATTATTTTCATTCATTTATTCTAGTATTTGGGAACAATTGCAGCTGTTTCATATGATAATATTTATTTGCTATAAGTTGTATAAATGGATTAAAAATTGTATTGAAGTAGTTATATAGCGTGATCCATTTAGAGGTTCCATAATTTTTTAAAGAAAAAAACACAGAAAATTCTAATTGAATGGGGAATGTTTATTATCATTTGTAAGAACATTCTTTGGCATTTATTATACCCTCACTTTAGTGTCACGAGGGTATATATCATTTTCTACGGAAAAAAGTGTAACACATCGAAGGAGTTACCTAAGACCCCAAGTATGTTCGGCGGAAATCCGTTTTGGGTAATTTTAAGTCGAATGAGCAATGTCCGTCCGTCTGTCTGTCTGTCTGTCTGCTGGCTGGTGCGCACGATAACTCTCGAAAGGAGTAACCGATTGACTTCAAATTTCGTATGTGCTAATATTTTTTTCTATCTCCGGCTAAGTTAGAAGATGGGCCATATTGGTCCACTCCTTCTGGTACCTCCCCCACAAAGGGTTAAAATGTTGTGAAATATTGATTCTTTAATAACTGCTATTATACGTATTCGAATCTTCTGAAATTCCACACATAGTATTAGTTTGTTAGTCGCTATCAACTCGAGGAAAATGGGCGAAATTGCCACGCCCGCATTGGTATCTCCCACACAAATGCACCATTTTGCACTAAAAGTTAAAAGCTTATAACATTAATACCAGTGTTTAGAAATACTTGAAATTTTGTACAGTGTAATGCTTTTATAGTGCCTACAGTCCAGTGAAAAATGGGCGTTATTGCCGCTCCCCTTTTGGTACCTCCCACACAAATGCACCATTTTACCATTAATACCAGTGTATAAAAATACTTGAAATTTTGTACAGCGTAATGTTTTTATAGTGCCTACAGTCCATTGAAAAATGGGCGTTATTGTCACGCCCCTTTTGTTACCTCTCCAACAAAGGCACCATTTTGCACCAAAAGTTAGCAGTTTATAACATTAATATCAGTGTATACAATTACTTGAAATTTTGTACAGTGTAATGCTTTTATAATGCCTATAGTCCAGTGAAAAATGAGCGTTATCACCACGCCTCTTTTTGTACCTCCCACACAAAATGGCCAAATTATACCACAATTTAATATCTCAACGTTAATATACCAGTGCACAGTGCAATGTATTTAAAGTATCTACTGTTCAGCGAAATATAGGTGTATTTCTTAAACCCCTTCTGGTACCTCCCACAAAAATTGACAGAATAATTTGTGTAATATTCAATATTACATTACTCACAAAGTGAGGGTATACCTTAGTCGGTTTACCCGACTGAAACTTTCTTACTTGTTTTTTTAAGATTATGTCTATCAAATGTTGGCAGCGGCTACGTCTCAGATGGTCCATCCATTGAGTCCAATTTTCGATGACTCGTTCGAGCATTTCGACTTGTAACTGGTGAATGACACGTGTGATGTTTTGCTCCAAGGCCTGAATCGAAGCGGTTTAGTCCGCATAAACTTTAGACATTACATATCCCCACAGGAAAAAGTCTAACGGTTTGATATCACACGATCTAGGTGGCCAATCGACCGGCCCAAAACGTGAAATTATCTGCTCACCGAAGTGTTCTCTCAATAAATCCATTGATTGATGCGATGTGTGGGAAGTGGCGCCGTCTTGTTGAAACCAAATGTCGCTGCGATCATGAGCTTCAATTTCAGGCATCAAATAGTCGGTTATCATGGCACGATAACGGTCGCCATTGACGGGTATGTTCTCTCCGCTCATGGGTGTTAAGGTCGTGGGTTGACTGGAAAGGTTTTTTTTTTGGATTAAAAAAAAATTGACTTAGTGCAATTGGCGAACGATTATTTTGATAATAAAACTGAATAATTTGTATACGTTGTTCAGGCGTAAGTCTTTCCATGATGAAATGCCAAACAATACTTAACAAAAATAACATGACATCATGACATGGCTCGCACGTGATCTGTCAAAAAAAGGCTATTGAAAAAAGTATCTCTACTTAGATCACATTTACACATAAATTTCTGAAATTATATTCCTACTAAAAGGTGAATTCATTTTATTAAAAATAAGATAGATATTTGTTAAAAAACCACAAAACAGAAGGTATTAAATACCAGCAATTAAATTATTATTTATTTATCGACGCCCGACTTGCAAATAATAGGACAATTCTTTCAAAATGAAATAATGATAAAATTTTCTACAATCACTGCCTCTGGTTTAATACCCGTATATCGCAATTTTTGGATATTATGTTCGCTTCAGGCATCCAGTTTCTTCATTAGTTATTGTATTCTACACAACACTATGGTACAGAGGGTTATAACTTTCTTTTTTGGGAGATTTGTAAAAAATACTACAGATAGATACACCTTAAAATATTCTCAGCGACTCAGAATCACTAGCAGCCCATCTGTCTGTCTGTCCATCTTAGGTTAGAAAGCGTATTTTACATCCGACCTGTACGTAATTCGGCAGAGAAAGTTCTCTTATTACATGAATAAACACTGCCAAATTCGGGGAAAAGCGGTTCAGATTTAAACATAGTCCCAATATACATGTTACACCCGATTTGACATGTAAGCGCTGTAGAAACCGTATTTTATATCCGATCAGTACGAAAATCGGCAGAGAGTTTGCTTATTACATGTATGAACGCTGCCAAATTCTTATCGCAATGCCCATTTTCGCATTTGTAGGTAGGTGTAGGGTATTATATAGTCGGCCCCGCCCGACTTTCTGTCTTTCCTTACTGGTTTTCTCATGGGGATAGCAACGGATAAACTATTACTATGTAGGGAATTACAGATGATTCGGATAAGTGGTATATAAGTTATTAGAGAATCAATATTTCACTAAATTTTAACCCTTTGTGAGGGGGTACTAGAAGGAGTGAACCAATATGGCCCATGTTCACACTTATGGTGGTTTAATTTCTAAAAAATGACGTTGACCCGTCAGAGGGCAGCACATTAATAATGTCGCCTATAATCTCTTGTACTGCTGTATTTTTTATGGTCAGACTTCAAAACAAAACTGCAAGGAGCTAGCCTTTTAACTCACATAAAATAACTAAAAACAAAGAATACTCTACGGTGCCACCTAAATAAAGCATCTGTCTAAACTTCGTTAGAAAAAACACGCAGGTACATACGCGGGTATTTAGGTTATTCGACGCCGAAAAACATCCGATTAGTAGGGCAGCGTCCACCCCTTCGTTTAAATACAGGGCTGAAAGGTTGCCTTTTTGCACCGCGCAAGACAACATTTTTTCAAATGGCAGCGAAACCTTTTCACAGAGCAGCATTTTTTTTACAAACGAAAACATGAATGAGGCGAAAGACATAAAAATTTTGCATTGTTTTGCACAACGGAAAACTCTAAGTAGTCTGAAGTAGAAAAAAATATTGCCACATACTAAATTTAAAGTCAATCCGATACTGCTTTCGAGAGTTATCTTGCGCTCAAGCCAGACGGACGGACGGACTTTGTTCAAATGACTTAAAATGTCCTAAAACTGTTTTCCGCTCATTCGATGTGTTACACTTTTGGCCCGTAGCAAATGATATATACCCACCTCCTCGGAAGGTGAGGGGATTATTATTGGTTATTTTAGCGATAAGCAGAGACTAACACCTCTTACACCAACTTTGCTATAATCTGTAGCATCGTTAAAAAGTTATTTACTTATTATAACATCACACATCTGCTCAATAATTTTCACAAAATTTATAATTCATGAGCAGTTACAACCAGTAGTGAAAGACAAAAAAAATCGGGCTGGGCCGACTATAAAATAGTCACCACCCTAACAATGCGAAAAGGGGCGTTGCGATAATAATTTGGAATAATTGTTTTCGTTTCAGTTAACAAAGTACTTATCTCCACCTCTCATCAAGGAAAAGTTGAAGTTATTGATCATTATAAACTGATCTGAAGAGATAACTTAAACTTAAAATGTACTGTATTCTTTCATAGAATCGGTGGGAAGAAATATTATATATTATCTAAACAGATTTTCAAAAACTTTCATCAAAAATCTATTCTCTGTCAAATTATTAAAAGATACTAAGATAGAAATACTAAAAGGGAAATTACATATTCATAAATACTTATATAATTAGTGGGGTAATCCAATATTTTGCAGTAGCTAATTCGGATATTTATGCATACTGATATTACAGGTATGCTTTAGACCAATATGGCATATCTTCGAACTTAAACTAAGGTAGTAAGTTAGGAAATATTATCCGCATACAAGATTTAATGTCAGACAGATGGACGATAATTTCTCAAATGACTTCCCAGCAAAACATAATAGAAGTGATAAAAGTCCAGATCGGAAGGAACATATATATGGGGGCTATGAAATATATGTGAAAGACTGCTTCTAAAGTGCTAGAGGTCAAAATCGGAAGAAATATATATTTATATGGCGGGTATATCAGAATTATTGAATGGTTCTGTAAGCTGAAAGTCGACTTTCGACTGTTTCATCATTCAAATTTCCTAGGTCGATTAATCGGACCTAAGAGTAGACTTTTTCATAGTCGATTAAAATAAAATTAAGTCATTTTAAAGTATGCTGATTTTCTTCGAAGTATGTTAAATTTTCTACATTGGATTGCGATGAAAACTGAATTTATTAATAACAGTTTAACCTTTCAAAAATGGTGATATATGAGAATATATGTGTATGCTTCTTAAGCTCATATTTTGTTTCCTATGGAAAAACGTTGCGAAACTGAAATGAAAATACTACACAAGTAAAGCGAAATAGGTTCTTGTTAGTGACATCAATGTGCTTTATTTTAAAGGCTCCATCTTTATTTATTTTAGATTTAGAGCAATAATATATATGTTTTTATTCTGTTTTAATAAGATGGTATAGGGCATCACATAGTCGGCTCCGCCCAACTTTTGGTTTTCCTTACAGGTTTTCAAATAAATTTTTGGAAGATGTTGACAAATACTTGATTTATTCTCTGAACCAATGTGCTATGTATTACAGTGTAGAATAAATAATAAGTGAGAATGTTGACCATTTGCGAAAATGTTACTAGAAGTTACACTATGGAGTCATTCGGTCACACTTTTCAAGAGCCAGACATACCATACGGATTACAAACATCTTAAAATGTCCTGAACATACATATACAGGGTGGCTGATATGTGTCGCAACCAACTTCAGGTTGCTATCATTTCTAAACCGCTAGTCTGATAGCTGACAGATTTATTTCAGTGACAGTTCATTTTATTGTTTACAAGCTTACAAAAGCATTTTGATCTATTGCATTCAGAAAAAAAGTTATTCGTGATGGAATTCAAGCGTGATAGTGTGATTGCTTTATATTTGGGTGGAAAAACACAAGTGGCTATCGTTAGAGCCCTCCAGCATTTAAATGTGAATAAATCTTTTGTTTCTCGTACCATTGCTCGTTACCGTGATACTGGCAGTGTTGCATCGCGTCCAAAAAGTGGACGGAAAAAAACGGTAACAACACCAGAAATGATCCGAAAAGTGAAGGCCAGATTTGATCGATATCCACGCCGCAGTGGTAGAAAAATTGCCCGTGAGCTGAACATATCGCGAGAACGGATACAACACATATTAAAAACTGACTTGGTCTTAAGCCATTGAAGTTCCAAAAAGTGCAAGAGCTCACAGATGCACAAAAAAAAGTTAGACTGTAAAGAGCCAAGGAGTTGCTTCGCTTGCACGAAAGTGGCCAGTTACCGAATTTGGTTTTCTCCGATGAGAAGCCATTCCAAATTGAGCAGTTTGTGAAGAAACAAAATGATCGGGTTTAAATGATCGGGTCGTATTCATCGACCATGGGGTCAAAATAAATGCCGAATATTATCGGGAAAATATCCTAAAGACAGTATTGAAGCCCTGGGCAGACAAACATTTCGGCCGCAGACCATGGACATTCCAACAGGACTCAGCACCATCGCACTCAGCACGCGTCAACCAAGAATGGCTTAAAAAGGAGGTTCCTCGCTTCATTTCTACCGCACAATGGCCACCAAGATCTCCGGATCTCAATCCGTTGGACTTTTGCGCCTGGGGCATTTTAGAGAGTAAGGTTCGCACTAAAAAATACCAAAGTATCACCTCAAGACGGCGCTTCGCCGGGAATGGGCCAAAATACCGCAGAGCCACTTTCGTGCAGCGTGTGATGGCTTTGTCGGCCGTTTGAAGGCCATAATTCGTGCCAAAGGTGGTCAATTCGAACAAATCTGTTTCTAAAATTTTATGTTATTTCCGACATTTTTTGCTTTTGAACAATAAAATTTAAAAAAAAATTAAAAAAATATAGCGCTTTACTTTGTTGCATTACATATCAGCCACCCTGTATATGATCACTTTGACAAATAGTAAATTATTTATACCTTCCCTTCCCTATGTTAGGAAGGCTCATCATTTCTATTCCTTTAAAAGAAGAGAATTATCACTGGACCCAAAGATGTTAATGAGAACGACATACATTCATTAAATAAATCCAACACCAAACCAGTAGGGAAAGGCAGAAAGTCGGGCGGGGCCGACTATATAATACCTTACACCTCCCTAACAATGCGATAAGGGTCATTACCATAATAATTTTGAATAATTGGTAAATGGGTAGAAACATATTATCTAATTCTGAAACGATAATCGCTAAATTAAGCAATATTCGTTCCTAAATTGAGAAACATCTTTCTGGAAAATTTTAATGATCGGAAGTAAAATACACATTCTATAGCGGTTTGATACCAAATCAGGAGGAACATATACATGGAGCTTTAATATAAATCTGAATCGATCTTCCCTGAATACTTATTCGTGTAAAAAGACCTCCTTCTGTCGAATTTCGTACTGATCGGATATAAAATACAGTCTCTACAGCGCTTACATGTCAAATCGGGGGTAACATATATATGGGAGCTATATCTAAATCTGAACCGATTTTCTCCGAATTTGGCAGTATTCCTTCATGTAATAAGAAACCTCTTTCTGCCGAATTTCGCACAAATCGGATATAAAATACAGTTTTTACAGCGCTTACAGTTCAAATTGGGGGTAACATATATATGGGTGTTATGTCTAAACCGAGTTTCTCCGAATTTGGCATTATTCCTTCATGTAGAAAGTAACTTCTTTTTGCCGACTTTCGCACTGATCGGATATAAAATAACATTTTGACAGCGCACACATGTCAAATCGGGGGTAACGTATATATGGGGGCTATATCTAAATCTGAACCGATTTCTTCCAAATTTAAAAGTGTTCATTCATATAATAGGAAACCTCTTTCTGACGAATTTCATACTGATCGTATATAAAATACAGTTTTTACAGCGCTTACATGTCAAATCGGGAGTAACATAAATATGGGGGCTATATCTAAATCTGAACCGATTTTCTCCGAATTTAGCAGTATTCCTTCATGTAATAAGAAACTTCTCTTTGCCGAATTTCGCACTGACCGGATATAAAATAAAATTTTTACAGCGCTTACATGTCAAATCGGGGGTAACGTATATATGGGGAGTATATCTATTATAAGAATCTTCTTTCTGCCGAATTTCATACTGATCGGATATAAAATAAAGTTTTTACAGCGCTTACATGTCAAATCGGGGTAACATATATATGGGGGCTATATCTAAATCTGAACCGATTTTAACCAAATTCAATAGGGATCGTCCTTGGGCCAAAAAAAAACATATAAGTAAAGTTTCGTCGAGATCGGACCATAATTGCGACATGTACTTTGATTACAAGAATACATGCACAGACAGACGGACAGACGGACAGACAGACGGACAGACGGACATAGCTAAATCAACTCAGAAAGTGATTCTAAGTCGATCGGTATAATAAACGATGGGTCTATTTCTTCTCCGTTTGGGTGTTACAAACAAATGCACAAAGTTATAATACCCTGTACCACAGTGTGGTGTAGGGTATAAAAAGCTAATCTTACAGTGCTTTAAAAGAAGTGGTGCAGAAGTGGTGACAAATAAGTAGTTCCCCGGCGCGACAAGCCCTTGTTAAATTCATTTGTGAAAATCCAAATTAGAACAACTTCCGTCACTTATTCGATGTGTTTACCATTTTCGTAGCAATTGATATATGTATATAGCCTCCTTAATAAAACTGAGGATATATTAACAAAACCACTGTCCAAGAATACTCCACAATCAGGAATCTTTAGAATTATATAAATATACATCAACATCGGAAATAATTGTTAACAAAATCGTAATTTATGTCACGAGCTCAATATTGGCAATTTAAACATCAAACATTTTATACTCAAAAATTCAATATAGTTTCCACTTTCTCTTCGGATAGGATATTGACCAATTTTATTCCTTCACATTCGATATACAACAATTTGCAAGGTTTTGTATAATATACACACATTTCCAATTGTAGTTTAACAATTTACCCACTGACTTTTTACTTAAAAATTCAATTCAAATGAAAAGCCAGTGTACGAGTATTAAAAAACTAAAACAAATCAGAAAACCAACAAACCATAGAGAGGTTTTGGTACGTCATTCTATTCGAATGAGTACCGACAGAGAAGACAGACAGACCGACAGACATAAACAATAAGTAACTGACACTTGTATTGATTTTGTACTTGCTAGAGTTAACTTCTGGGAAATTGTGTTGGTTGCTGTTCTTACACATAACCAAAAAGCAAAGACAACCAAGACTTGTGGTTTGGGAAGGCAATTATTAGGCAAAAAATCAATGATAGAATTTTATTTTTCAAATTTATACTCAGACAAAATAAACTAAATAATAGTTCAGGTCAAAGGACTGGAAAGAAAAAAAAATATTTTGTGATATAATTGGTAACAGTAGACATGTGTCATGGTTCTACTACGCAACAAATAAAAAGCAAAACTCGGAATTATAAAATCAAAATGTATTTATTTATATGATAGGGATTTCGTGTTCAATGTTTATTTCCGTGGACCAGATGTTGCTGTCAACTCCACTGTAGAGAAAGGCCATATACTAAGGAAGAGCCTATAATAAATGATGACTCCAGTAAAGAGGACGAACATAGAGGAAAACATTAGTATAAATGAAGATCCCAATAGAAGGCCCTAGTAAAACTCTAGCGAAAGTCCATAGTTTTCGACTGAAGTATAAAGAAAGACAATACTCTAGTGGTTGACTCTAATAAAGGGAAAGGTGGAAGGGGCGGAATCTAATATAAATGAAGAGCCTAATTGAAGGCTATAGTATGGAGAAAGGCCCTATTATTTGCCTCTAGTGTAGTGGAAGAGGCAAATAAGGCCCTAGTAGAACACTATAGTATCTAGAGAGGCCCCCTTTGAAGACAATAGTATAGACATTGGTGAAGACTATAGTATATATGAAGGACCTATTAGTCTCCCCTATCGTAGACAAATATTCTAGAATATAGTATAGATATAGGCTGTGTGTTGAAGGCTACTCTATAGAGGAGGAATGTCTCCTCTGGGTTATATGAAGATCTTAGTGGTCTCCTCTAGTGTAGTAGAAGATCCAACTGTTGAACTCTGATATTGAGAAAGACCTTAGGTGAAGTATATAGTATAGAGGAAGGACGTACTAATCGTTTTCTGTTTAGAAGAGGATTTTTGTATAATGGATTGGATCCCCAATAAACGACTCGTAAATAGGAAGATCATAATTGAAGACTGTAGTATAGATCGAGGCCTTTGTTGACGTCTGTAGTAGAGATGGCTATATACAGGGTTTTCCAACAAGAGGTGTTATTTTGAACACACATTTTTAGATATTATACGGGTTTTCCTACAATAGCTAGGTGTTATTTTGAATCACCCGGTATTTCGGTAGCTGTCACTTTTGAAGCTTTTATTCTTTGACATTTGACAAGTAGAAACTACGCCATTGCTTAAAATGGAACGATACACGATTCAACAACACACAGAAATTATTAAAAATCGATAAATCTAAAATCATCTTGACTGATGATGCCCATTTCCACCTCGGTGTCTACGTCAACAAGCAAAATTGTCGCTTCTGGGGCTCGGAAAACCCAAGAGTTATTGTTGAAAAGCCTCTCCATCCTCAACGTGTGACTGTTTGGTGCGGTTTATGGTCCGTCGGGGTCATTGGACCTTACTTTTTCGAAAATGAGATTGGATCAACAGTTACGGTGAATGGATTGCGCTATCGAGAGATGATTAATGATTTTTTATGGTCGACGTTGGATGGTATTGATCTGGACAACTTTTACTTTCAACAAGACGGCGCTACGTGCCACACAAGCAACGAAACCATTACGGGAAAGTTTCCGGACAATTGGCCAACGAGATCTTGTGATTTAACACCTTGCGACTTCTTCCTTTGGGGCCACGTGAAAGATAAGGTCTACGCCAACAGCCCAGCGTCCATTCAAGATCTCAAAGATAGAATTCGTGAGGCTATCGAGGACATAGGGCAGCCTCTTTGCGATTTGGTTATGGAAATTTTCATGCAAAGGATATGGTCCTGTAAGCGTGGTCGTGGTGGCCATTTGGCTGATGTTGTTTTTTTTCTTTGAATACCAAAATAACACCTCTTGTTGGAAAACCCTTTACATCCTACATCCTTTGGCTGGTCGCCTCTTGTGCAGTTGAGACTTTAATGGTTGACTCAAGTATGACAGGACACCTTGGTGTTTGATTATAGTATAGAAAATACCCTAATTGAAGACTGTAGTATAGAGAGAGGCCCTTATGAAAAACTATTGCAGGAGTACAGAGGAAGATATATTAATCGCCTTCAGCTTAGAGGAAGATTCGCGTTATTTTTGTCGTCCCAAGCTTTGAGAATATCCTAATAGTCTCCCGCAGTGTAGTTTAACACCCCAAAGATTGACTTTATTATAGCAGGGGATCATGGTGTTCGTCTATACATAGATGAAGAAACTTGTGATCGACTCTAATATATTGGAGTCTCTAACTGAAATCTATAGTTTAGAGAAACGCCCTATTAGTCGCCTCTAGATTTGAGGAAGATCCAACCTATTGCCTCTAATGTAGTGGAAGTCTTCAGAAATGGCCTTCTAAGTTACTATAGTATAGAGGAAAGCCCTTGTAATCTTCTCCAGCTTAGAGGAAAGTCCTGGGTGGTGGTTGAATCCTGTCGACTTTGGTGTAGAGAAAGATCGTCAACTCTAATATGAATACCTTAATAAACTAGAGTATAGTAATAGGCCTTAGTTTAAGTCTATAACATTAAAATTCCGTATTTAACCTATCGGTCTTTAATTTATGAAACGTTAGTGCTTATAATGAAAGGAATTTATCCGCAAAATGTTAGTACCGCCAGTATTGCAGAAGAACTGCTGCATGAAATCAAAAACTCTTTAATCCCACTACTTTTAATCCCAGTTATCATTTTAACAGCTCGAGCTGTACCAACCCTGAATATTATCTGGTTATATTCATCAGGAAGCTCACTCCGTAAGTGATAGCCTAGCTTTTTATATGGAAAATAAATCTGAGAAGTTTACACATTGCCTATGATTTTCGTTTTGGAAAAAAATTACAATTGGAATTTTATATTGATGCACAATTTGAATGGCATATTGACTACAAAAAGAACAAAAAACGGAAAAAATTGGAATTAAAAATAAATGTCTAACAGTTCTGTAACAGCTCGTGGCCTTATATAGTGTTTGAATAAGGTGGTCATTAGATAATGTCCAATAACATAATATTCCTTACCGAAAAACAAAACCTAATATTAAATCCTGTTTTCCTCTTCTATTAATTGCTGTCACACTCCCACAATAAATTACCATGTGGGACCTTAATTACCTCATGAAACTAAATAGAAATACAAAAGCAAAATACAAACAATATTAGGACATCAAAACAAACCCCCGAATAAACACATAAAGGACTATTTTCATTAATTACCTCGAGGTTATATCACACACAAATTAACTGACTGACATTCTATGACAAAATCACTTTAGGGATTTCTCGGTGTCCAGCGGGTGGGCCGTGGTAGGCTCATGGTGCTAAAATTGTCTCTTTTGTCAGAGATAAATATTAACAACATTAATTACCCAGGACATCATCATCGGTAAATAAGGACAATAATAATATAACAGCAATAAACAATACGAGTACATGGAAATATTAGAACAAAAAATCAAACAAAAAAATCCAAAATTAATTGTGGATTTGTTTATTACTTTTAATGTTTCTCTATTGATGTATTAATAAAGGCTAAATGTTACAATAAATACCATTTGTATGACTTCGATTGAGATATTATCAGAGCAAGGAATATTGTTTTTATTAACTATGTTATATTCCAAAAATTAATAGACAAAGCTAAGGCTGATATACAAAAAGACAATATTTCCTAAATAGTAAGTCCATGGAGAATATTATAGTATTACTTTTTCTACAATTCACAGGGTTACCATAAACTTTTTTTGGGGAAATGAGGACTTTTGAGGACGGTCTGTCCATCTGCGCGTGTATTCTTGTAATCAAAGCACATGTCGCAATTATGGTCCAATCTCAACAAAACTTTACGCATATCTTTTCCTTGGCCCAAGGACGATCCCTTTTGAATTTTGTTAAAACTCGGTTTAGATCTACATATAGCTTCCGTACCTCCGATTTGACATATATGCACTGTATCAGCAATGTTTTCTAACCGATCTGTATACAAATTGACAGAGAGAAGACTCCTGATACACTTAGAGACAATACTAAATTGGGCGAAGTCGGTTCTTAGATATAGCCACCAAATATATGTTATATCCCGATTTGACATGTAAGAGCTGTAGAAACAGTATTTGATATCCGATCAAAGTGTACTTGCGTGGCCGACATTTTAGACATTCGATTTTGGGTGATATATATACCTCGGTATTTTGCATATATTTCATTTTCCATCCGATTTGAAACAAACTTTGTATTTAGACGTTTTATAACTCAAATTTAAGTAATTTGACTGCATATCAAAAATAGGGAAAATATATGCAAATTATGCATGAAATATGCAAAAAATGCGATAAATGAATCAAAAATGCGAGATATCACATGGATGTGTCAATACTATTTAAAAAAACATGACACATAAATGAACAAGTAAGAAAGTTTCAGTCGGGTAAACCGACTAAGGTATACCCTCACTTTGTGAGTAATGTAATATTGAATATTACACAAATTATTCTGTCAATTTTTGTGGGAGTTACCAGAAGGGGTTTAAGAAATACACCTATATTTCGCTGAACAGTAGATACTTTAAATACATTGCACTGTGCCGAATTGTAACCGTTTATATGGACTGGTATATTAACGTTGATATATTAAATTGTGGTATAATTTGGCCATTTTGTGTCGGAGGTACAAAAAGGGGCGTGGTGATAACGCTCATTTTTCACTGGACTATATGCATTATAAAAGCATTACACTGTACAAAATTTCAAGTAATTGTATACACTGATATTTATACCCTCACTTTAGTGTGACGAGGGTATGTATCATTTGCTACGGAAAAAAGTGTAACACATCGAAGGAGTGATCTAAGACCCTAAGTATGTTCGGAGGAAATCCGTTTTGGGTAATTTTAAGTCGAATGAGCAATGTCCGTCCGTCTGTCTGTCTGTCTGTCTGTCTGCTGGCTGGTGCGCACGATAACTCTCGAAAGGAGTAACCGATTGACCTCAAATTTGGTATGTGGTAATATTTTTTTCTATCTCCGGCTAAGTTCGAAGATGGTCATATTGGTCCACTCCTTCTAGTACCTCCCCCACAAAGGGTTAAAATGTTGTGAAATATTGATTCTTTAATAACTGCTATACTACTTATTCGAATATTTTGAAATTCAACACATAGTATTAGCTTATTAGTTTTTATCAACTCGAGAAAAATGGGCGAAGTCGCCACGTCCTTTTTGGTACCTCCCACACAAATGCACCATTTTGCACCAAAAGTTAAAAGCTTATAACATTAATAACAGTGTATAAAAATACTTGAAATTTTATACAGTATTATGCTTTTATATTGCCTACAATCCAGGGAAAAATGGGTGTTGTTGTCACGCCCCTTTTGGTACCTCCCACACAAAGGTACCTTTTTGCACCAAAAGTTAACAGCTTATAACATTAAAACCAGTGTATAAAAATACTTGAAATTTTGTACAGGGTAATGTTTTTATAGTGTCTATAGCCCTGTGAAAAATGGGCGTTATTGCCACGCCCCTCTTTGTACCTCCCACACAAAATGCCCAAATCATACCACAATTTAATGTCTCATAACGTTTATACCAGTGCACATAAATGCTTATAAGTCGGCACAGTGCAATGAATTTAAAGTATCTAATGTTCAGCAAAAAAAGGTGTATTTGATAAACCCCTTCTGGTACCTCCCACACAAATTGACAGAATAATTCGAGTAATATTCAATATTACATTACTCACAAAGTGAGGGTATACCTTAGTCGGTTTACCCGACTGAAACTTTCTTACTTGTTATGTTATAAACTGTTAACTTTTGGTGCAAAATGGTGCCTTTGTGGGAGAGGTAACAAAAGGGGCGTGACAATAACGCCCATTTTTCACTGGACTGTAGGCACTATAAAAGCATTACACTGTACAAAATTTCAAGTATTTCTAAACACTGGTATTAATGTTATAAGCTTTTAACTTTTAGTGCAAAATGGTGCATTTGTGTGGGAGATACCAAAAGGGGCGTGGCAATTTCGCCCATTTTCCTCGAGTTGATAGCGACTAACAAACTAATACTATGTGTGGAATTTCAGAAGATTCGAATACGTATAATAGCAGATATTAAAGAATCAATATTTCACAACATTTTAACCCTTTGTGGGGGAGGTACCAGAAGGAGTGGACCAATATGGCCCATCTTCGAACTTAGCCGGAGATAGAAAAAAGTATTACCACATACGAAATTTGAAGTCAATCGGTTACTCCTTTCGAGAGTTATCGTGCGCACCAGCCAGCAGACAGACAGACACACAGACAGACAGACAGACGGACGGACATTGCTCATTCGACTTAAAATGACCCAAAACGGATTTCCGCCGAACATACTTGGGGTCTTAGGTCACTCCTTCGATGTGTTACACTTTTTTCCGTAGCAAATGATAAATACCCTCGTCACACTAAAGTGAGGGTATAAAAATGGATGATTTCAAAAATTGCCTAAATATATGGAAAGTTTGGAGTAATCCCAAAGGAAAACGACCCACTCAGAAATTCATAGCGGTATAGATTTTATAGGGTGGCACAGTTGGTCATTTAATTTTTGTTGTTGCAAATTTGAATACCCTGAAAAGCGGAACTTCAATTTTTTCGTTTTATTTTTAAAAATTAGGAAAAAATTATTTTCCTACAAAATTTAAAAATTTCAACATTGGTACTCCATAGGTTAAAAAATATGAATTAATTAGTGTCCGTACGTCTGCCCAAAATCGTGAACATCTAATAGTCTGTTATGGGTTGTGTGGTTGTGCCACGTTCCTTTGACCAATTATAATATTTTCTCCACAGTGTCCTTCTTTGGTCCAATACAAATAATTCAGGCCAAAGATCGCACAATATATTCTCGAGCTATAGTTAACACCAAATTTCGAAATATTGCATTTTATATTTCAACTTAATTGCTGCATTAGTACCCTTCCTTTGCCAATACAAATCCAATAGGCTCAAAGTTGTGAAAATCGAGCGATCCGTTCTAGAGCTATAAGGCGATATCGCGCCCCTTTGACCAACGCTAAATTTTCGTCTACAGTGTTCTTCCGTAGGTCAAAACGAATACATTAGGCCCAATATATTGAAAATCGAACTATCATTTCTCATGCTGTAATGTTTTTTGGCCGTTTCGCTTTCCTTGACCAATCATAAATTTCCCCCATGGTGTCACTTCTGAAGACACTACGAACCCTTCAAGGTCAACATCTTCAAAATAAAAAAGTGATGCGCGTTCAAACGTACGTTTTATATAGAGAAGATATGATTCAAATCCGAAATTCAGTTCAAAAGTTATGTCGACTTCAAAATAGCTACATTTCTACACAAATTTTGTGGATGACCAACTGTGGCATCCTATAAAATCTAAACCACTTTGACTTTGAACACAATTCCGCATTGTCTTGTAGTAAACGCGTGCAAAATTACATCCTTATCAAAATTAATAAATATTCAGAGTGGGTCCGTTTCCTTTGGAATTACCCCATACATTTCACATATTTAGGCAATTTTTGGATGATTTTGAAATGATACATTTTTCATTGTTGTGTTATGATTATAACCTAACCCACACTGTAGTACAGGGTATTATAAGTTTGTTTCATGGCAGATATTTGTAACACCTGAAAATACTATAGCTAGACCTTAAAGTATACCGATCGACTCTGAATCACTAGCTGAGTCGATTTAACCATGTCTGCCCGTCCGTATGTCTGTCCGTCTGTCCATCTTAAGTTGTTTGTCGACTACAGGTCGCAATTTCACACCGATCGTTCTGAAATTTTGCAAGTTTATAGTCTTTTGCAGCTGGATAGAACCCTATTGAATTTGGTTGCAATCGGTTCAGATTTAGATATAGCTCCCATATATATCTTCGTCCTATTTGGCCCTTTAGTCCTATAGAAACTGTATTTTACATCCAATCGTTTTGAAATTTAGAATGGTAGAGTTTCTTGATCCATGGACCAACATTTTCGAATGTGAAGAAAATCGGTTAAGATTTAGCTATAGCTCCCATATATATATATTTCGTCCGATTTGGCTCTTTTGTCCTCTAGAAGCTGTATTTTACATCCAATCCTTTTGAAATTTAGAATGGTAGACTTTCTTGATCCATGAACCAACACTAACGAATTTGCAGAAAATCGTTTAAGATTTAGCTATAGCTCCCATATATATGTTTCGTCCGATTTGGCCCTTTAGTCCTATAAAAGCTGTATTTTACATCCAATCGTTTTGAAATTTAGAATGGTAGAGTTTCTTGATCCATGGACCAACGTTGCCGAATTTGAAGAAATTCGGTTAAGATTTAGCTATAGCTCCCATATATATGTTTCGTCTGATTTGGCTCTTTAGTCCTATAGAAACTGTATTTTACATCCAATCGTTTTGAAATTTAGAATGGTAGAGTTTCTTGATCCATGGACCAACGTTTCCGAATGTGAAGAAAATCGGTTAAGATTTAGCTATAGCTCCCATATATATATATTTCGTCCGATTTGGCTCTTTTGTCCTATAAAAGCTGTATTTTACATCCAATCGTTTTGAAATTTAGAATGGTAGAGTTTCTTGATCCATGAACCAACACTACCGAATTTGAAGAAAATCGGTTAAGATTTAGCTATAGCTCCCATATATATGTTTCGTCCGATTTCGCCCTTTAGTCCTATAAAAACTGTATTTTACATCCAATCGTTTTGAAATTTAGAATGGTAGAGTTTCTTGATCCATGGACCAACATTGCCGAATGTGAAGAAAATCGGTTAAGATTTAGCTATAGCTCACATATATATATTTCGTCCGATTTGGCTCTTTAGTCCTGTAGAAGCTGTATTTTACATCCAATAGTTTTGAAATTTAGAATGGTAGAGTTTCTTGATCCATGGACCAACATTGCCGAATGTGATGAAAATCGGTTAAGATTTAGCTATAGCTCCCATATATATATTTCGTCCGATTTGGCTCTTTTGTCCTCTAGAAGCTGTATTTCACATCCAAGTGCTGTGAAACTTAGTATGATAGAGTTTCTTGGTCCATGGATGAACGTTGCAGAATTTGAATTGAATACTGCATTTCGAAATACTACTATACATTTATATAATCCCCATATACATTTTCCTTCCGATTTGGCCTTTAGTCGCAATAATTATACACTACACGACACTGTGGTACAGTTTATTATTTATGTATAAAATGTCCCAAAATTAAATTTATCTAAAAAATGTATACATGAATTACAAAATGTATATTTCAGTGTTATTCAATATAACGAGCGTGGTGTTGGAATTAGACTTTCCTTACTGGTTTTTTAGCCTTTTCTTACTGGTTTTTTAAATAATGTTGACATATCCTTCCGATATATCGCTTTTTTGATGGACATATGCAAATTTTTTTGGCATATTTTGGATATCACAAATATGGAAAAATATACACTTGTTTTTCGATTCCTTTTTCTTTAAACGGATTTTTGCCCAATCAGAATTTTTCTATCAAACTGTAAAAAAATAGCATATAATCCGGGGTCTAGTTACATATCCCTTTTTAATCGATATGACATTCCTGGATTTGGGCGATATGACGCCAGGCCCCAGAAACTTATCTAAAATTAACAGCAGAATTTTGAGATCAATCCACACCAAAAAGACTGACAGATTGGCGGGCGGACATAACTCAAGCAACTAAAATTGTTCTAAAATGGATTTTCAATCTTAGGATATTAGCCCACTCCTTCTTTGTTTTACAACTTTCTAATTTTGATGGGTTTTTCGTCCTGTTAAAACAAAATCGAATAAAGAAAAGCTAAAGTTGGCGGGATCCGACTGAATATGTCCCTAAACCTCCATATTACACAAGAGGAGGATAACACGTGGAAAATGTATTCATTAATTTGGGGTTTGTGGCCTATTCGTCTAAAACTTAGACGCATATTTTAAACATTCTTCAAATTTGACAGATTCATGCAAAGAAATCCTCTCTACCAAACATCATAAAGGCCTAACATCCTTCAATTGAAAGAAAAAAATACGTAACTCCCAATGAACTAATTTGTAAAGGAAATAGTTGTAACTATTTCCCCAAAAAATTAAGTTGAGCAGAAAAAGAATAAATCAATGTGTTCATCAACTTAATTAGTTTCAGGAAGATACTCCTTCCCTTAAATAAAATCATGAACCTTGTAATGTCACGTAAATCTATTAATATTTGTCAAAGCTAAAACAATAAAAAATCTAATGTATGTCCACACACACATATACCTGCATAAGCATCAATACACACATATATATGTATATATAAATGTTAAATAAAACTACATAGTAATATTTAAATTTTTACAACCCTGAGAATTCCAACATATGTCCTTCTAACTTGGAAAACAAAAGGAAGCGCACCAAACAAAATGACAGACATCGATAGACAAGGTGAAGGAAAAACGTTAAAACTTAGGCCATAAATACCTCGTCGGGAGTTACCATATGAACCATATACACGGGGCAAAATCGCCTTTTTTGATATGTTTGAATCGAAATAAAATATATTTGGAACACACATTTTTAAATATTATATATTTCTTAGCAAATAAATTTTATTTGAAAATCAATAAAATATATTTGGAACGCATATATTAATATATTACAACAAATTATATTTTCAAACTAAATTTCTCAAATAAAATATGTGCTTTAATACAAATAAAATTATTATTAAGGATTTTTTCCAAATATATTTTATTTAAAAAAGATTACCAAAACTTTTGCTGAGTTTTTCAAATTTCAGTTTCAAGTTTTCTTGGGTTTCGAATTGTACCTCCCAGTTATGATACCATATGCAGCATTAGCTTCTGTTTTAAATCAATCATTTCAAATTTCTGAGTATTCCAAGCCATCATTAGTCAATCCTCTAAGTATTTTATATTGATCCAAGATTATGATTTTAATTATTTTTTTTTACGAACATTAAAAATTTTAAAAATTTAACTTTGAATTACTGAAAAATTTTACACAATTTATGCATTTTATGAATACTTACATGCAAATAAATATTTGTTTCACATTTAGCAGTCACATTGGGATGTAAACAAATATTTGTTTAGAACAACATCTTCCCAAATACACAATTTTTGTGTGTACCAAATATTACATGCTTAGAGTCTACCCTAAACATATATATGTTTCAAGCCGAATATGTTTGGGACAATATACTACAGAAGCGATTTTTTTCAGCGTGTACACACATATGAGTGAGCATTTGCTAGAAGGGTCGGTAGTTTATTTTTACCCTTATGGCATGTTTTGTTCTTTCTATTACAATAACAATCAATTCTATTACAATACTCGTAAGATCCTAGCTAAAGTTGGAGGGGTGATTGAATAAAAAATCCGTTTTGCAGAGTGAGGAATATAAATCAATATTATTTTAGTATGTAAATTGCAGGCTATACAATAGTTAAAGATTGATTATAAACTGAAGACTTTAAAGTGTTCATATACTTATAAAATGGTTATAAGTTCGTACATATAAAATTGTTATGGAGAACTAATGGAGTGAATTATGGGATACTTATTTTTCATTTGGTTTTAGGACTGTTTCCTTACACGGGACAAAATCGCCTTTTTTGATATGTTTTAATCGAAAAAAAATATATTTGAAGCACAAATTTGTAAATATTATATATTTCTAAGCAAATAAATTTTATTTCAAAATCAATAAAATTTATTGGAACGCATATATAATTGAAAAATAAAAATAAAATAACTTTTGTTTGAAAGCACAATTTTTGGTTTTTGTTTAATCCAAGTCATCATTTGTTGTCAACCCATTAAACATAAATAAAGTTTACGAAAGTTTAAAATTTCTGAAAAAAAATTAATGTTGAATTAATGAAAAAAATAAAACTTGTCTTAAAAATAATGTATTGATATAACTTTTGAACACCTAAATGCAAAAAAAAATTTCCTATAAAAAGTCCCAATTAAACAATATTAGGACGGAAATAAAATTTTTTTTGAACAACATCTTCCCAAATTTATAATATTTGGGTGTACCCTAAACATCTATTTATTTCAAGCAGTATATGTTTGGGGCAATATACTACAGAAGCGATTTTTTTCAGCGTGTATATATGCATAAAAGAACAATACTTGAGGAAAATTTTACATCAACAAATTTCTTTCAAAGAGCGTAATCGATTGACATTTTCCGCTCATTAAAACTGCAATCTTTGATTTTGTATGCAGTTTTTGACATAGTCTGCCATCTTTACAAAACTGGAAAAATTAACAAAAATCGGTTCTATAGAATTTTGAAAGAGTAGTTTATATGAGAATATGTAAAAATTTTCACAAAAATTAATAGATATTGACTTGTCGAATAAAATATAAATTTTCTATAGATCATTTAAGTACACGCTGAAAAAAAATCGCTTCTGTAGTATATTGTTCTAAACATATTCTGCTGGAAACGTACATATGTTTAGGGTACACTCCAAATATATAATATTTGACACTCACAAATATAATATGTTTGTGAGGATGTTGTTCTAAACAAAATTATGTTTTCATCCAAAAATATATATATTTTTTTTAAATAATATTTCCAAAACAATGATTAATTTGTATTTAAGTATTTTGGCAATGTATTGATGCCATAATTTAAATGAAAGTTTTCAAGGAAAGCTTTTTTTAGAAATATAAGGTTTAGTTTTTTAGAAATTGTATATGTTTGAAAAATTATATTAAAATTTAAATCGTATAATCTTGGGTAACGACAAATAGCATTGATGGATTGACAATTGGACGATTTATAAATTAAAAATTATAAATTAAAACAAAAGAAAATGCTACTCACGACTTTTTTACCTGTAAAGTATAACACAAAATCTAGGAAAAAATAAAATTAAAAATTGCCAAAGTCAACAAAGTCTTAAAATTGTTTTAAATATAATGTATTTGGATAAATTCTTAAACAATATCTTTGTTTGATTGTAAACACATATTTTACTTGTGACAGTAAGTTCGCAAATATATTTTGTTGTAATATATTAATATATACGTTCCAAACAAAATTTCTTGATTTTCAAATAAAATATATTTGTTCAAAAATATATAATATTTAAAAATTTTGGTTCCAAGTATATTTTCCTATATTTTTCATATCAAAAATGGCGATTTTCCTCCGTGTAGCCGATATCGTCAACCAAAGTGCGGTGGAAATACTGGATCCATTGAACAACTTTTGAAAATTCGGCAATCGATTATTAAACGATTTCCTGAAAAAATATCATATTCCCTTAAATATCGACTTCACTCAATCCAATTTATATAATTTTTTAGAAATAAACTAACTAAAAATAAATCAGTTTAACCCCCAATTTCACAATCTCCAGTAAGAACTAACTCACTCAAATACAAGAATTTCATACAATTTGACACACGCTGAAAAAAAATCGATTCTGTAGTATATTGTCCCAAACATATTCGGCTTGAAACATATATATGTTTAGGGTACACTCTAAACATATAATATTGGGTGCACTCAAAAAGTATATATTTGGGAAAATGTTATTCTAAAGAAATCTTTGTTTACATCCCAATATGTTTTTATTTGGGACTATTATTTCCGAAACAAATGTTTATTTGCACTTAAGAATTCAGAAAATACGTTAAGTGTTAAATTTTAAACTAAAAAGCATTTTTTTTAGAAATTTTTAATGTTTGAAAAAACAATAAATAATAATAATTGAAATCGTATAATCTTGGATCAAAATAAATTAATTGGAGGATTGACAAGAAATGTGACTTGGAATACTAACTCAGAAATTTGAAATGATTGATTTAAAACATAAGTTTATGCTGCATATGGTATGGTACAATGGTGGTACAATTCGAAACCAAGGAAAAATTATAACTGAAATTCGAAAATGTCAGCAAAAGTTTTGGTAATCTTTTTAAATAAAATATATTTGGAAAAATTCCTAAATAATAATTTTATTTATATTTAAACACATATTTTATTTGAGAAATTTAGTTTGCAAATATAATTTGTTGTAATATATTAATATATGCGTTCCAAATATATTTTATTGATTTTCAAATAAAATTTATTTGCTAAGAAATATATAATATTTAAAAATTTGTGTTCCAAATATATTTTTTTTCGATTCAAACATATCAAAAAAGGCGATTTTGCCCCGTGCAGCTTTAACTGTAGGTTATCTCTAACTGTATGATGACCGTAGATTGTGGAATTGGTCGTAAGACTTTTATATTCTGAACTTCACTTGAAAAGTCATTAACCGACGAAACCTATTACATCATAGATAGTTCCACCTTCAATGCATAAATAACAACGAGGAACATCCCTCCCTCCTTTGGCTTAAAACAGTTTCTAATGGTTTTGATAACATTTCGAAAACCAAATAACTTCTTCTGATTGTCGGTAGACATGAAATGTTAGACATAAAATCATTGAAAATTAGAATTTGTTTTATTGATTCTCCACAAACAAGTACATGAAATAAAAACAAATTTAAAAATGCTGCAGTCAAAACATGCACTTCGTTGTTTATGATTTAGTTCCATACAATTGGAAGTACACACCTTTCGTTGAAAAGCAAAGTGATATAATTCTATTTAATTTGTTAAAAAAATAAATAAAAGTAAAATAACATTTAATTTTCACATAAAATTAAAACAGTTTAAATATTAATCTGCGACAATAAAGGGTATATATTCTGGATCGTCGTGAAATTCTAAGACAATGTAGCCAGGTTCATCTGTCTGTCTCACTGTCCGTCGGCCTAATAAAATCAAGCTACAGTCCGTAATAATAGAGCTAGGTTGACCAAATTTGGTACAATTACTTCTTATAGTTGCAGGTCGTTTGGTATTGCAAATGGCCCACATCGGTCAACGTTTTGTTATAGCTCCCCTATAGAGGTCGCTATTAAATATGGTTTTTAGGCTATACAAAATTAATTTGTAATAAAATGTAGCTGAAATTTCGTTGTTTGTATTCTTTGTAGACAATAAATAATCACAGCAAAAATTTTAGTTATCGGTTTGTATTTTTTTCGTTGTCTCCCTATAGAGGTCGCTCACAAATACGCTTATTAAAGCAATAAATAACGTCCTTTCTATGCAATTTAGATAAAACGTTGCAGTTAGTGCTTTATTTGTACAAGAATTTACAAATCGGTTTGTATTTTGTTATATCCCCCTATAGATGTCACTCCAAAATATGCTAATTTAAGCCATAAATACCACAATTTATAAGCAATTTTGCTGAAACTTTGTAGTTTTTATTTTATTTATACAATAATTAATTACAGTAAAAATTATCGAAATCGGTTCATATTTTGTTACAGTCCCCCAATAGAGGTCGCTCGCAAATACGCTTATTTAATTCATAAATACAACATTTTCCAGATGATTGAATATATTTTTGAAGTTTGTGCTTCAAATCTTCATAATTTCTGCACATCGAAATTTACCGTATTGATCTATGTTTATTTATGATCTTCATATATAGGTCGCTCTTACATATCTTTGGTTTAGCCATAGAGGACTCGTCTTCTGAACAATATGGCTAAACATTTTCATCGTTTGTTTTTTAATAATTTGCCAAACCAAACAATTGAAGACGGATTAACTTCGACCATGTAAAACCTTATATACCCTCCACAATGGATCGCATGGGAATATTTTCGGATACAAATAAACTCATTATAACAAATTGCAGCCCAATTTGTTAAAACTTGAGGTTTTTGTGGCATTATGAAGTCAAATCAAGAGGGACCTTTGTATATGGGCTATATCAAAACATGGACCTATGAATGCCGTTGTTCGTGTGAAGGATTCCGGGTATAAATAAAGCCCAGATACCAATTTTCAACCTGATCAGTTGAAATTTGTGATCTCTGTGGCGTTAAGAAGTCAAATCGGAGAGATGCTATCTTTGGGGGCTATATCAAAAATGGACCGATATTGCCTATTTTCAATCTCAAGCTACCTGCAGATAAAGGGTGGTTAAATTTTAAGTGCCGATATTGATTGATGTTGAGGAAATTATTGTCATTTATTTTTATTATGATAATATTGGTATGGTTCGATCACGAATGGAACAAAATATCGGCCAAATGGCAGCCGCGACCTCGGTGGCACACCTCCATCCGATGGTCCAAATTTTCGATGACGCTGAGGCATAATTGAGGTTCTATGCCGTTAATGTGCCGAATTATCCCAACCTTTATATCTTGAATAGTTGCTCGCTTATCGGCGTACACCTTTTCTTTCAAATAACACACACACATGATCTTGGCGGTCAATTGACATCGCCACGACGTTAGATAACAAGGCCATTGAATTTGTTGCGCAAAAGAGCAATTGTTTCGTTAGCTGTGTGGCAAGTGGCACCGTCCTGTTGAAACCACATATTGTCCACATCCATATCTTCCAATTTGGGCCATAAAAGGTTCGATATCATCTCACAATAGCGAACACCTTATTTCGAAGAAGTATGGCCCGAACTGGGCCATACTTCCGTACCAAACGAACTGGGCGAGCATGCACAGTAGTTTTCACATCTTCTACAGATTTGCTGAAATTTGCGCACAATTCTCCCGATTGTGGACACATTTGGTCGATTATGCTGATCAAAAAACATCACGAAATGCATTTTTCGTAAAAGGCTTAAAAACTTTAACGCATTGCTCGATTGTGTAAATTTCCATGGTTCAAATTGAGTTAGTCTGAAATTGAGAAATGTCAAATGAAATGCAGAATAAACTTGACGTTTAGGTGTGATTCACATTCAACATCGGCCTTACAATTTAGCCACCCTTTATAAAAAATACTCCTTTAAAACGGTCTGTTATGTTCTCTTTCAAATGACGTCAACTTTTAGTAATAAAAATTTAGTAAAACACAAAAATGCTTTTTTTTTCAATATTTTAAAATTTCAAATACCCATAAAATTTTGAAAAATTTGATTTTCGAAAATAAATGATAGGGTATGTTATTTTTAATATAGCAAAATATTATAAAGTTTTATAAAATTTTATAAAGACTCGCGATATTCTTTCATATATCAAGAATAGGAAGGACCAAATAGATGGAACTATACATAACATAAAAAGATGATCTTCAACTTGAATCAAAAACCTTATTTCTCCAAATTATAAAAAGATAGGACGTCAAACATAATTACAATAGAACTTAAAAACACGCCAAATTTCATCGCGATCGGACAATAATTGAGACTTGTACACGGGGCAAAATCGCCTTTTTTGATATATTTGAATCGAAAGAAAATATATTTGGAACACAAATTTTTAAATGTTTTATATTTCTAAGTAAATAAATTTTATTTGAAAATCAATAAAATTTACTTGGAACGCATATATTAATATATTACATCAAAATATATTTGCAAACTAATTTTCTCAAATAAAATATGTATTTATATACCAATAAAATTATTGTTTAGGAATATCTTCAAATATATATATTTTAAGAAAGATTTTCAAAACTTTGGTGAATTTTTCTAATTTCATTTTTAATTTTTCCTTCGTTTCGAATTATTTCTCCCAGTCAAAAATACCATTGGCAGCATTGCATTCTGCTTTAAGGGACTCATTTTAAATTTCTGGGTATTTCATGTCAGCATTTTTTTCAATCCTTCGAGTAAATTAATGTTATCAAAAATTATACGATTTTAATTAAAAATTTCTAAAAAATTATCATTAAATTACTGAAAAACCTAACACAATTAAGGTTCGATATTTTCGGAATACTTAAATTTAAATAAATTTTTGTTTCGGAATTAAAATCCCAAATAAAAGGTATTAGGGTGAAAACAAGGACTTGTTTAGAACAACATCTTCCCAAATATATAATTTTTGTGTGTACCAAATATTATATATTTAGAGTGTATCATAAACATATATATGCTTCAAGCCGAATATGTTTGGGACAATATACTACAGAAGCGATTTTTTTTCAGCGTGTACTTTGATTACAAGGCTATACAGATATGCGTACGGACGGATATACGGTCATACGAACATAGCTAAATCGATTCAAAACGTGATTTTAAGTCGATCGGTATAATAAACGATGTGTCGACTTGATTCCTTCTGCCTTTTTCGCAAAACTGATATGCACTTTGTTTACGGTCTTTGCAGTAATATCGATTTCCATTGTTTTCTTTCCCCCTATTTCACTTTAAACTAAGTTCATTCATTCATTTCTGTGATGTGTTGTATTTTGGGGGTTAAAAACTGATACCATTTCACAGCTTTACAGAAAAACACTCCCAGTCAAGTGAACTATGCATATACAAATTTAAGCAACTTCTCGGCACGTTGAGTTTATTACACCTTGTACCCGATGAAGTGGACAAGGGACGGACCAGACGAACAGGGATATGCACTGCTTTCTGCTCCGATTGTGTGCCGGTGTCTTTAAAGGTCACGTGACAAAATTTAATCAACTGTTAAATTGCTAAAATTCAATTTAACCACTCAAGTACTTAAGGACATTCACATGTTGTATATGTACACCCATGCAGACACACACGCACAGAGACAAACACACTCACTTCAGTGGTCACTCACTCCTTCATGCATACCCGTATACACATATGTGTGTAATATACACCCACATATACTATTACATATGTATGTGGTGGTTATTTAAACCCATTTAAACGTTCGTTTTCCTATACATATACTTATGTATCGGTTAAATAAATACAAGAGTCGTCTAACTACATGTACGCAATGCAATCGTGCCACCCACGTGTATCATTGAAGTATCCTTGTATGTGTCAATGTGTAAAACTCACAAACTTGCTTTAATACTCGTACATACATATGTACATCGAGCGAAGTGAATATGCTCGTACATCAACATCAATATCCTTGTATACACCATTGTTTTAATTGCTGTTGGTAATTCACAAGTATATCAGCAGGATATCAGATTCCATCAGCGATTTAGCCACCGTTTGGTAAAGACCACCAAAGTGAGCACTTGTGGTGACATGTCGGTGGAGGGAGAGTACTTCCACTTATGAAGAGCAGTGTTCAAATATGAAAGGCATAACTGCTACAGTCTAATCACATCGGTGGATAGGTATTTACACTCTAATTATTAATTCAAAATATACTTAATTGAACAAATATACAAAGCTAGATTTGGAGTAATACTGTTATTTAGTCGGATTCTATTCCATCAGACTGATGGTGAAAGCCTAAGATATTAAAGAGAATATATGAATAATGATTAGACCTACGATTTTTGGAATATTTATCCGATTGAAACCAAACTGAAACTGCTATTGGATGTCTTAAAGTTCAAATATATTTTTTTCATATTTTCGACATGGACTAAAATATTCTATATTTGTTTTTAATCCATAAATTAAAAGTATGCAAAAATTCGAGGTCAAATAATTGTTAAGAGTAAACCAATAACATTGTATCAATAAGGTCCCCAATACGTATTATATGTAGTCATTTCTTATGGGTAGGAATTTGTGGTTTCTATGAAGCCAAAAATTATGTCGGCTGGGACGTCTGTAATAGGGTTACATAAAACCTAAACTGATATGTTTAAATTTAATTGGAAGAAATTAATAGGAATACAGGGTGGCGCAGAATGAGCTATATGGTTTGAATTCTTTATTTTTCTTTCTTTGTTTTTTTTCAGCATTTTGTGAAGGAGACTTGGGGAATTAATTATGAATCGAACAAAAATAATTGAATTTTTCCGAAAAGTTATGGAAAATATGCTAAAAAGAGCACGTATGTGCCAAGCATAAAATTGAGATCACTTACAGGATATCATTTTTCAAAGCTAATTGCAAAAAATTCCGCAACAATATGTATACTGCATTTTTAAAAATATTATAATAATCGCATAAATAAAAAAGTTATAAACCATTTAAACCATATAGCTTACTCTGCGCCACCCTGTAGTTAAGGTGATATTACTCGTAAAAGTAGTCAAGATGACAAGATAATAGGTCTATGATGTTAACAAATTAAATAGGGAAGGACTTTTATATTAAAAAACCATTAAGGAAAGACAGAAAGACGGCCGGGGCCGACTATATAATGCGCAAAGGGGGCATTGCGATAGGAGTAATAATTAGGAATAATTGGTTCCGTTTCAGATAAAATGCGAAGTACCCTTTCATAGATCAAGAATCGGAAGGCACAAATAGATGTGACTATACATAATCTAAACAGATTTTCATTAACTTGGATCAAAAATTTCATTTCTGCCAAATTATATAAAGATCGGACGTAAAAAAACAGTTTAAATAGCGCTTAAATAGGCAGGAACATATATATGGGAGCTATATCTTAATCTAAACTTTTTCTCCTAAATTAAGAACTTCTTTCTGCCAAATTTTTTCCAAAAATCTTGAAAAAATCCCGGGATTTGTGAAAACAAATCCCGTTTGATATCTCTAGATATAAAATACAGCTTTGACAGTGCTTACATATCAAATCGGGGGTAACGTATATATGGGGGCTATATCTACATCGGACCCGATTTTCCCCAAATTTGGCAATGTTCATTCATGTTATAAGAAATCTCTTTCTGCCGAATTTCATACTGATCGGATATAAACTACAGTTTTTACAGTGCTTACATATCAAATCGGGGCTATATCAACTTCTGAACCGATTTTTCTCAAATCTAGTAATGTTTCTAAGTGTATCAAAAGACGGCGTAGCGTCATATCACCCAACGTCATAATGTATGTCATATGACCCAAAAAGCGACATATCGCCCAAATTGGTTATCTGGAAATCTCCCAAACGCAAAGTCATAAAACCCAAAGTTTTTATAAATTTTGTAAATATAAAATGTTACAATGCATAGCATAACAAAAGCGTGATGGGTGGATGATGGATTTGTTTGTATACTCTGGGCATTGTAACCTAATTCGATAGGGATCGTCAAAAGAAAGATATGTGCAAAGTTTCATTGAGATCGGGTTATAGTTACGACCTGTACTTTGGTTGCAAGAATACATAAAGAGACGGACATATAGACGGAAATGGCTAAATTAACTCAGAAAGTGAGTCTAAGTCGATCGGTATAATAAACTAATACAAATAATATAAATATAAGCAAATAAAAGAAGGAATTGTACTAACTGTCCGTCATGTGGATCAATTATTGTAGATTGTACTGTGATAACAATATACGGACGATGAAGAAAATATATTCTTTTTGGGATCCCCTATCAATATTTTGACTTGTAACACAAAATAAACTATGTTGGAGTATCAGTAGGGTAAGTCTTAATTTTCGTACAGAAACTAATGGCGATTTCGTTTCTAGACAAATGGCAGCATTATATTTGACCTTTTCCCGAAAACTGCACTTTTCTCACACGAGTTTGAAAATCAGAGTTAAGTTAAATTCGAGGATCTCCATTAGTTTGACTTAAAAGATGTAAATATTTTCTAGTATTTCACGTGTACTGGGAAACATTTTTTCCAGAAACGAAATCATTATAAACCATCAATTAAATAAACAAGTAAGAAAGTTCAGTCGGGTAAACCGACTTATGAATCCCCTCACCTTGAGTCCCAAAAAATTTTCGGAAATTTATTTATTTTTTTGTTTTAATTAAATTATTATCAATTTAAATTACATTTAAAGTATCTACTGGTATTAAAGTTAAAAGCTGTTTACTTCTGGTACAAAATGGTCCATTTGTGTGGGAGGTACCAAAAGGGGCGTACCAATAAAGGTCACTTTTCTTTGCGCTATTAACACTATGAACGCATTACTCCGTTCAAAATTTCAAGTATTTGTATTCACTGGTATTAAAGTTGAAATCTGTTAACTTTTGCTACATTTGTCCATTTCTTTAAAAGGTACCAAAAGGGGCGTGCCAATAACGGTCATTTCTCTCTAGACTCTAGGTACTATAAAAGCACTACACTGAACGAAATTTCGAGTATTTGTATGCACCGGTATTAAAGTTATAAGCTGGTAACTTTTGGCCATTTGTGTGGGAGGTACCAAAAGGGGCGTGCCATAACGCCCATTTTTCTTTGGACTCTAGGTACTATAAAAGCATTACACTGTACAAAATATCAAGTATTTGCATGAACAGATGTTAAAGCCATAAGCAGTTAAATTTTGGTGCAAAATTGTCCATTCGTGTGGGTGGCCACTACCAAAAAGGTAGTGGCCACTTTGCCCATTTTTCTTGACGTGTTAGCGACTAGCAAACTAATACTATGTGTGAAATTTCAGAAAATTTGAGTAAGTAGTATAGAAGCTATTAAAGAATCAATATTTCACTAAAAGTTAACCCTTTGTGGGGGAGGTACTAGAAGTAGTGGACCAATATGGCCCATCTTCGAACTTAGCCGGAGATAGAGAAAAATATTACCGCATACCAAATTCGAAGTCAATCGGTTACTACTTTTGAGAGTTATCGTGCGCACCAGCCAGCAGACAGACACACAGACAGACAGACGTACGGACGGACGGACATTGCTCAAATGACTTAAAATGACCCAAAACGGATATCCGTCGAAGATTCTTAGGGTCTTAGGTCACTCCTTCGATGTGTTACACGTTAAGGACGTGCTCATAGCAAATGATATATACCCTCATAGCAAATGATATATACCCTCCTCTCTAAGGTGAGGGGATAATAAGTTTGATAGCTAAATTAAATAAAATATCGTTCATTCCGAGCAAGAAATATTTATGAAGAAATTCCTGAGATGTGAACATTGCATTTGTTATATTTTAAAAAAGCGTTTGTGGATTTATAAAAATTAGAGCTCTGCTTGAAGGTCTTGACTAGGACACCCTTGACATATGCGAAAATTCGCCAATATTTGCATATATTGTTATTTATTTTTCCTCTCAAATTTATGTATATGTATAATATATGTGAAATATATGTAGGCATGGAGTCCTATGTAATCTGAGCTGATGCTGTAAATTTTAATCTGGTGTTTTCTTCAGTTTCTATATAATAGCCTTTTTTGTTTAAAAATGTCAGAAATCGAAATAATTTTTTATTAGAATGAATCTGTCTATTTTGTAATTTCAATATTTATCATAGATTATAAAGGAAAGTCATTGGCATTTTTTAGTAACCCCTAAGAGAAGAGGTATTAAATTAGTATTCATACCCAAAGCGGGAAAGATAGCACACATTAGGACAAAGGACTATAGGCCAGTTAGTCTATCCTCGTTCCTCTTGAATGGTCTGGAAAGATTTTTAAATTCCTTCGTTAGAGACATCTTGGATACAAAACTCTTGTCGCAAAACCTATATGCTTAGGGCAAGGGTTAATCCCTACATTTCAAGAAATTCAATATTGTGGCCTTTCTTGATATAGAATGGTTTTTAACATTATTCACTCAGATGCGGTAATTGCGGCGTTTTCATATCTTAGTGTGCACTATGTATGGATTAATTCAGCGTTAACAGTAAGCATCGAGGCAAGAACTCTACCGAGGTTGGTAAAAAGAAAACCAAACAAGAAGTAGTACTGTATTCATAAATTTGGAATCAAGCGGTGAACGAAGTGCTATTAAATCTAGAACGCAGTGACCGTAAACTTGTGGCATACGACGGCGATAGCAGTAACCAAGCAAATTCCTTAACGTCTTCAGAGACATTATATATGTCGTTCTGAACAAGGTAGCCCGATATTCCAGAAGCAGTAGTTTGAGCGTTAACCCAAACGAGTCAGAATTGGTTCTCTTTGCTATGAGAAGTAAAGTTCCACATGTGGATCCTTCTCGGCTAAATGGTACTGAGATATTTTATTTCTGAAATTGCAAAATGTCTAGTTACAATCCTAAACAGGAAATTGTACTTCAGTTTTGATGTATTGGTACGGCCAATGTCGCCTTATATTCCGGTAGGAAAGCAGAATGGTCGCTTCGGGGACTCTAAGGTAGAACCTAGCCCTGAAAGCTCATCTGTATTGAAGTTTCCTGCAATGACCCTATGGCCCGGCACCTATATCAACTGCATTTTAAACTGTATAATTTAGTAATACCGACTCTAGGGATAATGTCTATTCTTTAGAACTTTTGGCTGGTCTGATAACCGTGTACATTTCTAGTGTAAGGCGTATATTCTGCATATAGCGCAACTGCGGCATTCTTAACCCCCTTCCGAATATCGAACTTGAAGTTAAGCTTAATGAATAACGAAAGGAATTTCGGTGTCCATTGAAGACATACGTTCAAAAGCTGGCAGTTTAAACTTTCTGCTGAAGAGAACCAACCACGTTTATGTCGGATTTATTCCAAATTCAATTGTTTGTGCCCTCTGATGGATTTCTCTGAGTATACATGCGATCTTCCCCCAAAGTAATATTGCCACTTCCTGTGCATAGGCGACAATCTTCATCCCAACCTCAACCATACAAATGTCCCTGCCTAATTTTGCTACTTGATGGAAATTCAGATATATTTCCTTTTATAGTATTGAATGTGATTCATTCTGGATGGTGTATATAATGTGACCCTGCTGAATTTACTTCCATTTTAATATGTGTATTCATGATATATATTTTCATATGTCTAGCTAACTCCACTCCTTTTTTGCGATTAAACATTCTCCGTCCCAAGCTAAAATACAATCCTTCACCAAGTGGTGGTCTGCAAAAAGTTTGCAATAGAATTGGAAAAATTTGCCGACTTATTCCACTCTGAGTCATTGCTATATAATCTTTGTAAAGGTATTATTTTAGCTACATAGAAATTTATCATGCAAAAAACAATAATGTGTCGCCACATTGTATCGCGTATGACGTCCACAATAGATGGCGACAGTGGGCGTAAGAGCGTGCGTTCAAAATTTAATGACTCTTTTCCACAATAACAACGTTTTTTTTCGTGCATAATTATTGCAGGATTTTTAATCCAACCACAGCCACTTGAACTCACTCACTCACATTGCAGTAAAATATATACATACGTATGCTGAAGTTTTATTCATTGGCGTTTTTTCGCCTAATTACAGCACTTGTGAATTTCAGCATTAAAAATGAGCCAGAACAACGCAAATGAACAACAAAAGTATTTATTAAATGCATTATTTTTCTTATGTAAATATTCCAAATGAAAATAAAAATAAAAATGAACGGAAAATACAAAACATGCCATTCATCATAATATCGCTTACAACTATGGGCCGTGAGTGAGTGAGTACAAGACTGCAAACAGCTCTAACTGCAGTTGGATCAGACGACGAAAGTACTTGAATAGCAACAAACATGCCAATGTGAAATTATTAGTTTGGTATGGCGAACATTTCCCTCGATATCGCTGAGAAAAACATAGGTTTATTTCGACTATTTGTTTAGCGAACGATGGTGGGGTAATAATTTTGAGGAGTTAGTAATAAATTTGGAACATTCATAAGGCAAAACCAGTAAGGAAGGGCTGAACCAACCATGCAACCTGTCGGAACAGAATAAGTAGAAATATTATAAGTAATTGAAATGTTTTATAGCGCTTAGATTCAAAATCAGGATATAAGTATATACCGGGTCTATATCTATACCGAATTTCTTCAAAATTGGCAACGTCCTTTATGGGTTCAAAATTTTTTCTAAGTGTTATTAAAATCTGTTCAAAAATGCGGATTATATAGCCATAGATGCAAACTTGGGATATAGTTATATATAAATCAGAAGCGATATTCTTAAAATTTGTCAAGTAACATTCTTAGTTCAAGAAATTTTTATCTGCTAAATGCTATATGTTCTTTTCAGAATTGCGGATTCTGTAGCCATTATATGAAAAATCGGGATATAGGTATATATGTAGACCATATCTAACACCATACCGATTTTCTTCAAATTTTGAGTTTATTGTAGTCGCAAACCACTTTTCACAGCGTAGATGTACATTAGAGTGGGTAGCAAAAAAAAGTTGCACCGGTCACCCCCTAGATTTGAAGAGTATGCAGAGACAATTCCGGGACAACAAAAAAAATTTTTTTCTGTGCACCCTACATGACGCCCTTTTAATTTTATTATCCTGCGTTGACATTTGAGGTCCGATCGAAAGGGGCTGCATATCGTTGTTCGAGTTTTGGCGAGGGCTACATTTTGTCTCTATGTTACTTTTGACTCCGAAGTCAAATTCGATAAGTGACCTCGGTCCTCTCGTTTTCTACCCCCATAAGTGGGAAATATTTTGAAACGATGATAAAGACCTTTACAAATATTTAAAGTTTTGCTTTTGAAGAACCCATTTTCAATTATAAACAAAAAAGTTATATTGGTTTTAAAATTACAAAATACACGCACAGGTCAAATTACACAATCTACTTTTGACTTCATTTTCTGTCTCCCTCGCACACACATACACACAGAAAAACACAACTCTCGCAAATGCACATCCACTTTAACGGTTCCGTTCAGTATAAATGAACTACATTTGCGTGATTCCTCACCAAATGTTAATACTTTTTAAGAAAGAAATTCAGAATAAAATCACTTTGTTTTTCCATGCACCCTACACTACACCAACAAACAGTAATTTTGTTACTGCGTGCTTATTTGACGTATGATACTTCGTTGATGATCTCTTGACAATGGCTACACTTCTTCCCTATGTCATTTAGTAATCCGTGTTCAATTTTTAGTAGTGACTTCAGTTTTAGTAGTGACAAAATTACTGTTTTGGTGTAGTGTAAAGTGCATGGCAAAGCAATGTGATTTTATTCTGAATTTCTTCTTTAGAAAGCTTTAACATTTTGGGACGAATGTCGCAAATTTAGTTCATTCACACTGAACCGAACCGTCATAGTGAATGTGCATTTGTGGGAGCGGGGTTTTTCTGTATGTATGTGTGTGCGAGGGAGATAGAAAACGACGTCAAAGGTAGGTTGTGTAATTTGACCTCTGCATGTATTTTGTAATTTTAAAACCAATATAACTTTTTTGTTTATGAATAAAAATGGGTTCTTCAAAGTCAAAAGTTTCATTATTTTGTAAGGTCTTCATCAGCGTTTCAAAATATTTCCCACTTAGGGGGGGGTGGAAAAAGAGATACCCGAGGTCACTTACCGAATTTGACTTTGGAGTCAAAAGTAACAAAGGGACGAAATATAGCCCTTGCCAAAACTCGAACAACGATATGCATCCCGTTACGATCGGACATCAAATGCTGACGCAAGATAATAAAATAAAAGGGCGTCATGTAGGGTGCACAGAAAAATTGTTTATGCCCAGGAATTGTCTCTAGATAATCTTCAAAACTAGGGGGTGACTGGGGCAAAATTTTATTTGTATGGGGACCGACCCTTACTAATGTACATACTCGTATGTGGGAGCTACTTATATATATACATTTGAACCGAATCTTATAAAATTTTGCAGAAGTTTTTACTGCCTCATAGAACTTCCCTGGGATAAATTTCATAAAGATCTGCCAGAAAATTAAGCTTTTATACAGCTTACATACCAAATCGGGATGTACATTTATATGGGAGCTATATATAAATCTTAATCGATTTTAAGCCGTTTCTATAATATTGATGCAAAAAGGACTCTGTACGAAATTACGTCAAGATCGGGGTAAAGTTCCGAACTGTACTTTGCGTTCAAGCGTAAGATAAACCGACGGACGGACAGATGGATAGACATGGCTAGATTGAATCTGCTAGTGATTCTGAGTCGATCGATATATTTTAATGTGGGTCTAGCTCCAATGTTTTGGTGTGTTACAAACAACTGAGCCAAGGCAAACTTGTAATAACCTGTACAACAGAGTGGTGTAGCGTATAAGTCGTTTTAATGTGTATTGTAAATGGAGTATTGTTAGACGAGGAAGACTTCGTGTAAATCCTGGATTGACCTTAGTAGTTATATGGAAGATATATCACAAACCTCCTGTCAAAACAATATATTGGCCTCATCTCTATGTACGATACTCGTAGGGTGATATATGTATGTATTATAGAAGCAACCGGATAACAGCAGAGTTTAGTTGGCTAAATACTGGCTACTTGAGCGTTTGCAGAATATGTAGTTTGAACATCATATTCGGACATGAGTTAGAATAAACATATTCTTTGAAAGTCAGCCTGACATGGAGTAAAAGCCTGGATTCTGCCTTTTTAACTGTCACTAGGTTCATTACAGGGAACTGTGGAACAGACTTGGATAATCGTTCCCATTCCAGGGGACTTTTAAACTGAGGGTTTGCCTCCAGGTTAGGTAAGGTTAAGAGTGGCAACCAGTATAACAGACTCACTTAGACTATACAATCCAATGTATTGCTACAAGGACGTAAGGGAAAACATAAGTTATCCATTGCCCCTCCCGTTGCACTAATTATATTGCTTTAAAAAGCTCAAAATATGACGGATTCCAATATCAGCAAAGTTAACTACAGCCCCAAAAAAACATAACTTAATGTTCATGACGCCTTCCAGAGAGATAGGAGCTAGGCAAGGAAGTTGTTCTATTAAGGGGGGAAGGGGGTAAAGTTTATAAACTTTTTTTTTAATTTTTTTTTTCAGATTAGAGAACTTTTTAGGAATATTGTATGAAAATTTGAGGTAAACCGGAGCAAAACTAATGCAGATACAGCAGTCTAAGCAACCGCGCCTCATGTGTGATTCAGCACATCAGAAAGACTTAAAGCGTTTTTCCCACAACCCATGTTTTCAAAGACAGCGCCTCTCAAAAGCCAAAAACTACTGTACCTATCCTTTTGAAATTTTTAATACTATTACTTTACATAATTTACCAGGTAACGCTGTCGAGTTTTTTATAAATTTGTCATTTTTCATTTAAAAATAACCAATTATTCGATTTTTTTCTCGCAAAAATCGCATTTTTCAAATTCCCAAAAATTTAAATTTCCAAAAATAAACTCGACAACGTTACCTGGCTATAATGATTATCTTACTAAATAATTTTTTTTTAATATCAGATGATGCGGTATCGAGTTATGAGGTGCATCGCAATTAAACTTTTTCGAGACGCTTCCACATAAATGCTGTCGTTGCCATATTTCTTAATATTTTTTTGTGAACATTTTGCACAATAAACATTGAAAGTTATAATTTAATGTACCATTGGTTTCAATCAAAAAATTTAACCGTTTCGTCACAAAAAAAATCATAAACATTTTTGAACGTATTAAGGATACGATAGATTCTTAGCTCCTAAGTGATTTTTGAAAGATTGAATGGACCAAATTTTTTGGTCCCGGTTTTTGAGTCCATCTTGTCCACGGGCCGGACGATGCATTTCCTTGAAGATCGGTATAAACATATATATATACATATATGTAGGTTCATAGGTTTTTATGCGATTTTTAAAGTATTGGAAGAATCGAAAAGCTATTGAAGAATTTTGAAATGAAGTGAAAGAGTGAAAATATCTTTGGTCACTGTTAAGCTGACTAAAACAATTCAAAAATCGACTATTTGGATAGTGGAGAGGTTATGCAACACTCGAGTCTATAAATAAGCAAAATTTCTAGCCGCAACGGTCAAGCGGTCAAAAGTAGCTTAGTGTAAAATTGCATCCGTTGGATATCAGTATATACAAATAAAGTAGTAGGAGCATAAAAAATCTTAAGTGACTTTAACGTACAGAAAAAGTGAAAATTGCTATGGTCACTGCTACACTGACCACAATCTGAGAATTGACGAAATGACAACGTTACACGCTGAAAAAAACGATTCTGAAGTATATTGTCCTAAACATATTCTGCTTGAAACTTACATATGTTTAGGGTACACTCCAAATAAATAATATCTGACACACACGAATATAAAATGTTTGGCAGGATACTGTTCTAAACAAAACTATGTTTCCATCTTAATATTTTTTTTATTTGGAACAAATATTTCCGAAACAAAGATTAATTTTTATTTAAGTATTCTGTCAATGTATCGGCACCTTAATTTAAAGGCAAGCTATCAGTTTTTCAGAGGATCAAGGCCATTTATTCTTAAATTGCATACACGGGGCAAAATCGCCTTTTTTTGATATGTTTGAATCGAAAGAAAATATATTTGGAACACAAATTTTTAAATATTTGATATTTCTTAGCAAATAAATTTTATTTGAAGATCTATAAAATATATTTGGAACGCATATATTAATATATTACAACAAATTATATTTGCAAACTAAATTTCTCAAATAAAATATGTGTTTAAATACAAATAAAATTATTATTTAGGAATTTTTCCAAATATATTTTATTTTAAAAAGATTTCCAAAACTTTTGCTGATTTTTTCAAATTTCAGTTTCAATTTTTCCTTGGTTTCGAATTGTACCTCCCATATGCAGCATTACCTTCTGTTTTAAATCAATCATTTAAAATTTCTGAGTATTCCAAGCCATCATTAGTTGTCAATTCTCTAAGTGCTTTTTATTTACCCAAGATTATATGATTTCAATTATTATTTTTTTTACGAACATTGAAAATTTCTAAAAATTTTACTTTGAATTACTGAAAAATTTGACACAATTTATGTATTTTATGAATATTTAAATGCAAATAAATATTTGTTTCACAAATAGCAGTCACATTGGGATGTAAACAAATATTTGTTTAGAACAACATCTTCGCAAATACACAATTTTTGTATGTACCAAATATTACATGCTTAGAGTCTACCCTAAACATATATATGTTTCAAGCCGAATATGTTTGGGACAAAATACTACAGAAGCGATTTTCAGCGTGTATGTTTGTAAAATTCGATTAATATTATAATCTTTCGTAACTATTAATTGCATTAACATAATTTATGAATGGAGCGCCCCAGTAGGTAAGTTGGTGGCGTGCTCGCATATTAGTTTGGAGGTCGTGGGTTCGATTCCTACCAGAGGCTCTGGTCTGTCGCTGCAAAATCTAGCCACATGGTCTTTGTTACCCGGCATACCTGGACCATACACGGAGGAAAATCGCCATTTTTGATATGTTTGAATTCAAAGAAAATATACTTGGAACCAAAATTTTTAAATATTATATATTTTTGAACAAATATATTTTATTTAAAAATCAAGACATTTTGTTTGGAACGAATATATTAATATATTACAACAAAATATATTTGCGAACTTACTGTCACAAATAAAATATGTGTTTACAAACAAACAAAGATATTGTTTAAAACTTATTCAAATACATTATATTCAAAATAATTTTAAAACATTGTTGACTCGGCAATTTTTAATTTTGTTTTTCCTTGATTTTGTGTTAAATGTCGTAAGCGGCATTTTCTTTTGTTTTAAAGCACTTATTTTTAATTTATAAATAGTCCAATTGTCAATCCATCAGTTTGTCGTTACCCAAGATTATACGATTTAAATTTTAATAATATTTTTCAAACATATACAATTTCTAAAAAATTAAACCTTAAATTTCTAAAAAAACTGAAGACTTTCCTTTAAATTAAGACATCAATACATTGGCAAAATACTTAAATACAAATTAAACATTGTTTTGGAAATATTATATCCAAATAAAAAAATATTGGGATGAAAACATAATTTTGTTTAGAACAACGTCCTCACAAACATATTATATTTGTGAGTGTCAAATATTATATATTTGGAGTGTACCCTAAACATATGTATGTTTCCAGCAGAATATGTTTGGAACAATATAATACAGAAGCATTTTTTTTTTCAGCGTGTAAAATTAGAATATAAATTTCCCTTTATTGTAATTCATATAAATAAATAAATTAATAAACAAATAATTGATGAACTGGAATATTAATAAATTAAAAATTGGTGCTGCAAATCAAAACTAATGCTGCTTATGACATTTCTAACTATAAAGCATAACACGGAATCTAGGAAAAAAATTTAAATAAAAAATATATTTTCTTTCAATTCATACATATCAAAAATGCGGATTTTCCCCCTGTATAGATACGTCTTTTGAAAAGGCTTTATAAATTTTAAAACGCAGTTTTATATCCAGTTTGACCTCCGGTTGGACATCAAATAGTTGTTTTCGCATCTCTTTTAAGATCAGTATGTACATATATACAGTTTTCGATTATTAGCTCTTAAGACACATTTAAAAGATGTGAAACAATAAACATTGTTATTGGTCACTGCTACTCTGACCACAATCCGAGAATTTAATTTTTTTCGCACATATATTTGTCTTGTCATATTTACAACGTTAACAATTTTGTATGTAGCTTTTAAGAGGCTTATGAAAGGACAAAACCAATAATCAAGTTTATGAAAGCGTTATAACTAAATACTGGCAAAAAAATTACTACGTGAATAGCCATTGGTTTATATAACACTCCGGTCTATGCGTGTGCAAAATTTCAGATTTCTAGCTCTAACATGAGCTTCAGTGGTCAGGTTGAAAATCACTTGGTGGAAAATCGAAGTAGCCTATTTTAATTTCCGGGTATTGATCTATCTGTTCACCAAGCTTCAAGAAAATCGGCTTAGCAGTTTAGGCGTTAGATGCGGCAACAGACAAAGAAACGATTTTATAATATTAATAGGATATCCATATTTTGTTCTGTTCGCTATACATTCTTAATCTCTCAACAGATCATCATACAATTTGCCAGATATCAGTATTTTGAACCAGAAATATTCGTAGCCAAATTTAAAGAAAATCGGATCTCAGTTAAGTTAAAAACCCACAGAATATTATTGTATCAACAGATGTTTTTACAATTCAGCAGACATCACTTTTTTGATCCAAGTTTGAAGAAAATTGTTTAAGGTATAGCCACCATATTTCCGTATTTCCCTTTTATAGCTTTAAAATCCTCATTTCACTCCAGATCTGTATAAAATTAGGCAAATATGGCAGATCCGATGCGATTTTAAATACCGAATAATCAATACCAATTACGCCTTCCGTAAATCAAAACTATATACTTTAGCATTGCTACGAATTTCCCCGATTTATTAGACCCATCACCAGCATGAACATTTCACATTTCACAGTCAATTTCAACCATTAATAAAGTAGATTTTTTGACTAAATGTAAATATAGAGAACAAAGTAAAATTGGGAGAGCAAAAAAAACGTAAAAAGCGAAACAGAAATAATCTAAAATTCTTTGAAAATTGACATGTATACATAAAAATTAGTTGGCCTTTTGTAGGTAATCAACATCAGCGACAATGGCAACAACGACAACCATATCCTTAACCCAGCAACCAGGGCTTGATGACTGACTTCAGTAAAAAAGGGCACAAAAAGTGCTGCAACGCTTCACAACGGTAAACAGGAATAGTCAAACATGCATTCCTACCATACAGTCTCCCCACATATGGATGTTTTATAGAAACGAACAAATGAAATTACAATTCCATGTTTTATGGTTATTTTTATGAGTAGTAATTTCTTAGTAGTACCCCAACTGGCTTTTTTACAATTATTGTATTTTTTTTATTTACCACAAGAGAGTGAAGCAATAAATGGTATTTAAGTTTAGTTGAAGTGGATGTAACATAAAATAGTGGTCTCTAGTTTTTGTAAAATATACGTCACTATCTGCAACCGGCACACTTTGTTGCCTCAAATATTAAATATATTAATACCAATGAAAAGCTCTGCCACTCCTCTTCAATGTTGCGGAAATAAATAATTATCTCGTTTTGGTGGAAGGAGGTGAAAGTATGGAAAATATCCTTAACCTTGAATATCCTGAAAAGTATAAATTAATATCCATTTTTTTGGTACTAAAGGGTCAAAGTATTATGAACTGACTATGAAAAACTCAAAATGGAACCTTGATGGACCAACAAGATATACCAATTTTATTAAGTCAATATTATATTTGTTCTTATAAATTTTTATATAGAATTTTAGATTCGTTAATGTTATTTTTACACATTGTATTTATATTATCCATGTAATTATGCGTAACTGTACCTTGATCCCATAGGTGGCGCTGTATTCAAGTTATTAACAAATTCTTCATTTATGTTCCACTTTTTGGTTTGACTAGTTAAATTAACTAATAAATATAATCGATGCTAAAATTGCAACCGCATTTCCCCAAAAGGGTATTATATCAGTCTTATAAAACCAACTTTTGTAAATCTTTTCGCATTATTCGTTGGCTTACATGCACACTGTTCTTTATACCTTTAGAAGGAGTTAATAATCCCTTTTGTTGTCTGAGTGTATATGTGTTTGTTTGGGCAAATCAAAACATTACATCGAACTTCAAAAAAGAAGCCCACCCATGGAGCTGCATTTGAGTGATTGGAGTTCTTATGTTTTTGTTAATTTTCCTTTATTAGCACACTCTTCATTATGCGGATAAATGGAATCGCAGAAAGGGGAATTACGAGTAGAAATAAAATTCTAAGAATTTTGTTGCACCAAAATAAAAATACAGGAAAATACCACTTGTACAAGACACAAATATAAAGCAACAAGGACACACAGACGCAGTTGATGTTGTACCAGGGGGGTGACGCAGAAATACCGGATGCTTCTTGTACGTATCTTCAGAAGGTTCCTTTCCAAAAGCCAACCATTTGTTATTTGTTTTGCTAATGTCTTTAAAAGCTTCCTTTCTATTTTGGAACACAAAAATATCACTTTTCTACCCTTAATGGTGGTTTCCTTTCTTGCATTACATTCAATAAACACATGCATTAACGGTAGGACTCCACAGCGAAACCCTCACCCAATTCAACCCTTATTCTACGCAAATTTATAACACTTCTTATGCCTAGTCCTTGGTGCATTTTTTCCTTCCACATAAAACCTTTATGAAATATCTTTAAAATCAAAGCACGTAAGTGCGAAATGCATTGTTTATTTAAAATTGCTCCCCAGATACTATTATAATGAGAATGTGGATTTTTGCGATATATTTATATGTTAGTGCATCTTAGGAAATGCGTAAATTTTTACACAAACATTTAGGGTCTTCCGAAATGAGTTGAATTCTTGCCAAAAGAGAATATAAACAGCTAAATTTCTTAGAAAATGTGGTGTTTATGGCTTAAATAGGCCTTTTTGGGAGCGACATCTATATATTGACCATAACAAAATATGAACTGATTTAAAAAATGTTTACTGCCATGAATTCTTGTCATAATTAAATACAAACTGCAAAGATTCAGTTAAAATGCTTAGAAAATATGGTATTTATGGCTTAAATACGTATTTTTTGGAGCGACCTCTATAGGGTGACTATGCCGAAATATGAACCGATTTGTAAAATTTTTTCAGTGATGAATTCTTGTAAAAATAGAATACACACTGTAAAGTTTCTGGTAAATTGCTTTGAAAATGATTCAAAAAACCATTTATGATTCAAAAACCATATTTTGGAGCGACAACTATATGGGAGCTATATCAAAACATTGACCGATATGTCCCATTTACAATTCCAAACAACCTGCAACTACAAGAAATATTTCTACCAAATTTGATCAACCTAGCTCTATTATTACGGACAGTAGCGTGATTACAACAGACAAAAGGACAGACGGACATAGCTAATTCGTCTTAGTATTTTACGACGATTGAGAATATATATACTTTATGTGGTCTCAGGCCAATATTTAGAGGTGTTACAAACGGAGTGACAAAATTAATATACCCCCCATCCTATGGTTGTTACAGGGTATTTACGAGGGCGGTTCGGAAACTTCTTAGCATATCAATGAAAGAGAATAGTTAGCTTTTCAGAAATATTTTTATTTTTCAATATAATCTCCTGAAACTTCAATACACTTAGTCCAACGCTTATCTAGCAATGCACCTGTTTCTATATGAAGGAGTTTTAAAATAGTTTTCTTCAAGGTCTTCAAAATAGTGGTTTACAACTGTAATTGCATCTTCATTTGAGGTAAAACGCTTGGCAGCAAGGCATTTTTTTAGATTTGGGAACAGGTAAAAGTCACTGGGAGCTAAATCAGGAGAATAAGGTGGGTGGTCAAGCAACTCGTACTTTAATTCGTTGATTTTAGCCATTGTTAAAACAGTCTTGTGCGCTGGTGCGTTGTCTTGATGAAAAAATATTCTTTTGTGTTGTAAGACAGGAGGTTTTTCTCGAATTTGTATATTTAATTGATCCAAAAGGTTGCAATAGTACTCTGAATTTATTGTTTTACCCTTTTGCAGATAGTCAATCAATAAAATACCTTTGAAGTCCCAAAAAACCGTTGCCATAACCTTACCAGCCGATTGAATTGTTTTTGCCTTCTTTGGGGCACTTCCTCCAGCTTCAGTCCATTGTTTGGATTGTTCTTTTGTCTCTGGAGTATAGTGGTGGATCCATGTCTCATCAACAGTTATGAAAAAAACGCTTAAAGTCCATTTTATTTCGCTTAAAACGATCCAAACAAGCTTGAGAAATGTTCATTCTTATGCGTTTTTGGTCGACTGTTAACAAGTGCGGCACCCATCTTGCAGAAAGCTTTTTCATCTGTAGTTCTTCATGCAAAATTAAATGGACTCGATCATTTGAGATGTCCATGATATTAGCTATTTCACGCACTTTTATTCGTCGATCATTTAATACCATATCATGCACTTTGGCTACAATTTCTGTTGTTGTTGCTGTTTTTGGACGTCCACTACGTGGTTCATCTTCAATGCTTGTACGACCACGTTTAAATTCAGCAACCCAATTTTTTACTGTTGCATATGAAGGATCACTTTCACCTAACACATTCACTATATCATTATGAATTTCTTGTCCCGATAAACCTTTTTTATGTAAATATTTAATGACACCACGCATTTCTATTTTTTCCATTGTAAAAAAATCGCGGATGCGTCTTTTGTGAACACCTGTTTCTATATGAAGGAGTTGCCAGATCGAAACAAGATTTAACATGTGTTCATAGCAGAGATGGAAGTTTCCAAAACACTCAACTTTTTTCTGTTTATACCGCGCTTTTTGTGCTAGGCTAAGAAGTTTCCGAACCGCCCTCGTATTGTACAAATTTATAAATTCGAGGCAGATCGGTTAAAAAATGTAGCATCGCTAAGAAGACAAATTTTTCTGTGACCTTCAATTTAAACGTTTTGACCTATTTTTATACTGACTGGCACTGAACAAAATAAAATGTAGACATTAATTTCTGACAATCAAATTTCTGACAAATCAAACCGGTCTGTCTTGTATTTGAAGGACGTTTGGAACTGAAAATGAGATGTCAGATTAATATATTGTTATACTCGTATCTCCCCAACAAAGGTTGCTGCCAGGGTTTTTTTCTGAGACATAAAAACAATATTTGAAGCTTTGCAGTTTATATTCCTTTTTGACAATTATTCTCCACAAAAAAATTACCCAAATAACTTTATATTTTGTTATACTTCCTATTAATTATATCCGCTTTCAAATATTCAGATTTAAACAATGAAAAGAAGAAAAACACGAAAGACCAGTATGGAAAGTCAGAAAGTCGGGCGGGGCCGATTACATTACACCATACACCTCCCTAACAATGCGCAAAGAGGTATTGCGATAATAATTTGGAATAATTGGTTTCGTTTCAGCTAAGAAGGTACTTAGCTCCACCGCCTCATCCAAAGAGGAGTTGAAGATGTTGATCGTTAGGGCGTAGAATTCTTTCTTAGATCAAGAATCAGAGGGAACAAATAGATGGGACTTTGCATAATCTAAAGAGATTTTCATCAACTTGAATCAAAAACTTATTTCTGTCAAAATATATATATAAATCGAACGTAAGATACAGTTTCAATACAGCATAAATACTAAATAGGCAGGAACATAAATATGTTGCTTCTTATATATATAATTGCGAACCGATTATCCCCAAATTAAGCAATATTCGTTCCTAACTTAAGTAACTTCGTTCTACCAAATTTTATAATGATCGAACTTTATAGTGCATTGATACCAAATCAGGAGGAACATACACTGCGCGTCCTTAGGTTAGCGCCCCCCCTTGCACGAGCTGTTAATGTTAAATATTATTAGAACCAAATAGGCTATTGCCTTAACATTTTTATACATTAGACTCTTATCAATTTTCTTTAAAATAAAACAAAAACGACGCTGTAACATTAATGTTTATACTTTAATACATATTTTAGAGAAAAGATATATAAAAAACGTAACGAAAAATTGGTCAACAGCATAGCGCCACCTGCGATATTTTAAACTTAATTAGTATTTTGACCAACTATATAGACTTTTGATGCTTGTATAGTATATTTTAAACATCTTTAAGGATAATTAGTAGTGCATGGTGCCGCCTTTGTTGGAAATCACTTCGAAAATTCGATTGGGTATTGAATTGTAAAGTTGTTCAAGGTAATTCAACGAAATGGTGGACCAAGCGAGTTTGATGCCTTCGATTAATTCGGCTTTAGTGTTGTATTGTTTTCCGGACTCGTACACTTTCCTAGCCAACCATCCCCAAACATTCTCGATGATATTTAGGTCGGTCGAATATGGACGTCAACGTTTTGGCTCTGGATCCACGATTTCACGGATCGGGCAGTGTGGATGGGAGCATTGTCGTGTTGAAAATGCCAGGTAAGATAAGTTTCGAAAGTGGGAAAGGCCTTTTTCAAAACGTTGTTGTAGTTCTCCGCATTCATACGCAACGTTAAAATTTGCAACTCACAGGTGCCATAGTAGGATATTGCTCCCCACACCATCACACCCCCCATTCGGCTGTGCAGGCGGCCCAAATAATGCTCCTCCTTACGTAGGTCATGGAAATAATAATTATACCCATCGGGCCCCTCTAAATTAAATTTCTTTTCATCTGAAAAGACAATGTAGTGCCACTGAGTAGACCACGTCATGTGCGTTCGAGCAAAATTTAAGCGCATTTCCTTTCCAACATCATTAAGTGGAGGTTTTTTTGTAATTTTTTTCTCTGCAGGTGTGCAGCCTTTCTAATCACTCTTTGGACCGTCGACAAGCTCGCCTTAACACCAGTTTTTTCCTTGAATTTTCTAGACGACTCGTGCGAATTTGCCTTAATACGGCGCGCTTGTCGGCTTGGGATACCACTCGATTATTGCCGCCTTTGAAATTTTTTCCATAGTTTTTCTTGTCCTGAAGAAAATTGGCAACCGTCTTTCTGTGCCTTCCAATTTTGTCAGCAATTTTATGGAAGGATAGTCCAGAATCACAATAAGCTTCAATCTTAGCTTTTTCTTTCAAAGGCAAAACAGTTCCTCTTCCCATTTTATGAGTTTATTTAAAGAAAAGAACTATTTTAATCCACACAAAAAAATTGGTAATCGTAATTGCAAAAACAAGCGAGATAACTAAGAATGCATTTGGAGGCGCTAATCTGATGACGCAAAATACATGCATGACTTTTCGTCAAAAATGAAACAAAGCAGCAAATAAAATATAAAGGTTCTTCTCTCGAGCTTTGCTTTCTTGTGGGAGAAATTACTCATAATGAGAGCAAAACCAAAGCAAAAACTACGAATTTGCGTGCAATAGGAAAATAGAAAATATCAAAAACAAATGGACGAAAGAGGGGCGCTATCCTGATGACGCGCAGCGTATATATGGGGGCTATAAGTAAATGTGAACCGATTTTCTTCGCATTGGGCAGTGTTCATTCATCTAGTAAGAAATATCTATACCACAATGTGGTACAGGCTAATATGACTTTGTGTATTCGTTTGTTTAGTCCGTGGTCAAACGCTATTGAAAATGGAACCGTCCGATTTGTCTTTTTCGCCTGCAGATACTAAATTTTGCTCTCGATCATTCTGAAATTAAGCAGACATATCGTCGGCTTAATGCTAATTTGGTGCATACGCCATTTTTGTGTTTTTTGCTAGGGTGAATCTATTTAACTCGGAATAACGGGACATAATATTGATATTTTTGTTCTATGTCTCTATTTTTCTATCGCCCTATATTTTTGACTCAGTATTTTACGTTCTTTCTATCATGTAATTTGGCCACATTTCTTTCTTTGTACTTGGATGACCCCTATTCAAAATTGTGAACCGATTTTCTTCGCATTGGGCAGTGTTCATTCATCTAGTAAGAAAGCTCTTTCTGTCGAATTTCTTGCTGATCGTGTCTACAGTGCTTCCAAGTCAAATCGGGTGTAACATACTCGTATACATATAAGGGGCTATTTCTAAATCTGTACCGACCATATCTATACCACACTGTGGTACAGGCTAATATGACTTTGTGTATTCGTTTGTTTAATCCGTGGTCAAACGCTATTGAAAATGGAACCGTCCGATTTGTCTTTTTTGCCTGCAGATACTAAATTTTGTTCTCGATCATTCTGAAATTAAGCAGACATATCGTCGGCTTAATGCTATTTTGGTCCATACGCCATTTTTGTTTTTTTTTTTGAGTTAGGACTTGATAATATTAGTTTCAAGCATGCTCTTTCCCAATCTGCAATATTTTTTTCCTACCTCGTCTATTTTTCGATATATTGGTAGGGTGAATCTATTTAACTTGGAATAACGGGAAATAATTATGATATTTTTGTTCTATGTCTCCATTTTTCGTTCGCCCTATATTTTTGACTCAGTATTTTACGTTCTCTCGATCATAATATGTAAATTACTCCCTTCCATACTCACCCTCTTTGTGGTCCATGTAATACAAATACGAAAAAATATTTAAACACAAGTGGATATGGACCAAAATGCCACAAAAATTATTATAACTTGCTTATTTTGAAACGTAATGACATAGAAATGCATGAGAATCATTCAAACACTGTTGGGAACCCAATGAAATAAAAAGTGTGTAACTCTTCAGTCCCGTTTTTACTCAAACAATAAATTGCGTTTTTCTCCGATCATACAAAATGGCGTATGGAACAAAATAGCATTGAGCCGACGATATGTTTCCTGGTAGTTGGATGAACTTTATTAAAAATTGTGAAAGCGGTTCAGATTCAGATATAGCCCCAAATATACATATGTACCATCCAGTTTGACTGCGAATGCTATATTTCTATCATGTAATTTCTTTCTTTCTTTGTACTTGGATGACCCCTATTCAAAATTGTGAAAATCGGTTTAGATTCAGGTACATTCCATATATACATATATATATATATATATACCATTTGACATTTTCGACGGCGGATTCTACATTTTGCTTCTATCATTCTGAAATTTGGCACATATGTGTTTCCTGTACTTGGGTGAACTTTGAATATGTATCATAAATGTATATGTGCCATCCTATTACAATCGAAGCCGGATGATATATTATAGATAGATACAAACACGTAATACCCTCTAACATAGGGTGAAATGGGATATAAATATTCGTGGGACAAAAATATTGTTCTATTTAATTAAAAACTTGATTTAACTTGGGGACACCCTATACATATAAAAACTTATATAAACAGTTCTAGGTCATGTTTGGTGTAATGCGTTTTCTTTGGAGCACGTGAAAAATCATACATTTCTAAAAAATACAATTTAGTTGTTAAAAGGATTTGCTTTCTCGTAGAAAAATACGCATAAATAGGAATGAAGTGCTGACCTTAATGAACACTTAATGTCTTTTCTTACCAGGTGCATATAATTTTGAAAATTGTACTTATTTGTGTAAAGTTTTATATAAATGATAAGAAATAACAGAAAAATAGGTTTTTACTTAAAAATTCATATCAAATATATTTATCCTAATTATGTTACATCGTATCTATTATGTCCGCTAAATTCAGAAATATAGTTGTTATATATGATTCATTCAATATCTGAAGAAATGTAGAAAATAATATGTATCGTATTTTTAAACGTAATATTATAAAAATAGTTTTCTATACAAATGATTGTACACTAAATTTTTTTTAAATTGTTGATTTTTATTTAATTTTTCAATGTAAAACATTGTGAACTGAGATTAAATTATTGCTCAGCTCAGGACAATTTGACATAATTTGGAGTTAAATTGCACATTTGATTTATTCTTTTTTCGTTTAGGAGTTTCGTTTCTTGCATAACCTTAGCAAATTTAATTTATGAACAGTTAAACCAAAAATTCAAATGTAATCACTTGCTTAATACAATCACACAAAATTGTCTTTTCTCCGTATCATGACCCTCCTTCCCCGAAATAGAATAATATACATAGCGACGCATATTGTAGATATTTGAATTAGTCAGGTGGACACGTTTATATAGATTTAGTCATGTAATTAAGCTGCTGTTATACTAAACAGAGCTCAGCGGTAAGCAAAAGTCTATAAGGCAACTACATTTACTGTGAAATATACACCAAATGTATTCACACATCTCTGCAGTCGAAGCGTTGAGAACATGATTGACTTAAATCACAATATCAAAAAGCAAATAAGATAATGCATCATGGACTGAAGTTAATACTATAACCGGAAAAAACTTTGAAGTGGAAAATAGACCAGTAATGAACCAATATGATTTTTTGGGGCAATTTTTTTTACAAATTTAAACGAAAATTGTGCAGTTTCAACCAAATTGTTGAGAAAATAGTCTTATGGTCTACACTACTATCTCGAGCGGAATTCCTCAAGGCTCCATTATTGGGCCTCAACTGTATTCAATATACTGTAATGACTTCGCGAATCATATGCAGAATTGTAAAGTTCGTGTGTATGCTGAAGATATACTCGTACAGGTATAAAATTAAATATGGCAATTTCCTGAATGGTTGTGTTACGAGATTAAAAAAATGATCTTGGGTAATGGAAATCAAAATGTCTTATTACACAATACAACACATAAAATGTTGACTACGTTTTGACTTCTTTATTTAGCTCTAATTCGGATTTTAACGTATCGTAAATATTTTTTCTGAAATTTTATTTTGAGAATTGTTTCTAAGAAAAATTGAAAACTGTTATGCCTAGATAACCGATGGGAATTTGTTAACGCCCTCAGCATAATTGTAGGTATAGACTTGATGAATAAACAAATGTGACTTGAAACCAGTAAAGAAAGACAAAATTAACCTACACCTTCCTAACAATGCGACAAGAAATTGGAATAATTGATTTCGTTTCAGTAAACAAGGACAGAGTGAAAGTGGGCGCATGTACGAGGGATGATGATTACTGCTTGTCTTTTTTTGGAGATATGCGCTTTTAGCAAACAGTTCTCGTTCAATGTTACTTGAGCTGTGCATATATATTCTACTTAGAGACTGAAGTAATCTTTGTAATAAGGATATAGACAATGGGAGTGTGGTAGCTCCCGAAACAGATCTGTCTATCCAACCATTACATGTCACTTACTTCTTCTTAATTTTTTAACAAAGTTGTTTTCATATATTGAAAACAACAAATCTTTCTTGAGCCTAACTAAGTGCAAAAACAAAATATGTATAATATTATAATATTTATGTGCAATCTTTAAAAAAACTTGTTTCAAAAAAAATTAATTATGATTTTTATACAACTTGATTAATAGTGAAGATCGGCTAAATCTTGGATTTTAGCAACATATATTGGTATCAGTATAGCAGATTTTGACCTGAGCATACTATGGAGATGACAACTATTCGAAATATGAATCTAGATATATGTATTTTTATTTACACGAGTATTTCCATTAGAAAGGAATGTGTTTTACAAAATTCCTAATTTCTATACCGCAATATGCACCTAGATCCTTGATAACATATGCAGACGAAGTCTATATAGAAGTTAGCAATGTAAACAGTATACGAGTATATAACTGCATTTTAATCGATGGATATGCACAAATGATGTCAACGGTTTTATATTAAAGTTCCAAATTTTAGGTGGTTCTTGTTTCAAAAATAATATTTACCTATCTTTTTAAAATGGTTGCAAAAAAACGAAAATGTCGAATAAACCGAATTGAAAAAACCGACGGTTCGATAGGCAGTTTCTAAAGAGAAGCCGATTAATCACAAAAATAAGTATACGGACGGGCGGACAGACAGACAGACATAGCTAAATCGACTCAAAAAGTGGTTTAATGTCGATCGGTATTATAAACTATGGGTATATATATTTTCAGTTTTTGGATGTTACAAACAAATGCACAAAGTCATAATACCCTGTACGACAGTGTGGTGTTGGGTATAAAGATGCAACATATATTACCGTTTTTCATATATGGTATTAATTATGTGACAAAAAACGTTCACGATTTTTTGCAAATAGAATTCCGACTGATGTTTTTTTTCCAAAAAAAAATTCAGGATTCGGAAAATAATCGCTATCTTATTAAAACGAATCCAAAAACTTTAATAGCACTATACAACAACATTTTTAGAAGGGCTGTGCATAACATTTACTGGTGTAATATGGAGTCCTACACACGAAAAAAATATTAAACAAAAAATAAAAAAATTATTAAAAATTCCCATTTTTTGGAACTTGCCTTTAATGTTTGGATCATATTTTTTAAAGTATACGCTCGATAAATCCGGGATACACGATCAATAAAAGGAGGAGGACTACAAACATTGTCACGTGGAAATATAAGTTTAGTAACTGTCGTTGGAAAAATTATAAAAAAAATATTTTTTCAGAAAAAATTGGTTTTTGGTCGCACGAAAAAACCATAAAAAATAGAAAACAAATTGTTTTGTTTTCATTCAATTTTTGAAAGCTCGCAACTATGGATAAATTTAGAAATAATAGCACTTTTAGTAGAAATACGATAATTTCAACATAATCCAGCTTTTATACCCCCACTATTGTGAACAAGGGTTTGCGGGTATATCAGATACTGCAGGCCAAACGTGTAACACATCGATGGAGTAACATAATAAACCCAAGAATATTTCGCAGAAATCCGTTTTGGGTAATTTTAGCAATGTCCGTCAGCCTGTCCGTCTGTCTGTTCGGTTGGTGCACACGATAACTTTCGACAGGATTAAAGGACCGACTTCAAATTTGGTATGTTTCAATATTTTTCTATCTCATGCTAAGGTCAAAGTTGAACTATGTTAGTCCACTCCTTCGAGTACCTCCCCACGAAGGGTCAGAATTTAGTGAAATATCTCAGAATCTTTCACAATTCCACACCTAGTATTAGTTTCTTGGTCGCTATCATCTTGAGAAAAATAGGCGAAATTGCTACGCACTCACACAAATGGACCATTTTGCACAAAATGTTAACGGCTCATAACTTGATTCCATTCCATACAAATACTTGAAATGTTGTGGAGCGTAGTACCCTACAGTACATGAAAGTGAAAAATGGGCATTATTACCACGCACCCTTTGGTACCTTCGATACAAATGGACCATTTTACACAATAAGTTAACGGCTTATAACTTCGATTCCTGCACATACAAACACTGGAAATTTTGTACAGTGTAATGTTTTTATAGTACCCGTAGTATATTAAAGAAAGGGCGTTATTGCCAAAATATTATTTTTTTTAATTTCCCTATTTTTACAATATGGGTCATAAATTATACATTTATCTATAGACTTTTTGCAAATTGACACTGTTTTCTTCGTTAGGATGCTATATTTCAAAAATTAAACAAAGAACATTCTTTGCAAATTTTTTCTATTTTTTATGGTTTGTTTCGTGCCAGCAAAAAACGATTTATTTGAAAAAAATAAAGATTTTTCTAATTACACTATACAACACAATTTTTGTCGAAGGACATAACATTTTCTGGAAAAAAATAAAAAAAAATCCAATTACACTATGCAACAAAATGTTTTCAAATTTGAGACTTTGATCTCAAAATACATTAACAGATTTCTCAATTGTTATTTTAAACAGGTGTCTTTTGCAATTTCATAATTTTTGATCAGGATAATAACTTATGGTTCATCTCTACACCGTTTGGGAGTTATAAACAAAGGCATAAATGCTTTAATCGACCATAATTTGGGTTATGCCGTTTTTGCTTTCAACACTTCGCACTGAGCAGAGTAAACATTATGAACAACTTCATTCTAACTATAAGGAATTTATTGTGGCAGGAGACACCACAAGTAACTTTGGACATGAGAAGGATGATAGATAGTCATCTAAAGGTACATGAACAAACATTTCAAAGTACTTGGACATCAACAATTCATACGAGTCATTCCACTGTATGTGAAAAACAAAAACGGAAATGAAATGGCAGTCTAGGCAACCATCCATCCGACAGGACCATGTGTGCTAGGGAGTATTTCAGCTAGACTTAAATACATAAATTAATTAAATAAAATAAAAAATAAACTAAATATTAAAAATATATAAATAAATTAAATAATTAATATAACAAAAATAAATAATTATACCCTACACCACACTGTGGTACAGGGTATTATAACTTTGTGCATTTGTTTGTAACACCCAAAAGGAGAAGAAATAGACCCATCGTTTATTATACCGATCGACTTAAAATAACTTTCTGAGTTGATTTAGCCATGTCCGTCTGTCTGTCCGTCTGTCCGTCTGTGCATGCATTCTTGTAATCAAAGTACAGGTCGCAATTATGGTCCGATCTCGACGAAACTTTACACATATCTTTTTTTTTGGCCCAAGGAGGATCCCTATTGAATTTGGTTAAAATTGGTTCAGATTTAGATATAGCCCCCATCTATATGTTAGCCCCGATTTGACATGTAAACGTTGTAAAAACTTAATTTTATATCCGATCAGTGCGAAATTCGGCAGAAAGAGGTTTCTTATTACAAGAAGGAATACTGCCAAATTCGGAGAAAATCGGTTCGGATTTAGATATAGCCCCCATATATATGTTACCCCCGATTTGACATGTGAGCGCTGTAAAAATGTTATTTTATATCCGATCAGTGCGAAATTCGGCAAAAAGGGTATCTTATTACATGAAGGAATACTGCTTAATTCGGAGAAAATCGGTTTTGATTTAGATATAACACCCATATATATGTTACCCCCGATTTGACATGTAAGCACTGTAAAAACTGTATTTTATATCCGATCAGAATTAGATAATATGTTTCTACCCTTATCGCATTGTTAGGGAGGTGTAGGGTATTATATAGTCGTCCCCGCCCGACTTTCTGCCTTTCCTTACTCGTTTTATTTTGGTAACATCTAATCGCTTTGACAGATCTTAATTAAATCTGGCGGGTTGCGTATTATCTCTTCTAGAACCATTTCCAGATATCAATGCGGCTCTTTTATAATGTTCTTAATTTTTTGTTATAGAAATTTCCTTGCTATGTAACGCCTCATATATGCGTGGGTCCATGTAAACAAACACCGAAATCCGGCAGATTTCCATTTCCGTCTAGGCCTGTTTGTAAAGTCAAATAAATGCAAACATGATTCGCTTCAGCTCTATCCCTGGCAGGATAATAAATGTAAATATAAAGTACACATTTGCACATTGTCTTGGCTAAAGCTTGGCAAAATATTGAGGATTTAATTACAAAATTGCATACATGACAGTGGATGTACATAAATCTATGGGTTTAAAATAAAAGATTAGGTGAAATTTGAAACTAAAATCAAAATTTATGGGTGAGTAAGCGTCTGTGTATGTTAAACAAGACAAACGATGAATATTACCTCTCGCTTTCGGTTTTATAAAGTAAAAACTATCAATGTATAAGAAAAATTTGTGAAAAGTCTAAAACCATCTCGTTTTTACTTTAGATTTTTGTATCACAATTTACAACATTTATTGAAATCCTTTGCTCGTGAATTTCTCTATAAATTAGCCTCAAATTTCACCGTAGCTCAACAAAATAAACAACTTTTCGATCGATGATTTCAAAAGCAAAAGTTCAAATTGATTTATTCATAAATGCCAGCAGACTGTGGACACTTAAGTACTTAAGGTGTGGTAGGATAACAATTATTTCAGCAGCCGCAGCCACATCAACATTAACCAACCTACACTAAACTGACCAACCTTGCCACAGGCAATTTGAACAGTATACGAAAATTATACATACATATTGGGTAAACATATTGCCATAAAAATATACATGAATATTTCACATAAAAGTTATTGAATTTCCGAACTCAATCGCACTCCCCCCACAAAAAAAAAATCAGCAGAGAAGAGTATAACATCGCCATAGTAATCATTAGCATGAAATTCGACAATGGACTAAATATCCCATCCATGCCTCCAAACGTTCATTACCTATTATAATCTGTGAATAGGTGGCCATGTTCGAAGATCAGGCGTTGGTGATGAAGTTATGTATGAAGTTGCAGCCCCTGACTGGGTATTGAAAGGTTGTGAAATGTCAGGATAACATTTTTGGAAATTATGAAAAAAAAGGCATTTTAATAATTAACATCATTTCATGAGAAAATTGTTGCAGTAAACATATTTCGAATTAACTAAATGTTTTAATATATACGGATATATTGCGAAATACCCTCACTCTACTATGTACATACTCGTTATTGGAGTTAAGAGTAATAGTATAAACCGGAGCTCTTTATTAACCCTGAATTTTGAGGGTTACATGAGATCCAACACAAAAGTTTCTAAAAAAAATCTTTATATTCACATAGTAACATGTTCCTTCATACTGCATACTTCAAGACACAGGGTATTTTGTCTTTTTGACTATTTTGAGAAGCTATAGACCCATACCCTATCATACCGATCGGAATAGAATCACTTTTAAGTCGATTTAGCCATATCCATCTACTGTCCGTACGCCTGTCTATCGGTCTATTTGTCTGTCCGTCTATATTTCTGTATGTCCTTATACTCCTGTGATCAAAGTGCAGGTTGCAAACATGAAGCTGTCTTTACGAAAATTGGTACAATTCCATTTGAAAATGGAGCACAACCGAAGTCATTTATCGACGCTCTGGAGAACACATTCTTCCGTGGACCAGGCTAAAATGTAAGTATTTTCTTTATATTTCACATAATCGTCACTAGTAAAATTAGGACATCTCGGTCTATTTTTATCTTTTTGTAGTCCCCGTGTAGATGTAGCTCATAAAAATGTTATTATAAGCCATAAATAACACATTTTCAGGTGAAGAGTTCGTCTAAAGAATTTGGGGCCTAAAATTTGGCTGAAAATAGCAGCGTTCGTTTTTTCAATAATTTACATAAACAAAAAGGTACGTTTCATGATTTGCTCCATATCCAACGACTTTTACAGTAATAACATTTAATGCAATCCATGGTGGAGGGTAAATAAGATTCGGCATGGCCGAACTTAATGCCTTTTTTGTTATATCCTGGTATGGGGAAGTATATTCATTTTGTCACTCCGTTTGTAACGCCACTAAATATTGATCTGAGAACCCATAAAGTACAGCGTGGCTGATATGTAATGCAACAAAGTAAAGCGCTATATTTTTCTTAATTTTTTTTTAAATTTTATTGTTCAAAAGCAAAAAATGTCGGAAATAACATAAAATTTTAGAAACAGTTTAGATTTGTACGAATTAGCCACCTTTGGCACGAATTATGGCCTTCAAACGGCCGACAAAGCCATCACACGCTGCACGAAAGTGGGTCTGCGGTATTTTGGCCCATTCCCGGCGAAGCGCCGTCTTGAGATGATCGATACTTTGGTATTTTTTAGTGCGAACCTTACTCTCTAAAATGTCCCAGGCGCAAAAGTCCAACGGATTGAGATCCGGAGATCTTGGTGGCCATTGTGCGATAGAAATGAAGCGAGGAACCTCCTTTTTAAGCCATTCTTGGTTGACGCGTGCTGAGTGCGATGGTGCTGAGTCCTGTTGGAATGCGGCCGAAATGTTTGTCTGCCCAGGGCTTCAATACTGTTTTTAGGACATTTTCCCGATAATATTCGGCATTTTTTTTACCCCATGGTCGATGAATACGAGCGGGGAGCGACCATCGGCCGTTACGGCAGCCCACACCATTACCATCTGGTGGCCAATCGAAGGTGTACATTTTCAGCTGACCTCTTTGCCAAGTAAACCCGATCATTTTGTTTGATCGCAAACTGCTCAATTTGGAATGGCTCCTCATCGGAGAACACCAAATTCGGTAACTGTCCACTATCGTGCAAGCGTAGCAACTCCTTGGCTCTTTCCAGTCTAACTTTTTTTGTGCATCGGGGAGCTCTTGCACTTTTTGGAACTTCAATGGCTTTAGTCCAAGCTCATTTTTTAATATGTGTTGTATCCGTTCTCGCGATATGTTCAGCTCGCGAGTAATTTTTCTACCATTGCGGCGTGGATATCGATCAAATCTTGCCTTCACTTTTCGGATCATTTCTGGTGTTGTTACCGTTTTTTTTCGTCCACTTTTTGGACGCGATGCAACACTGCCAGTATCACGGTAACGAGCAATGGTACAAAACAAAAGACTTATTCACATTTAAATGCTGGAGGGCTCTAACGATAGCCACCTGTGTTTTTCCACCCAAATATAAAGCAATCACACTATCACGCTTGAGTTCCATCACGAATAACTTTTTTTCTGAATGCAATAGATCAAAATGCTTTTGTAAGCTTGTAAACAATAAAATGAACTGTCACTGAAATAAATCTGTCAGCTATCAGACTAGCGGTTTAGAAATGATAGCAACCTGAAGTTGGTTGCAATACATATCAGTCACCCTGTAAATACCACATTTTCTAAGCATATTAACTGAATCTTTGCAGTTTGTATTTTATTATATAAGGTATATAAGATTCGGCATGACCGAACTTAACGTGTTTACAAATTTAGCTATTTCGAACTCGACCTAACTTTTAACGGAATGTCAGATTTGAAGAATATAAGTACCATTTGAAAGATTTTAACATCCTTTCTAAGAACACAAAATTTAGTATCTAAATTTTGTCATTAAGGACAGCAAAAGGACGAAAATGTCCTTAATCCCTGATTATCCTGAAAATCATATCTTCGATTTTTTTCGTTTTAAATTTAAAAAGTACTCACATATTTTACCATAAAATGTTAAATTTCAGCATGGGTCCTCCATGGGTTAAAAATATGAATTAATTAGTGTCCGTCCGTCGGTCAGATCGACTGAATGGTGCTAACGATAACTCCGAAAAGGTGTGACCGAATGACTAAAAATTTCGTACGTTGTAATATTTTATTCAAACACAGTATATGTTCGATATACAAGCATATCGGCCCACTCTTTATGGTACTTCCCCATAAAATTGTTAAATTTTGTGACATGTTAAAGCTCTGAAAACTTCTATATTAAACATGGGTATCCTGTAAAACTTCCTATATAGTAAGAATTTTACCGTCTCTATAATCTGAACAAAAATGGACGAAAATACCACGCCCTTTTTGGTACCTACCACACAGAGGGAACATTAATACCAGCGCAAACAAATACTTGAAATTTTGTGCAGTGTAATGTTTTTATAGTACCTACAGTCCAGTGCAAAGTGGGCGTTATTATCACGCCCCTTCTAGTATCTCTCACACAAATGGTAAAAATTGCGAAATGCGTCACATCCCTCATTTCTGCCAAATTATCTGGACCAATTTTCCCCAAATTTGGCACATTTCATTCATCTAATAAGAAAGCTCTTTCTGCCGAATTTCAAACTGATCGGATATAAAGTATAGTTTCTGCAGCGCTTAAATGTCAAATCTGAGGTAACATATAACGGGTGATCCATCTAACGATAGCTTTTTGAACTACGGCCGCCTCGCTGCAGCAATTTGACTTCGTTGGACCAATTTTTTTTGGGTAGCCGTTTAAAAATTGGGTCGACACAAAAAATGCTACTACAAGGCCAGCCGCGACTGCCATATGAATGAAGTGGTGTTCCACTGTTAACCGGAATGTTGAGGCAATTTTTATCCTTTTTTTTATAACAATTTTAAGACGCAACTTTTACGTGAGACACCCATTATATTGGGACTATATCTACATCTGAACCGATTTTCCCCATATTTGGCAGTGTTTATTCATGTAATAAGAAAGTTCTTTCTGCCGGATTTCGTACTGATCGGATATAAAATACAGTTTATGCAGCCCTTCATATCAAATCGGGGGTAACATATATGTATATGGGGGCTATATATAAATCTGAACCGATTTTTCTCAAATTTAGTATTGTCTCTAAGTATATCAAGAGACTTCACTCTGTCAATTTTTATACACATCGGGTAAAAAAAAGTTGCTTATACAGTGCATATGTGTAAGGAGCTATGTGTAAATCTGAACCGATTTTACCCAAATACAATAGGAATCGTTCTTGGGCTACAAGGAAGATATTTGCGAAGTTTCGTTGAAATCGGACAATAATTGCGACCTGTACTTTTATTACAAGAATACATGCACAGAGAGACGGACATAGTCGATCGGTATAATAAACATTGGGTCTATCTCATCTCTTTTTGGGTGTTATAAACAAATGCACAGAGTTATAATACCCTGTACCATAGTGTGGTATATGGTATACAAGTTCCTTTGTGGTAAATTTAATAATGCTTAGCTTTAAAATACCACCTCTAAAGTGCTTAGATGCCAAATCGGAAGGAACATAAAGGGTTGGTTAAATTTTAAGGGCCGATGTTGATTTTGAATGAAACACAAATTATTTAGGAAATTATTGTCATTTCTTTTTTTTTTAATATGATAATATTGGTATGGTTCAATTATGTATGGAACAAAATATCGGCCAAATGGCCGCCGTGACTTCGGCGGCACACCTCCATCCGATGGTCCAAATTTTCGATGACGCTGAGGCATAATTGAGGTTCTATGCCGTTAATGTGCCGAATTATCTCATCCTTGAGCTCTTGAATTGTTGCTTCAAATTGAGTTAGTCTGAAATTGAGAAATGTGGAATAAAATGTCAATTGAAATGCAGAAAAAACTTGACGTTTAGATGTGGTTCACATTCAACATCGGCCCTTACAATTTAACCACCCTTTATTTATGGAGGCCATATATAAATATAAACCGAGTTCCTTCGAATAGGCAATGTGTATATTTCCATTAAGAAACTCAATCGTGACAAATTACACAATAAACGGTTATGAACTACGGCTTCTGTAGCACCTAAATGTAATATATATTCGACACAGATGTTAACTGATCGAATAAGACACTCTTCACAAAATGTCATGAATATGGGAAGGAAATTATATCGCATGTATAGAATAACCTAATAATACACATATACCGAATTTCAAAATTATAGAATTCAAAATATAGCATCCGTAGTCGAAAAAGTGAAATCGGACGGTACATATTTATGGCAGCTACACTTAAACCTAAATCGATTCTTACCATTTTCAATACTACGACCTGTATATTTATATAACAAGAATACATGGACAGACGGACTTAGCTTAATCGAATAAAACAATTCGATCGGTATAATAATCTCTCTTCTCCATTTGGGTGTTACAAACAAATGCCCAAAATTTTAACAACTTGTACCGCAGTGGTTATAACAAGTACAACATATTTATATTTATCTTAAAGGATACTTTCTGGAAATGTTCTTGTGTAAAGAACGGTTCACAATTTTTCACCAGTATTGTTGTCACGCTTCTCTATTTTACAACGTTTTTAAACAAGTTTCAAAAATAACGACAAAACAAATGGGCATTTGCATGTTTAATTGAAGAAATTATTTTTTTTTTTTTGCAAAACAAGAATATATCGTATTCCTTAGTTATATTTTCCCCCATTGTGTAAGCAAATGTCAGAGGATTCTTTAATTTACCACGGCAAAAATTTTAGAGATTATGAACTTACAATCTGATCAGTGAACAAATGTTAATGAAGTAATAATGTATGTTTTCAATATATTTTTTTCAAAATTAGCTAGTGTTACTAAACCTCGATTACATGATATTTTAACATCAATTGTCAGCTAGAAATTTTCTTTCGATACAATTACCAAAGTCACAGTAATTTTCTTAATAAATTCTCATTAAGCGGCTAGCACTTGTTAGTCAATTTCCACACAATATTTGATGACCTTTTTAAGTGTTCACACTACCAAAGGTTATTAGTGGAAGAGAAAACTCCATAAATATCTAGGCCTTCGCTGTAATTATTCATTTCTGCATAATTTCCCTATATTCCACAATAGTTAATGGTCGGCAAAAATGCTCAATCAAACCCCAAATGATGGCTTGTACTCCTTTGGCTATCCCGCGTTAACCCTTTTCTCACATCGTTAGTTTTGTTAAGATACCCCTGCTCTGCAGGGCGCGAGACAGGAATCACTATACACTGTCGTGCAAATTGTTTCGTACATTTAGGAAATTATAACAACACTGTGAAAAAGATTTATATTTAAATATCCGCAGACACGCAACAACAACACCAGCTGTAACAAAGGATGTGGTGATGACGTTTTTCTTGAGAACTGAAATCATCACCGCTGTGAATTCGTAATTTTACATCAACAAACAAAAAAGTGTATGCGAAAAATTTGTTTAAATGTCATGCGTGTTTAGGGATGAAAGGAAATTTTTCATAAAGCTCCTATGGAGAGAAAAATTGCAACAATTTTCTTAACAAAATTACAAAGCCAACGGGTGTTTGTCTTGTATGGAAAAAATAACAAAAATGATTAACTACACTGATTTATGGAAAAAGTTTTACACATACGCAAATTCATAATATAATTAGATAAAAATACTGATAACATTTTGTTGGATATTAAAATGTTTGTATTTTTATTACAATGAAAAATAAAGGTATAATTAAAAATTACCTAGATTACAGATAGTACTCGTAGATAGGACACACATTTTTTACTTTTCGACCATTAAATTATATAAAAAGTTAATTTCCTCAAAAATATTATTTTTTCCATACCAATTTTTAAGAACAGTTGGTTGTGGCAACATTCAAAAACAATTTTAGCTACCATTATCGTAGTTGGCGCAACCAAAAATGATTGTTGTCAACATGGAAATAGAAGTATACCACAACCTGATGGAATCGCGTGATAGTAGACAGAACTACCAAAATTCGGTTGGCAAATGCAAATAATTCGGTTGAGGCAACCAAACTGTTTTTGGTGTGTAGGCATGGCATCTTCGTTGGGACGCTAACTTTAAAAAAATGGAGCAACCATTTTGTTGCGATTGTTTTTCCGATTTTTATGTTTTTTTCGTACCAGCTAAAAACATTTTTTTTGTCCCGGCTTTACGAACTTATAATGTAAAAAAGTGTTTTTTGCTTCCATAAAGTAGTATGCCTCAATCAAAAAAAAATGTTTTAGTTCCGGAAAAAAAATTTTTGCATAGTGTAATTAGTTTAAGAAATTTAATTTTCCATGCCTGGATGCATTTTGTAAACTTTGATTTAGTTTGAACTATTAATTTTGAACGGTGTAATGTTTTTACAGTACCTATAGTATATTTTAAAATGGACATAATTGCCGCATCCTTTTTAGTACCTCCCAAACAAATTTGCCAAAATAAAAAAAATAACAATTATTCTTTTGAATTTTCCTATTTTTACAATATGGGTCATAATTTTTAAATCTATCCATAGCCTTTTTGTAAATTGGCATTATTTTCTTCCTTAGCTTTCAAAAAATGGAACAAACATTTTTTGCGATCGTCGATTTTCGTGAAAGTTTTATTTTTCACAATTTATCGGAAAAATTTCGCGTTTTTGGCGTATGTTAAGATAAATGTTGAAAAATAGTGTTTTTTGTATTATTTGAGGTTATTCTACGTCACATTGACTCACTATTTTTGAGATTGATTAACAGATTCTTTAAGATCAATTTCTTGTCTTCATAGCACACAAACGAAAAATATCAAAATTTCTACACCATTTATAAACCAGTAGGGAAAGGTAGAAAGTCGGGCGGGGCCGATCATATAATAACCCACATCTCCCTAACAATGCGATAAGGGTCATTGCCATAATAATTTGGAATAATTGGTAAATGGGTAAGAACATATTATCTAATTCTGAAACGATAATCGCTAAATTAAGCAATATTCGTTCCTAAATTGAGAAACATCTTTCTTCTATAGCGGTTTGATACCAAATCAGCAGGAACATATATATGGAACTTTAATATAAATCTGAACCGATCTTCCCTGAATACTTATTCATGTAAAAAGACCTCCTGCTGTCGAATTTCGTACTGATCGGATATAAAATACAGTCTCTACGGCGCTTACATGTCAAATCGGGGGTAACATATATATGGGAGTTATATCTAAATCTGAACCGATTTTCTCCGAATTTGGCAGTATTCCTTCGAGTAATAAGAAACCTCTTTCTGCCGAATTTTGCACTGATCGGATATAAAATACAATGTCTACAGCGCTTACAGGTCAAATCGAGGGTAACATATATGTATGGGTGTTATATCTAAATCTAAACCGAGTTTCACCGAATTTGGCAGTATTCCTTCATGTAAAAACAAACCTCTTTTTGCCGAATTTCGCACTGATCGGATATAAAATAACATTTTTACAGCGCTCACATGTCAAATCGGGGGTAACGTTTATATGGGGGCTATATCTAAATCTGAACTGATTTCTTCCAAATTTAAAAGTGTTCATTAATATAATAGGAAACCTCTTTCTGACGAATTTCATACTGGTCGGATATAAAATACAGTTTTTACAGCGCTTACATGTAAAATCGGGGGTAACATATATATGGGGGCTATATCAAAATCGGAGCCGATTGTCTCCGAATTTGGCAGTATTCCTTCATGTAATAAGAAACCTCTTTCTGCCGAATTTCGCATTGATCGGATATAAAATACAGGTTTTACAGCGCTTACATGTCAAATCGTGGGTAACATATATATGTGGGCTATATCTAAATCTGTACCGATTTTCTCCGAATTTAGCAGTATTCCTTCATGTAATAAGAAACCTCTCTTTGCCGAATTTCTCACTGATCGAATATAAAATAACATTTTTACAGCGCTTACATGTCAAATTCGGGGGTAACGTATATATGGGGGTTATATTTAAATCTGAACCGATTTCTGCCAAATTTAACCTTGTTCATTCATATAATAAGATACCTCTTTCTGCCGAATTTCATACTGATCGGATATAAAATAAAGTTTTTACAGCGCTTACATGTCAAATCGGGGCTAACATATATATGGGGGCTATATCTAAATCTGAACCGATTTTAACCAAATTCAATAGGGATCGTCCTTGGCCCAAAAAAAGATATGCGTAAAGTTTCGTCGAGAACGGACCATAATTGCGACCTGTACTTTGATTACAAGAATACATGCACATATACCACAGTGTGGAGTAGGGTATAAAAATCGACCTTTTTGATGTATCGCTGAGAGCTCTGAAAATATTTTTTTGTTTTAATTTTCAAAGAACTAATATTCATTTGAAATGGTACTTTTAAAAGTCAACTCCCAAAAAATTTAAACCGTGAAAATTCCATAATAGGTAATTATTTTATATAATATACGCTATTACGAAGACAATTACATGGTTAGGAAGAAATTGTGTAGTGTAGAGATTTAAAACGGGATTGATTTTTACAAATTCCGGGATTCGGTATTTTTAAATTGCAAATCCCGGCATCCCGGGACTAATTCCGTTTTTATCGATGTGTCGATCCAAATCAGATTTTATATTAGTATTTTTTCATAAATTTGAAATTATAGATTACAATGTTTGTCGTTTTGTGGGACACAAACTTCATTTGTGTTATTGTTTTAAGTTTACTTGTTTATAACTAAATTTATAATAGGTGTACTTTGTAATTCTTCTCCAAATTTCTAATTTTTCACCACATTATGTCAATGTTTTTTGATGTTAAAAATTTGCATCATTACACAGTACAACACATGATTTTGGGACTCAATTCTGAGAATTGAACGTGAAAGTAGCCCCAAAACTTCTGCATCATTCTTTTTGTCAAGTTGGCTTAATTAATAATTTAATGGCCATACGATTTGTTTCGCTTAAGGTGGATTTTTTGCAACTTTTTCATATTTTTTTCTCGGTATATCGTACGGAATATCTCTTTTGTGTCTGAAGCAAAATTTTAGATATTGAATAGGTGAAAAAATGCGGAAGAAACCTGCCCGCAAAAAGGGCCTTAGAAATAGCTTATTCTATAGTTTTAAAACACTCTCAGCAACCTTTAAACGCTATACAAAATTTCAAAATCTGCCCATGAAATCAAGAGATACACCCAATTTAATATATTTATATATTTATTTTATATTTAATATATTTATTTATAATTATTATATTTGTAATATATTTTATTATAACCTTTTATGAACATTAATATTTTTGATTGAACATTATAAACAGAGTATTTTATTTTAATTTTGTATATTAACCACCATATCCCCATCTTTTCAGGTTAGTTATTTCCCCTCCAGACAACAACTCACCACATTCACCTCAACTGTTTCAATATATAATTTCCCCTGCAAAACCACAACAACAAAATGATTGAGAAAAGTCATAGTAAAAAATAAAAAAACACAAAAGCAAAAAACACCGAGTTTTTATATAAAAAAGAAAAATCACAGCTGTCTTATTCGTTCACAGCGGTAAGTCTAATACAAACACCCAGCTCTCCTGCCTTCCCTTCGCGTCACAGACATCATCAAAACAACCAACAATTTGTTAACAGGCTCTCTAATCATGCCCACCAGAAGCCACCTACCTCACTCTTACCCGCGCGCTCTCTCTCTCGCTTTATCGCTCTCTCCCTATCCGCACAATCTAACAATTTGCAGTTGTACTCTCACACCACACCACAGAAATCCCACAATGATAAAAAAAATCCACGTGGTTTTGTTCTCTTTCTCTGCGTGTTTCAAAAAGTGTCTCCTTTGCTATGGAAATATAACAATAGTACCTTTGAAGCGACAAACTAGTCGTGTCCTATGGCTCACTGGATGAGGACATGGACAACCATTCAGTGGAGCACAAGACTTTGTTTATATTTTCACGGCCTTTTTTCTTTAATGGTTTTTTTCGTATTTGTGTTGTTTTACAATTTGTTAAAATAAATCAAAAGCCTATGAATTTTGTTTTGCTTTGTTTATGACCTCAATTTTCATTTAGTTTATGGTTTAACACCTCTTGCCAATGTGAGACAAAGCAAAGGGTGTGTGTGTATGTGAATGTGACGTATGAGTTTAAAGCTAATGTTGTTTCCTTTTTTCGAAGGCATATGTTTTTGTGTATTTGGCCATGTTGTTTGCTATATCTGATATGGCTTTACTCTGCATTATGAATGTTCTTTTAAATATGGCTAGAGATGGTAATCTAATGTCAAGTTTTTTTTTATTGTACTAAAGTTCTTTTCATTTTTCATTTCATTCTTAGAGGTGTTGGACTTGACTTGCAATGTTAAAGGATTTAGAAATTTCCATGGACAGTACAGTGCGTTAAAAATGAAAGAAACTTTATTAGTAGGGATTTGTGAAAAAAAACTTTATAAAATGCATAGTATTTTTGACAATGCAGTGTACTCGTATACTAACCTCTGTGTTTATACTGGCCGGGTATACTTTAATAGTGGCACAAAAACGAGTTGTATAGCTTATTTTTTATTTTTCTCTCATAATAAAAATACAAAATTAGGATATCAATTGTATTAGAGATAGCAGTTATAAAAAATATTGGTAATTGCTAAGAGCCGTATTCATAAAAAAATCCTAATTATGATTTAAAGGGCACATTAGTTAAAAAACACTTATAGCCCAACAGATTATTATTAGAAAATCGTATTCATAAACAAAATTTTACATACAAATTTCTCTCTTAATGGCAACAAAATTTTTTTTTTGTGTCCGAGACCTAAAAGCTCTTCTTGTATAGATTGAGGCATACTATGAAAACAAAACAAAATTTTTTTATGGTCAAGTTTTTTTAATTTTTTTTTTCTAAAATTAAAATTTTCATTTTACCTTTTTCTTTGAAGTAAGAGCTCGATAAAATCGGTATACCTTTTAAATTAAAATAAATTATGAGGACCAGAAATGCTGAAAACAACACGTAGAAACGGAAGTTTAGTAACTAGGTATTTCCAAAGCAAATAAATCAAAAAAAACACATTTTAAAAATGACTCATTTTGATTTAAATGAAATTTGGCAAAATGATTACACAAATGTGCACGAATTTTATGACGTTTTTAGTTTTTGTGGTTCAGACCTCCAAAGTCTCAGGGATTTTTCTCAAAATTACTATATGTTAAATTTGCCATATCTTCTTAACCACTTTATGTATTTTGAATATAATATTCTTTCTTCAATATTGCGGAATATAATATTCATCAACTTCTGTTGAAAGGAGTGAAAATATGGAAAATATCCTTAATCCTTGAAAATCCTGAAAAAGTATCAATGAATATCCTTGATTATTTGGTACTAAAGAGTCAAACTATTATGAACTGACTATGAAAAACTCAAATTGGAACCTTGATGGACCAAAAAGATTTAGCAATGTTATTAAGTTAATATTATAATTTTCTTGTCAATTTTTATATAGAATCTTAGATTCGTCTGCTGGACTAGTGTAACTTCAAACGATTGATGTTATTTTTACACATTATGTTTATATTATCAATGTGAGTGCAAGTAACTGTATCTGGATCCGATAGGTGGCGCTGTAGTCAAGTTATTAAAAATTGCTCATTTATAGAACAAAACTGCTGATATTCGTGGAATTGGTTGATCTAGTACTAAGAAAGCGAATCACCTAATTTGGATTCAGTTATTGGCGCAATCATCAAACTATGAAATATTTTTCAATTATAATACATAAATAGCCCATATTTACAAAAAAAAACCCTCCTATCGGGTCTAAGAGCATTTATAATAACTTGAATACAGCGAAACCTATCGGATCCAGATACATTTACGCATATTCACATTGGTAACACAATTAATCGTATGGTTATATCTCAAAATCATTGGTAAAAACATGGCTATACCAAATCATTGGTCAAAACGTGGCCTAAATTAGAAAATGACAAATAAAAATGAAAAAATGTGTTTGAAGGGCAAATAAACTTATATTCCCACAGCTGTAAATAAATAAAAGATATATATCGTTCGAAAGATCTAATTGTCTTCTTTCCATTTTAGTTTAGAGATTGAAAACCGGTAAATAATTAATAAAACAATTAAGAAAGTTCAGTCGGGTAAACCGACTTAGGAATCCCCTCACCTTGAGTCCCAAGAATTATTCGTAAATTAATTTATTTTTTAACCCTCGTATCAATCAGGGCTGTGGAGTCGGAGTCTTGGAGTCGAAGTCGGGGATATTTGCCCGGAGTCGGAGTCCGGAGTCGACTCCGAGATGGATTGTGTAAAATGTACCATTTATGCGATAGAATTTTTGCAATCAAAAATTTTTGCAATCAACAATTTTTGGGAAACAATTCTGGCACAAAAGAAGGATAAAATATTTAAAGCTTTTAACTAAACATTTTTGTATGTCAAAAATATCTATGAAGTCAACCAAATTATAAACCTTTTATGTAAAGACAGTTTTAGGAAAGTTCTGTTTGAATATGTGATCAATTTAGCAATATGCTGACAACAAAATTAGAATTTTGCAAGGCTATACGCTATTCCTAAGCGAGTCAAAAAACCCCTAAGTGAGGAAAGGCCAATGAATGGCGAAGCCAACTATATGATATCGTACACCATCTTGTTAGAGCAGAATAAGCTCAGCTATAGTAAATAAAAATATGAAATAATAATAATAATTATAATACTAAATCTACACTGAATTTGTTCAAATTCGACAATATGCGTTCTTGCATAAATAAACTCTACCCTACAAAATTTAAGATGATTGAATGTGGAATACAGCTCCCATAGCGCTACAAGACCAAATCTAAGGAAACATTTATATCTGGGGGCAATATCGATCTGAACCGATTTTGACTAATTGCAATAGGTTTCTTATTGCCAAATTTCAGCAGGGTCGGAGTGAAATTTTGACCAGTACTCAACGAACAACTTAAGATGGACAGACAGACTGCTACGGATTCTGAGTCGAACAGAGTATTTTTTACAAATCTGTCAAAAAAAAACAAAGCTATACAAAGCCCCTGTACCATAGTGTAGAGCAAAATTACTAACGAACAAACTGCTGCCTGAAGCGATCATAATTTCCAAAAATTGCTGTATACGGGCATTAAAACAGAGGCAGTGATTGTAGAAAATGTTATCATGATCATTAATTTTGAAAGAATTGTCATATTAGTTGCAAGTCAAGCGTCGATAAATAAGTAATAAAATGTTATTTAATTACTCGTATTTAATACCTACTGTTTTGTTTTTTTTAACAAATCTATATCTTATTTTCAATAAAATGAATTCACGTCTTGTATAAAATTGTACAAGTACAAATTGTACTGTACAAAATTTCAAGTATTTGTATGTGCAGGAATCGATGTTATAAGCCGTTGACTTTTTGTGCAAAATAGTTTTGTAACTCCCATTTTGCACGGAAGTATAGGAACTGTAAATTTTAACACAAAATTTTAAGTATTTGAATGGACTGGAATCAAAACTGTAGGCGAAAACTTTTTGTACAAAATGGTAAGTGTGGAATTGTGAAAGATTCTGAGTAGTAGCACACAAGTTATGAGATAATCAATATTTCACTAAATTTTGACCCTTCAAATTGTACCTCCCAGTTATGATACCATATGTAGCATTAACTTCTAAATCAATCATTTCAAATTTCTGAATAGTCCAAGTCATCATTAGTTGTCATTCGTCCAAGTAATTTAAATTGATCCAAGTTATACGATTTCAATTATTATTATTATTTATTAAAAATTTCTAAAAATTTGACAAAAAAAACACAGTTTAAATATTTCCTGAATACTTAAATTCAAATAAATATTTGTTTCGGAAATAATAGTCCAAAATACTCGTAAAAAAGTATTGGGATATAAACAAAAATTTGTGTAGAACTACATCTGCCCAAATATATAATTTGTGTGTGTACCAAATATTATATGCTAAGGGTGTATCATAAACTTGTATATGTTTCAAGCCGAATATGTTTGGGACAATATACTACAGCGTTTACCAAAAGTGCTTTAATTTTTACATTTATCAATACATTTTCTTCAAATAGGCATTGTTTTCAAACAAACACGTTTTTTTGGGAAAAAAAACTTAAATTTTCTCTACTTGTTATACCCTCACTTTAGTGTGACGAGGGTATATACACGCTGAAAAAAAATCGCTTCTGTAGTATATTGTCCCAAACATATTCGGCTTGAAACATATATATGTTTAGGGTACACTCTAAACATATACTATTTGGGTCACACAAAAATTATATATTTAGGAAGATGTTGTTCTAAACAAATCTTTGTTTACATCCCAATATGTTTTTAGGTTGGGACTATTATTTCCGAAACAAATATTTATTTGCATTGAAGTATTCAGAAAATACCTAAATTGTGTTAAATGTGTCAGTTATTCAAAGTTAATTTTTTAGGAATTTTTTATGTTCGTAAAAATAATAATTAATAATAATTGCAATCGTATATTCTTGGATCAAAAAAAATTACTTGGAGGATTGACAACTAATGATGGCGTGGAATGATCAGAAATTTGAAATAATTGATTTAAAACAGAAGTTAACTGGAAGGTACGAGTACAGAATCATAACTGGAAGGTACGAGTACAATTCGAAACCAAGGAAAAGTTAAAACTGATATTCGAAATAGCCAGCAATAATTTTGAAAATCTTTTTTAAATAAAATATTTCTAGAGAGATTCCTAAACAATAATTTTATTTGTATTTAAACACATATTTTATTTGAGAAATTTTATTTGTAAATATATTTTGTTGTAACATATTAATATATGCGTTCCAAATATATTTTATTGATTTTCAAATAAAATTTATTTGCTCATAAATAAATAATATTTAAAAAATTGGGTTCGATTCAAATATATCAAAAAATGCGATTTTTCTCCGTGTATCATTTGCTACGGAAAAAAGTGTAACACATCGAAGGAGTGATCTAAGACCCAAAGTATGTTCGGAGGAAATCCGTTTTGGGTCATTTTAAGTCGAATGAGCAATGTCCGTCCGTCTGTCTGTCTGCTGGCTAGTGCGCACGATAACTCTCGAAAGGAGTAACCGATTGACTTAAAATTTGGTATGTGGTAATATTTTGATCTATCTCCGGATGAGTTCGAAGATGGGCCATATTGGTCTACTCCTTCTGATACCTCCCACACAAAGGGTTAAAATTTAGTGAAATATTGATTCTTTAATAACTTCTATACTACTTATTCGAATCTTTTGAAATTCTGCACATAATATTAGTATATTAGTCGCTATTAACTCGAGAAAAATGGGTGAAGTTGGTACCTTTTGGTACCTCCCACACAAATGGACCATTTTGCATCAAAATTTAACTGCTTATAACTTTAATACAAGTGCATAAAAATGCTTGAAATTTTCTACAGTATAATGTTTTTGTAGCGCCTATAGTCCGGTAAAAAATGGGCATTATTGTACAGCCCCTTTTGGTACCTCCCACACAAATGGACCGTTTCGTACCAAAAGTAAACGGCTTGTAACTTTAATACCAGTGCATACAAATACTTGAAATTTTGTACAGTGTAATGCTGTTATAGTGCCTATAGTCCTGTAAAAAGTGGGCGTTATCACCCCGCCCCTTTTTGTACCTCCCACACAAAATGACCAAATCATACCAAAATTACATAGCTCGTAACTTTAATGTACCAGTGCACATAAACGCTTATAGTTCAGCACAATGCAATGTATTTAAGAATGTACTGTTTACCGAAAAATATGTGTATTTGGAAAACTCCTTCTGGTACCTCCCACACAAATTGACAGATTTATTGGTGTAATGTTATATATTACATTACTAACAAAGTGAGGGTATACCTTAGTCGGTTTACCCGACTGAAACTTTCTTACTTGTTTTAATGACAGTTCCACGTGGATGTGCATTTATTAAAATCAGACTAGTCTTTCTCGAGTTATGTCAAACAAAAGACAAGGTGTCATATTCTCCTATATGAGACATACTAACTTCAAATCGATATATCTCGATTCCTAGACGTGACCCAGAGAAACGCCGGGACATGTATAACTTTTTTACCGATATAACTTTTCCCGGTAGTCAGAACCCCGCCCATGTTGATTAATTATAAGCGACTTTTGCAAAAGATATCACACATTATTCGAATTTAAGATATTCGAATATTCGAATTTAAGATCTAAGATATTTAGATATTTTTTTACTTAAAAATGCTGTATCACTTTACTCTTTCTTCACCAACGTTATCATACAAATTCCATTACGATATACATATACTCAAATATCGATATATGCAAATATTAGTAATTCACGACATCAAATTTAAATCCCACATCGGTCTTGTGTAACCGACTGTATCTTAACTGCATTCTGCCTTCAGTCTTCAAGGTAGCAATGGATTGCGCTTTTGCGTTTTTTCTACACAAAATACATGTTATTTACTGGTTTGTATTTAACTTTTGATTTATTGGATTTGTATGCATATTTTGTCGAATGGTCAACAATCGGTGGATAAAGACTTTATATGCCAAACTATGCAAAAGTAGAAAGACAAATTGGCAAAAAGTTAAAGTTGGAGAGCTAAGCAAAAAGCTGCATACAATTCTAGTGGTTATGGCTAGGTACTTTATGAAATGCAGAAAATAAATTGTTATTCATTGCTTATTTTGTATTTAACTTTTCAATCCCATTTATTTTTCCTCCCATAACATTGCCAATGTGGCCCATTTTTTCCACGTGAATTTCCATCCCATTTCCTTTAATGAGAAACGTGATTGTTATTAAAATTCATCCATTTCGTTATTTATACACTTTTGTGTTTATTTTAAATACAAATTTATTTCGTCATAATTATTGATGTGCTCGTCTGTAATTGCTGCAGACAATATTTACTTTTAATTTCCGATAAAATTAAATTGAAACAACACATGGTTTGAAAAAGACGCGTTTTAAATTTAATTAATTATGTATTGAACTTTTATTCCATTAGAATATTTAATTTATAAAGAAATCACCATTAAATACAGTTGTAGAGAATGGGTGCCATATGATAAATAAAAAATTCGGTACTTCTATGTAACTCATACGCCATATGGTATACATGGAAAAAATATTGCTCTTCGCATTTAAAAATTTTTGTCTACCAGAAAATTCTTTTTTTTCGTACACAAATCTAGACCTTGCTGATTATACAAGCTCAGTTGTGTCATTGTTGTTGTAGGCACGGAATTATTTACAAATTGTCAGTTAGTTGTTTCATTAAGGACTTTAGTCGATGACACTAGGAAACCGGCCGCATAAATTGAATCAATACATAAGGAGACTGGAGTCAGGTTGTAACGACATGTTTTTTACTATTAGCTGGGGTAAGCTCATCTGGTGTCCAGGGTCGTTACAAACCATTTATTTTTACTGACCAAAGAGAGATCGAATACACACTTTCGTTTCCATTACATAATAAAGATTATTACATTAATTATAATACGCGAAATTCCATCCGATATCTATCAATAATATTCAACTCAGTCCACCGCTCACTCGAACTGCAATACCTGACGGCCACACTGTCTTGTAATTCTGCACTCACTAGCCCCGTCTTCGGTCAGAGCTCTGGTTTGAGTTCGAAGATCAACTCCTAACTCAATAGTCGACTCTACGGTCTAGGTTAGATCTGAGCTCGCAGATCAACTACTCACTCAATAGACGTGCCTACGGTCTAGGTTTGGGTCTGAGATCGAAGATCAACTCCTCACTCAATAGTCTACACTACGTTCAAAGAACTGTTTGTGCTGGAAGTTCAACACCTCACTCAATTGTCTAGTCTAGGGTGAAAGAACTGAGCTTGAAGATCAACTCATCACACAATATTCTAACTACTTTACCTAAGTAACCAGTTTACCAGTCCTAATATGTCCACAAAATGTTACCCAGCGACCATCCTCCAGCAAACTGACTCTGGCACGCAAATACGCATACGTATGGCGCAGAGTTATTTTGATCGTGGCCGCCAACGTTGCCACCGGTTGTTGATGCATCTATTCTCGACTAGGTGTCATTATCTTATTTATCCGTTATAAGTACAGAAACTAATAATACATTGCTTTAAATTCACTTAAATAATGATTATTTCAAAAAGGATAACAAATAAATAAAAAATAACAAACATAATCTATTTTCACAATAAAATATTAATCTATATATATAAAATTGTTGCGTGACTGGCTGACTGATTGACTGACTGATCATCGCCCAGGCCAAACGGCTGAAGCTAGAATCATGAAATTTGGTGGGAGGGTAGTCCTTGGGGCGTAGAGGAGCAATAAGGCGGGATTTTTCGAAATTCGTACTATTAGCCGCAAAATGGGCCAAAAAGGGATAAATATGGTACCACCGCCAAATCTAAACGAAATGAGCTAGAATCTTGAAATTTTGTATGAGGGTAGCCCTTAGGAGGTAGACTCAGAAATTGGCAGGATTTTTCGAAATTCGAACAGTTACGCACACAGTGGGGTAAAAAGTAATAAATGTGGTACATCAGCCAAATCCAAATGGCAAGAGCTAGAATCGTGAAATTTGGTGTGAGGGTAGCTCTTATGAGGTAGACTCTGAAATTGGCAGGATTTTTCGTAATTCGAACATTTGCGCACACAGTGGGGTAAAATGGGAAAAATGTGGTACGACAGCCAAATCCAAATGGCAATACCTAGAATCGTGAAATTTGCTGTGAGAGTAGCTCTTGGGATGTAAACAAGAACAAGGAGTGATTTTTTTAAATTTAGAGGCACAGTGGGACAGAAAGGTATAAATATGGTACCACCGCCAAATTTAAAGCCTAATATTAGAATGGTGAACATTGAAGCGAGGGGTGTCTTTATGACAACTGATCGGGGTATTAAGCTTTTTTTTTTGTATTCGTAGTTTTCGGGGCACAGTGGGGCAAAAAGTGTAAAATATAGTACAATGGCTTAAAAATATCAAACATGGATCAATGGTTCCAGGGTAACTTTTGGAACATAAACTAGAGATTGGAAGTGATTTTTAGTAATTCTAACTTTAAGAGGCACAGTGGGACACGACGGGTTAAATATGGAGCATGGGGTAAAAAGGGAACAATCTGCCAAAATTGGAACTTAAAAATGAGATATGAAGAGTTTATATGGTTTTAGGAGCACTGTGGTCAAAAACGGTTAAATAGTGAAGTGGAAAAATATGATTAAATATGTTACAGTCGGGGAAAAAGGTTTAAGTACGCTAGCGTGGAGACACATTTTAAATACGAGTGCGGTACAGTGAGACAAAAATTTGTTAAATATGGTACAGTGGGTAAACATTTAGTACAGTGAGATAAAGAGTTGAATGGGCCACAGTTGTGCAAAAAGGGTTAACTATGGTACAGTGGGGTAAAAATAGTTATATGTATATGGTAAAGTGGGACAAATGGGTTAAAAATGGTACAGTGGGGCAAAAAGCGTTAAATATTGAACAGTGGGGCAAAAATGTATTTACTATGATACAGTGGGGCAAAAAGGGTTAAATATGGTACAGTGTGACAAAAATGTATTTACTATGATACAGTGGGGCAAAAAGGGTTAAATATGGTACAGTGTGACAAAAATGGTTAACTATATAGTACAGTGGGGCATAACTGTGTTAAATATTGTACAGTGGAGCAAAGAGGGTTAAATATGGTACTGTGGGGCAAAAACTGTTAAACATGGTATAGTGAAACAAAGGGTTTAATATGATACAGTGGGGCAAAAAGAGTTAACTATAGTACAGTGGGGCACTATTTGTTGAATATGGTAACGTGGGACAAAATGGGTTAAATATGGTACAGTGGGGCAAAAAGCTTTAACTATGGAACAGTGGGGAAAAAATATGTGTTAGAATGGTACAGTGGGACACAAATGGTTAATTATGGTACAGTATGACAAAAATGGTTACAGTGGGCTCAAATAGTAAAATATGGTAAGGTGCAACAAAATGGGTTAAGTATAGTACAGTGGGGCAAAAATCTTTTACTATGGAACAGTGGGGCAAAAATGTGTTAACTATGGTACAGTGGGCAAAAATGGTTAAATATAGTGGACAAAATATAGTAGGACAAAAAGGTGTTAAATTTGATTCAGTGGGCCCAAAAGGTTAAATATAGAACAGTGGGTCACAAAGCGTACATTTAGTACAGTGGGCAAAAATATGGATGCAGGGAGAGAGGGTAAGTTAAATATGAAATAAGAATGTTCTTTTTAAATATATGCTTTTAGTAGCACTGTGGTGCAGAAAGGTTAAAATTATGATGCACTGCAATTATGTAGCAATGTGGTGCAAAAAGGTTAAAATTATGATGCAGTTGGGGCAAGCAAAAGTTATTCAACATGTTACAGAGGGGAAAAAATGTGTTATATATGGTTTAGTGGAGCAAAAAGGATTAAATATGGTACGGTGAAGCAAAAAAGTTAAATACGGTAAAATGGTTAAATGTGGTAAGTGGGGAAAAAAGAGAACAAAATAGTCCCAGATATGTATAAAAATTCGCACTTTAGAATCACAGTGTAATAAAAAAGTGTTTAATATGGAACAGTGGTGCAAAAGGTGTTGAATGTGGTCCCTGAGTGCAAAGGTAGCTCTTACAGCATAAACCAAAGCTAAGAAATTGTTTTTCCAAATAGGTTCTTCTACTTAAACCGTGGGGAAAAAGTTAAATAAATGGCACAGCTAGGGGACAAAAATGTTAAAATACGGCCTAACAGCCTGTTCAGCTAAATGTAACAAAACGCAGACGTGCGATAGCTACCCAAGCAATAATTTTCTTCTTCTTATTCTCACCCAAGCGATCATGTTTTTAATTTGGTTCATTGTCACTTATCGTTCGGGTAAGAAAGCTCTTTTCTTCATCGTCTTCCTGTCAAATACCAATATTACCTACATGTTGTTATTGACATTTCTTAAAGCTTTTTCCACACGAAAATATCAGAACGGGGGCAACCCTATCCAACAGCTGATTCTAGACAATGAGAAATAATCAAGCAACCGAAAATAAATACAATTGTTTGCTTGATTGATCATATACATATGTATATATAGGGGCTATATCTAAATCGGAAACCTTCTGTACCCATTTCAGAGAGTTAAAAAGAAAGTTCTTGCTAAATTTGATAGTGATATGAGCATAATTGTGACCTGTATTTGGTAACAAGAATACATTTAGAAACAGACGGACGGACAAAACCAGACCAATTCAGAAAGAGATTCTAGGTCGATAGGTATAATAAACGATTGTTTCTAAGGTATTATGCACTCTAATAAACAGACGTTTTTTGAAATTATTATACAGGATACTTCAGCAAAAGATATGATATGATAGAATGTTGTTTGGTTCATTTATCCATTTTATATTCATTTTCCCAACAATTTTCACGTTATCTTTCAAAAGGACGGCAAACATAACCGACACGAATGAATTTTTCTGATCGTCTGATTTGACGTTTCATTTCGTTCGTTGTTGTCTTATAAGAACCAAAATGTTGGCGATAATTGAAAGCTTCTTTGTTTATATCCAACACAAAGTGTGCAAAAACCAAAAATTTCATTCGCTTGCCATTTGACGTGCGAAGTGGCAAAAAAGAAGTTACAAAAACAGGCCCTAAGCTTGCGAATTTGGATCTTGAAATATCAATTATCATTTTAAAATATTGTACAATCGTGCAAAGTGGTTAATTATGACACACTAAAGGTTAAATGTGGTACAACGGAGCGATTTACTTTAGATTTTTAAATTCGTACCTTTATAGACACAGTGGGACAAACATGGTTTTATATTGTACCAGGGTGTGAATGTATGTATTGGAACATAAACAAGGGGAAAGTTGCTAACATATGAACCAAAAAAAAAATAGTTTTCAACGTCCAGGGGTACTGTGGGAAAAGGGATAAATATTGTAAAATGATGTCAGGGTAACTCTTGGAACATAAACTAGAAATGAAACTAGGGTTCGTATTTTATATATAAAAGTAATGAAATCTTCTTCATTTTGCACCATAATAATAATCATGTCATTTTGAATGAAAGAGGTATAGCTATTTTACAGTACCCTAAACAGAAAATATATAAAAGATGGGGGCTGCGAAGCGCACCGGGTAAGCTAGTAAAGAATAAATATAACTTTTTAATTCAGGATGTTTGGGTAATGCTGGCAAAAACGAGCCTTTGGCAACTTTTGCCGTTACAAGGTACGTCGATTTAACGGAGCAGATGAAAAAGTGGTTAGTGTTGTTGGGTCCTGTACCAAATGTTGGATAAAGGTCGGGGTGGTTTCGTCAAGTCTCGAGTCCCGATACTCTACGAGTTGAGCAGCAGTTTGTGTGATATCCCCCAAAGGCACTGCTATGATAACATCGTGCGACAAATGCAAACTTTTTTCCCTCCCAAGAACGAGACTGTATAGATGCAAAAATATGTATAGGCCAAAAGTAGATGTATATTCAGTTTTTAATTTCGTGATCGTTTGCCCTTTTTACAGGACTTTTAAAATTTCAGGAATAACACAAATATTTTTCTTTGCATTAATTACAATGTAAATAAAGCGCAGAATTCCCGCTATTAAATAACATTTTTGGAAAAAATTCTAAGGACGAATGCTATAACAAAATGTCCTTCTAAAATGTTATCCTTGGGTATCCTTCAAAGTTGTCATGTGACAGAACTCCAACTGACACAATATATATTAAAATGTCAGCCTTCTATCTTTAACTGTTAAGGAAAAACAATTATTTGAATTCCACAGCCTATACAATACAGGGTGGGGCGCGATATTTTGCTTTTTTCACTGCATGCTGTGGCGGAACTCTTGGTCCAAGAGAGTGGAGAGTGTACGTGGCTTATAGTGGCTGACGGGAGATTTGTACTTGTCTACCCTTTAGTTGCCATCATGCATTGGACACGCACGGAGAGGTCATTTTGTGTTGAAGCGTATTTTTCAAATGCGCACTCGTTCGAGGTGATTTGAATCACTCGAGGTGATGTGCCGGCCACGCTCATCAGACTTAGCCCCATGCGATTTTTTTTCAACCGTCCCAACATCTTGGAAGACCTAATTACCAATATTGAGGCTGAAATTGGCAGAATACCAGTCGACATGCTTGTTAGAGTTCAGGAAAACTTCAGAAAACGTATGCAGTAGTGTGTCGATAAAAAATTACGAAGGTAACAATTTTATATTTTTTTGAATAACATTAATATGCGAATTAAATGAACGAGGAGTGTATAATCTATACATTTGTTTTATTTTATGTTTGATGAAATTGTTCTACCTAAAATTTTTAAGGCCTTTCAAGTATAAAAGAAATTTTTTATATCCTTCGTCCTTGGAACATTTTTCCAACAATTTTAATGAATAGCAGGAATTCTCCCCTTATATTTGATATGCATATTAATGTTGTTAACATTCTAATTGGTGTAAACAATATTATATCAAAATTGTAACCCTCGTATTTTTAAAAGTCCTGTAAAAAGGACAAACGATCACGAAATAACGAAGTTAGTACATTATTTTTTTATAAGATGTATTTTTTTTCAGATTTTAAACCCACAACTTTGAAGAATATTCAAAGATAAAAGTTTAAAAAGACATATTTTACGGCCTTCATCCATGCAAATTATTTCTAAAAGACTTATTAAATAGCGGGAATTTTTCCCATTTATTGGATATGCATATTTATCAGTTAACATTGTAATAAATGCAAAGAAAATATTTCAAAAATGCTATCCAAGAAATTTTAAAAGTCCTGTGAAAAGGACAAAGTTTCACGAAATAAAACCAGCAAGGAAAGGCTAAATTAGGGTGGGACCGACTATATAATACCCTACACCACTCTCGTAATACTGAAAAACACTGAAATTCATACATGCTGTAATTCATCTAAAATGATATAATATACGAGATATGTTCAAAAAATATCGCGAATTTGTAATTTCCGCGGGCTATGTGTATTTGATTTTTGATATTTTTGTAGCGTTATGTTGGTACTCATGTCCCTTACTTATGCTGACAAGGTCGGCCATTTTGAATGTTTAGTTAATTTTTGCTTGGATGTGTTTTAACATGCCTTCGATTTTTATCTATTTCAGAAAATGGATCAAATTTTTTTCTGCATCAAATTTTGTGTGAAAAACAAAATAAAGTGCGCTGACGCATTCCGAATGTTGACTGTGGCATATGGTGATGCTACCTTGGACCAAAGCAACGTTTATTGGTGGTACAAAATGTTCTTAGAGGGCCTTGAAGATGCGAAGGACGAACAGCGTGCCGGACGCCCGTTTTTTTTTTGCTCACAGTTTTCTTTGACTCACAGTTTTCTTTGATTGCAGGGGCGTGGTGCATTATGAGTTCTTGCCACAGGGTAGTACGGTCAATAAAGAATATTATGTTTGTGGAAGAACAAAAACTGCTTTTGCACCATGATAACGCCCCTGCACACACATCGTTGCTTGTGTTCGAATATTTGGCCAAAAACAACACAGTAATGATGCCGCAGCCACCGTATTCCCCTGACCTAGCCCCCTGTGACTATTTTTTGTTCTCAAAACTGAAAAGGACTATGAAAGGACGACGCTACGCCACGATTGAGGATATAAAGACGGCATCGAAGGAGGAGCTGAACAAGATCACAAAAAATGATTATTTGAAGTGCTTCGAGGATTGGAAAAAACATTAGCAGAAGTGTATTTTATCTGAGGGAATTACTTTGAAGGGGACAAAATATATATTCATGAATAAATAAATACTTTTTGAAAAAATACAAAATTCGCTATATATTTTTAACATACCTCGTACAGCTTCTTTATGACTAAAGAGCCAAATCGGACGAAAAATGGGAGCTATAGCTATCTGAACCGATTTTCTTCAAATTTGACAATGTTGGTCCATGTATTAAGAAACTCTACCATGCTAAATTTCAAAACAATTGAATCTAAAATACAGCCTCTGTAGGTCTAAAAGGCCAAATCGGACGAAACATATATATGGGAGCTATATATAAATCTGAACCGAAAAAATTAAGTTTTTGTGTTTTACGAAATTTGTTATTGCTCTCGATCTACTAAACCGATTTTTGAAAAGTTTACTTTGTTTTGTAGAGGACACAATGCGTAATTTTTTGTAAAAAAATTTTTTACGAAAGTTTTTTTTTGAAATAACCTTTGTAAAAAAATTGCTCCCCCTCGATTTTTTTTAAAATTTTTTTCAGAACTCACAAATCCAGAATAGTAAAAAACACACACAAAAGCAAAAAACGCACTCCAGCTCCTCCCCTGTCTGACATAGGGGGCCAAATATAAAACTTAACTTCTCTTATACCTCTTCATCTACCATGCCAAGCTTGGTCGCAATCGGTTGTTTGGTTAAGAAACGGTCGAATTATTTCCCCTTTTTGAATTCGTACCACTGTGTAGTGTTTTGCAAAAACAGACGAAAATTGCCAGACTTGTCTTGGTATTTCGTCCATAACTTTTACACATATTGAGTCTCACAAAAATTTGTTACTGTTCTGGATTTGTGAGAGTGTGACGATTATTCTGTGAAGATTTTAAGAAAATCGAGGTGGCAGCAATTTGTTCTACAAAAGGTTTTTTCAAAAAACATTTTTTACCAAAAGTTGTGCATTGTGTCCTCTTTAAAACAAAGTTAACTTTGCAAGAATCGGTTCAGCCGATCGAGAGCGATTACCAATTTTGTAAAACGCAAAAACTCATTTTTTAATTTTATCAAAAATTTAAATGCCCACAAAATTTTTGCAAAAAATTAAAAAAATATAAGATGATAGCTATTTCTTATTTTACCTATTTGTAACTACTTGTAAACATTTTAGCCAAAAAAAAACTACATAGGTCGATATTAAATATTTTGACCCATATGGGAGCTATATCTAAATCTCAGCTGATTTTCTTTTAATTCGATACGATTTTTCCGTGTGCAAAAGACTCATAACTGCAAAATTTCAGCACGATCGGTGTGAAATTGCGACTTGTACTCAACGGACAGACGGACGGACATGAATGGTTAATTCGACTCAGCTACGAGTGATTAGTAGTGATTATGAGTCGGTCGGTGGGTTCAGATGTAGTAATTATAGGTGTTACAAACATCTGCCATGAAACTCACTTATAATACCCTGTACCACAGTGTAGTGTAGGGTATAAAAACTGAATATGTAGTTTATCTACTGTTGGCCTAATTTGTATATATATAAGTAGTCTCGTTCTTGGGAGGGAGCAAAAATTCGCAATCGTCGCACGATGTTATCAATCCAAGAATTAACACTGTAAATAAAAAAACGGTTCAGATTTAGATAAAGTTCCTATATGTAAGTTGCTTCCATTTTGGCGTCAATGTCGTATAAAAGCTTTACTTTACATTCAATCATTATACAATTTGTCAGAGGAGTTTTTTATGCAGAAACGAACATTGAAGGAAATTATTTAAAATTAATATACGTACGAGTTATCCCCAATATATGTACACTTCCCGATTTGGCACATAAGCACTGTATGAATCGTATTTTCCATTTCATAATTTAGACAGGGAGTTTATCGATACGAGAATCGTTTCTCGTTTAGATATCGAACCATATACATTATGCATATGGCCCATTTTCCATCAGATTTGTATAAATACTGGAAAATAGTAGTTTCGAAAAAACCAATTTTAAATTAAATCGTTTCAAATAGTGTGCTTATTTGTTCCAACAATGTGGTGTGTGGTATCATATACAAGGTGGCGCAAAAGTAATCCTCCTATCAGAAAATGCTAAAAATTTTGCGATTGGCCCCTAATGTCATTTCTGTTTTGACATTTGTGTAGTAAACACATGCGAAATACACGTTAATAAACAATGTTACGATACACTGCTCCAGAACGCGGAATATTGCTGACTATTTATTTGACCAATAATCGGTCGGTGACTTTGGCACAGATTTCCTGGCCGTCCAACGCCTACTGGTGAAACACTGCGACGTTTAGCCGCTCGCCTCGAAGAGACTGGCACAACACGAGATGCTGCCAGGCGTGGCAGACCCCGGAGTAGCCGTTCTGCAGATAACATGGCTGCTGTAGCCAAGGATGTCATGGAAGCGCCGTCGACATCGACCAGACGACGTGCCACGCAAATGGGTATCAGCCGACGGTCTCTACAGCGAATTTTGGTACAAGATTTGAAGATGTTTCCGTACAAAGTCCAGATGGTGCATCAGCTGTTAGCTGCTGACCGCCAATCGCGTCTAACATAACATCGAAAGGTTACTTTTGCGCCACCTGTTAGTAGGCTCCACCAGGCTTAAGCCTTTCCTTACTGCTTTTAATTACAAATTTTAACCACAATCTTGAATGGCATTTATTCAATTTACTATTCTATTTTTAATACAATTCTTTGTGCCAATTTCAGCCATATTTTCCTTCAACCCCCTTTCACAGTAACACTTAATTGCATTAAAAAGTCAACAATTACTTTTCCAACTCATTTCGCAGTAAATTCGATATTTAACAAAACAGAAAATGGATTTGAAACAACGAAAATCGACCGCCAGAATACACACATAAATTCGAACGATTGTATCAATGGCATATACAATTAAAACTATTTTTGTTTGCGGTATGCTACAACTTGAATGGAATTGTTGTTTCAATCCAAACATGTGTAACAAACTAAATTCACATGAAATGTGGATATACAATGTATTTGTATGAAATTCAAAAATATAAATTTTTAGGAAACATTAAATGTACTCATATCAGAGAAGGTAAACTAATTAAACCATACAACAACATGGGGTACAATAGCGGTTAGATCCACAGTTTGTTTCACCGGACGATTCGGAATCAATTCCTGCTTCGATATAAATATGCCTGGCTGTTTTCCATGTACTTTAGGATTTACGGTTCAGGTCGCCACATTAGTTCGATCATTAGGAATTTTAGCATAAACTTATTTTTGTTTTGGCCAGGACAATTGCTAAAAATTTTATTCGATTTAGATATTATTATTTTATTTTCACAGAACACAGTTATGATTCTTCGCTAAATATGTACCAGAAAATCATCCTTTCTGTTAGGATAATTTCGATTCGTTTACACCCCATCTCATGTCCAATTGTTTAAATATGATATTCTAGTAAATATTTGCCATGGCTTGCATTTCATCGCAGCACTCCGACCGTAAATGAATTTCCTCACCCTTCAGGTGCCCCTGGCCATAGTTGTGTACTCTACCCTATTGCTGTAGTAAACTATCACAAGTACTCACATATCACTGATGGTACACTATAATAATGGTCTAATGGTTATTGGCAGTAAACAGAAAAAAATGTTAAAAACAGCAGAATAGCAACAATAGCAAAATAAATGCAATTTATAACAGCTGCATTAATTCACAAAAAATAATGGAAAATGTGTGGAACGAATAACAAAGGAGGGGAGAAAAGTCAATGTTGCAATTGGCAGGGGATAGAAATGCAATATAGGTTATCGACAAATACAATTAAGACAAAAGTGGAACAGTTTTACAAACTATTGAGGATAGCCTTAAAGAGCAAACACCTCTCAATGATATGAACGCCAACTAAACAGCAACATCGAAGATATTTTATATTAATAAATTTATTTGAATAAAAAAGTTCAAGGAATTTATTTAACATTTTAATTTTTAAATGTTTTTTTTTTTCTAAAAACGGGTCGAAATATCTGCTTTCCTTCATAGGGCCAATATAAGTAGAAAGCAGTAAAAAAGAAAACAATATTGAACATATTTTGAAAAGGTATTTATTTGACAGAAAGTTCAGGTATTTTATTTGAAGATTTGATTAAAAAACGGCTATAATTGATATAAACAGGGTGAACCAAACTTTTTCTTTTTTCCAAGTGTGCTCTATTCCATTTTAAAGTCGCCAAGGCTTTTTTTTAAATAGTAAGAAGAAATAAAAAACAAATTACATATATTAAAAAAGTTATATGGAATTCAAACGGGAATAACAGGAATACTGTATAAAGAACTCAAACACCTTCGGTCATTTTGGGCCACCCTGCATATTTTCTATTATAGTCCCAATTTTAGGAGAATGATTTGAAAATATAAATAAATATAGAAAACTTTTTGTGAAGATTAATTTTAAATTTGAGTCGAGTAATGTGGGTAACACAAACCTTCACTCCCAAATAAATATAATGTCAAATATATTATTTTCAAAATCTATTGATAACACTATTCAAAAAAAAAAAAAAACAAGTTAGAAAGTTCAGTTGGGTAATCCCAAAAAATCCCCTCACCTTGAGTCCCAAAAAATATTCGTAAATTTATTTTATTTATTTATTTATATGAATTACAATATAAAGTAAATTTATATTCTTATTTTACGGCCAGGGAAGCCGGGTTACAAAGACCACGTGGCTAGATTTTGCAGCGGCAGACCAGAGCTTCTGGTGGGAATCGAACCCACATCTTCCAAAGTTATAAGTAAAATTATTTACTATTTTGTTTTAATTAAATTATTTTCAATTTAAATTGCATTTAATAAGCTTGAAGTATGTACTGGTATTAACGTTACAAGCTGTTAACTTTTGTTGAAAAATGATCCATTTGTGTGGAAGGTACCCATATGGGGCGTGGCAATAACGCCCACTTTACTGTACAAAATTTCAGGTATTTGTATGAACTCATATTAAAGCCATAAGCAGTTAACTTTTGGTGCAAAATGGTACATTCGTGTGGGAGGTACCAAAAAATGGATTGGCCACTTAGCCCATTTTCCTTGACGCGTGAGCAACTAAAAGACTTATACTATGTGTGGAATTTCAGAAGATTCGAGTAAGTAGTATAGAAGGTATTAAAGAATCAATATTTCACTAAAAGTTAACCCTTTGTGGGGGAGGTACTAGAAGGAGTGGACCAATATAACCCATCTTCGAACTTAGCCGGAGATAGAGAAAAATATTACCGCATACGAAATTTTAAGTCAATCGGTTAATCCTTTGGAGAGTTATTGTGCGCACCAGCCAGCAGACAGACAGACGGACGGACGGATATTGCTCAAATGACTTAAATGGCCCAAATAGAATGTCCGCCAAACATACTTGGGGTCTTAGGTCACTCCTTCGATGTGTTACACTTTTGGCTAGTAGTAAATGATATACATATACCCTCCTCTCCAAGGTGAGGGGATACAAATTTTGTATCCGAGCCTAAAAAATTGCTTTTTCTATACTATTCCATAAAATCAAAATCCCATTTTTTTTTTATAATTCCAATTTTCTTTCAGTATTTTAACTATACATATACTCTAAAGTATAGGTCAGATAGAGCCGAAGAGTCTTAATATTAAGGCAATTATGATGATACCCTTCACCACCCCACCAGAGCAGAATAGGATGAAATATTTTCAAGTTTTATAAATAACGCAGAGGATATATCCAAATCTGAATCCATATTTTTATACCGTTATATATACGTCCATCCGTCTGTCATAATCACGAAACAGTCTACAGTAATTGAGCTAGATGAATGAAATTTGGTATAGATACTTCTTTTAGCTGCAGGTAACTAGGATTGATATATATATCGGTCCATTTTTTGTTATAGGCCCCATACAAAGGTCCATCTAGAAATTACTTCTTAACGCAACAAAAACCACAAAATTTCTACTCATCGGACTGAAATTTGATATTATGATTTTATTTGCGCCCGGGACAATTATCATGCGATCCATTGTAGTGGGTATATAAAATTCGGGATAGCCGAACTAAACGCTTTTACTTGTTTTTAAAAAACTTCTTCTATAACTCCGAAATAAGACATCATATATTTTTTTCCCAAAAAAAAAAATTCGATTTTTTTAAATTCAGAATAGCAAACGCGAAAAAAAATCGGTGCATATTCTAATCCAGAATTCACAAAATACTAGGACAGGGTCGGGGAAAACATTAAAAATTAAATTTTGTATACCCTACACCACACTGTGGTACAGGGTATTATAAGTTTGTTTCACGGCAGATGTTTGTAACACCTTAAAATAACACAGCTAGACCCACCTTAAATTATACCGATCGACTCAGAATCACTAGCTGAGTCGATTTAACCATGCCTGTCCGTCCGTCCGTCCGTCCGTCTGTCCATGTAAAGTTGTTCGTCGACTACAGGTCGCAATTTCACTCCGATCGTTCTGAAATTTTGCAGTTAAGAGTATATCGTAGCTGTAAATATCCCTATTGAATTTGGTTGAAATCGGTTCAGATTTAGATATAGCTCCCATATATATCTTTCGTCCGATTTGGCCCTTTAGTCCTATAGAAGCTGTATTTTACATCCAATCGTTTTGAAATTTAAAATGGTGGAGTTTCTTGATTCATGAACCAACATTGCCGAATTTGAAGAAAATCGGTAAAGATTTAGCTATAGCTCCCATATATATGTTTCATCCGATTTGGCTCTTTAGATCCAATCGTTTTTATACCCTACACCACACTGTGGTACAGGGTATTATTTAAGTATAAAATGTCCCAAAAGTAAGTTTATGTAAACAATTTATGCATGAATTACAAAATTTATATATCAGAGTTATTCAATATTACGAGAGTGGTGTAGGGTATCATATAGTCGGCCCCGCCCGACTTTAGCCTTTCCTTACTGGTTTTCATATGAAAATTGTCGCGCTTTAGTACGGGATGTCCCATATTTGCAGGAAAAACATACATTTTAGAGATTTTATAATTTCGCTATGGCTTACTGGCGGCTCAAGATAGATTTTCTTAAAATTGAGCAATGTTGGTTCAAGGATCAAGAAACTCTACCACGCTAAATTTCAAAACAAATTGTATGTAAAATACTGCTTCCGTAGGGGTAAAGAGCCAAATCGAACGAAACATACATTGAAGCTATAGCTAAATCTGAACAGATTTCTTTCAAATTCGACAATGTTGGTCCATGGATCAAGAAATTCTACCATGCTAAATTTCAAAACGATAGGAGGTAAACTACAACTTCGATATGGCTAATAGGACAAATCGGACTAAACATATGTATGGGAGCTATATCTAAATCTGAACCGATTTTCAAAATTTCAGCACGATCGGAGTGAAATTGCGACCTGTACCCAATGGACAACTTTAGATGGGCAGATATGGTTAGATCAGCTCAAATAGTGATTCTGAGTCGATCGGTTTACTTTAAGCGTCCAGCTGTAGTATTTTCAGGTGTTACAAACATCTGCCATGAAACACACTTATAACACAGTGCGACAAAATAAACTCAAGTTGAGAAGCAAACGACGCGATACAATTTTTCCTGTAGGTCATGTCGAGTAAAACACGAATCTTTGTTTGGAATTCCCCGGACACCCCCAAAATCCGGATTTACGGGTAAAAAACGATTTTCTTCCCTTTTTTTCACATGAACGCCTATAACATTGGTAATTATTAATCGATTTTCAATCTCCAATAATTTGGAAAGAAGAGAATTAGACCTTTCGAAAGATGTATATCTTGTTTATTTGAAGCTGTAGGAATATAGGTTTATTTTCCCTACAAACACATTTTTTTAATTTTTGTCCGTCATTTTCTAGTTTAGGTAATGTTTTTAACAATTATATTGTGAGATAGCCATACGATTAATTGATTTACATATATAGTACATGTTATAAGGAAAATGGACACCCCCAAATTTTTTTTAACATCTAGTCATTTTATAAGGACAAAAATGCAAACAGTCTCTTAAAAATCCGCTTGCAATTGACTGAGTTATTAAAGTTTCATTAAAACTAAATGTGTACATAAATGGCATTGAAATCTATAATGTCTGCTTGAGCGTTTCATTTTTAACTCGTCATCATCGTCAAAAGTATTGTTTATATACCGATTTAGTTTTAATGAAACTTTAATAACTCCGTCAATTGCAAACGGATTTTTAAGAGACTGGTTGCATTTTTATACCCTACACCACACTGTGGTACAGGGTATTATAACTTTGTGCATTTGTTTGTAACACCCAAAAGGAGAAGAAATAGACCCATCGTTTATTACACCGATCGACTTAGAATTACTTTCTGAGTTGATTTAGCTATGTCCGTCTGTCCGTCTGTCTGTCTGTCCGTCTGTCTGTGCATGTATTCTTGTAATCAAAGTACAGGTCGCAATTATGGTCCGATCTCGACGAAACTTTACGCATATGTTTTATTTGGCCCAAGGACGATCCCTATTGAATTTGGTTAAAATTGGTTCAGATTTAGATATAGCCCCCATATATATGTTACCCCAGATTTGACATGTAAGCGCTGTAAAAACTTTATTTTATATCCGATCAGTATGAAATTCGACAGAAAGAGGTTGCTTATAATATGAATGAACACTGTTAAATTTGGAAAAAATCGGTTCAGATTTAGATATAGCCCCCATATATACGTTACCCCCGATTTGAAGTGTAAGCACTGTAAAAATGTTATTTTATATCCGATCAGTATGAAATTCGGCAGAAAGAGGTTTCTTATTATATGAATGAACACTGCTACATTTGGAAGAAATCGGTTCAGATTTAGATATAGCCCCCATATATACGTTACCCCCGATTTGAAGTGTAAGCGCTGTAAAAATGTTATTTTATATCCGATCAGTATGAAATTCGACAGAAAGAGGTTGCTTATAATATGAATGAACACTATTAAATTTGGAAGAAATCGGTTCAGATTTAGATATAGCCCCCATATATACGTTACCCCCGATTTGAAGTGTAAGCGCTGTAAAAATTTTATTTTATATCCGATCAGTATGAAATTCGGCAGAAAGAGGTTTCTTATTATATGAATGAGCACTGCTAAATTTGGAAGAAATCGGTTCAGATTTAGATATAGCCCCCATATAAACGTTACCCCCGATTTCACATGTAAGCGCTGTAAAAATGTTATTTTATATCCGATCAGTGCGAACTTCAGCAAAAAGAGGTTTCCTTCTACATGAAGAAATACTGCCAAATTCGGAGAAAATCGGTTCAGATTTAGATATAGCCCCATATATATGTTACCCCCGGTTCGACATGTAAGCGCTGTAGTGATTGTATTTTATATCCGATCAGTACGAAATTCGACAGAAATATGTCTTTTTACATGAATGAGTATTCAGGGAAAATCGGTTCAGATTTATATATAATATGTTCCTCCTGATTTGGTATCAAAGCGCTATAGAAGTTGTACTTTACTTCCGATCATTAAAATTTTCCAGAAATATGTTTCTCAATTTAGGAACGAATATTACTTAATTTAGCGATTATCGGTTTAGAATTAGATAATATGTTCCTACCCATTTACCAATTATTCCAAATTATTATCGCAATGACCCTTATCGCATTATTAGGGAGGTGTAGGGTATTATATAGTCGGCCCCGCCGAACTTTCTGCCTTTCCTTACTGGTTTTCCTTATAAAATATACTATATATGTAATTTAATTAATCGTATGGTTATCTAACAATATAATTGGTAAAAACATTGCGTAATCTAGAAAATGACGTACAAAAATGAAAAAAATATGTTTGTAGGACAAATAAACCTATATTCCTACAGCTTCAAATAAACAAGATATACATCGTTCGAAAGGTATAATCCTCTTCTTTCCAAATTCTTTTAGAGATTGAAATTTCGTAAAACAAACGTTGTTCTCCTCGCCAAGGCCTACAAGAAAACTAGTATCGAGGTTTTTGGACTATCGCACGTTCATAGTGTACTCTTGAATGCGATACACGGTGGAGGCGAACATAAGGCAGTTCTTAATTATTATATATCACATTTTTCAACGGCTACTATTTTTGATAACGGGATGAGTTGGTTGACTGGCATAAGGTTCCTGTAATTTTCTCTTACAACCATAAAAAGTGTTTTTCGAAGATTTCGATTCGAATTTTCGCCGAAGAAACTAAGGCAGATTTAATTTTCCAACGTACTTGTGGGCAAATGTTATAAAATGCCAAACGCGGAAAAACATATTTGCAACATTTTTGGGTATGCATTATATCCCCATTCAACCACTACAACTTAAATGACCCAATGTTAAACAAAGTTTATTTTTGGTCCTCAACGAGCTTGTTCATTTTTAAGTATGCATGTTGCCAGTATGTATTTATATTTGGTGGCCCATTTCATGATACACTTCAAATGTAAATAAACCTTTTTGTGGTTGTTGACTTTATCTAAAGTGGAGTGGGTTGGTGGAGTGGATCGGTCAACCATGTACCACCAACATGTGGCTCCCCTCATCGATATTCACAAAGATACTCCATTGCACGGTAGTACTCACATTGTCACACAAATATGTCCGTCGGTTGGGCGGCTCGTGGCGAAAAAAGCAAATGATTTTGGAATTCGTTTGCCAACTATTTTGTGCAAACAACCCAGCCACGTTAACACAAATCGCTCATACAGTACTGCTCCTAGTTGAGGGACCGATAAACAAATGTTGTACAATGGGAGATTTTGAAAGAACAAAATTTCATTATAAGCAAGCAGGCATTAATCAAATATTAAGCTTGACAATAAATCTGCTATATATATGGGAATATTCATTGAAATCGACTTCATGTTTAAGAAAACTCCGATTTATTTTCCAGTTATTTCCAAATACCCCCACTGTGTATTGTAAAAAGGACAGAAAATAAATATGTACCCCATGGATCATGTTGCACATTCTGTTGCCTGGCTAAAGTGTGGTGAAATGTGCCGAAACTCTGTCTGCTGCTGCTACAGCTCCCGTGGCATGGTCACTTGCTGATGTGGATGTTGCTATTCCATTCCTTTCGTGGAAGCAGTTGGTCGTCATCGTTATCCACAGGGTGGTGAGCTCTCTGGTTTAGCTTTGTGTTTGCATTTCTTTCCGTTTTTGCATCGAGAACTTCAATCTGTTCGAACGTGGAATTTAAGCATTCGGTTGATTAGCATACCACGTTCATTGGTATCGGCGAACTCCTCTCTTTCCTGGGAGACCAAATGGCTTTTTGCTTTGGTTGTTTGCTGGCTGGAAGCAAAAAAATCACTTTAAAATGTTTCAAACCATTTAGCAGTTGTGGTTAACAGTGAAAGTGTATTGATTTCCAATGGTGATATTTTTGGGTAAACATGTATATTTACAAGTTCACAAAAGATTTTATGAAAGACAAGGATGGATGATGAAAGCCAATAATAAAACGTTTTACTAGAACATGTTATGAGTAAGTCATGGAGGATTTTATCAAGGTCAAATACTGTATGAAAAATTATAATAATTTCAATTTCATCGTACATCCCTAACATATGGTACAAATAGTGCTAAATTTAGTGTAATAGATTTTAGCTGATCAGAAACTGTTCTTATTAACGATTTCAAGTTTATCGGGAACTATTCACTTCGGCAGTTTTATAGGCTCGCCTCGTTGTGGTATGTTAAAGACTCGGTATACTACTTATCTAAGGTGGGTAGTACTCGGCTTCAATGTATGCTAGGCAATCTGTTCGTCGAAGCGATTCGGTATGCGGAAAGAACGGTTAGGTCTGCACCGCCGGCGAATTACGCGGCTAACCGGCGGCTCAAAAAACATTTGATTTCATGGGCTGAGCAGATTTTTTCGGACGTTGAGAAAAAAAATTAATACATTCGTTGTGCTTTTGGAAAAAGTAACAGAGAACAGGTTAAAAACCAGTAAGGAAGGTCCCATTTGATACCCTACACCACCTTATCAAAACAAAATTAGAAGAAATATTGTCAAGCTTTATCAATGTTCTATTGGTGTGTTTAAAGTCGGCACGACGTTCATTTTTGATTCACTAAACTGATCAGTTACATTTTATAAAGATCTGTTGAGAATTACGATTTTATAGCGCCAAGGTTCAAAATCGAGATATAGTTAAATACATCAAAACCAACTTTCTTCAAAATTGGCTGTAATCGTTTTTGATTGAAGAAAAATTTAATTACCAAATTTAATTCAGATCTGATGAGAAATACGAAATCTAAAGCACAGAGACTCTTAATTGGGATATGAGTACATATCGATACCTCCATTCTAAAATATTCTAAGTCGTAAATATTCCAAATTATATTCAGTCAAAATTTGGTGTTTATCCGTCAACCCAATCAAAAGTTATTTACAAAACAGTAAAGGTCATTCGATTTGCATTACAACGGAATTCCACACAAATTTAAAAAATGCATCAGACTTTAATCGCTTCTCCTGAAAAACTACCTTTTTGAACTTAGCATAGTTAAGAACGGAGGTATCGATGTGGGGGCTATATCTATATTTGAGCCGATTTTCTTCTAATTGTTTTTTTTTTGGATTAAGGAAAGGTTCACAATTTCAACGCGAATGGACGTAAAAGAGAATAAACATATGTATATATATATATATATGTGTATTAGGGCGGGTCGATTTAAAAGTCGCCCATTGCTCAGTGAAAATCTTATTCTAGGGATCCAAATAAGAAACTTTGCCGAAGGAACCATACCTCTAAAACGAATTCTGATGTCCCGGAAAAAATCCCACTTTGACCCATTTAGAGTGCTCCAATCGAGTCCAAATGTATGAGCGACCCCCACTAACTTTGGAGGGCCGATCCACCCATGCCAGTGGCACACCCCCTGGAACTCACCTGGGGGGTTCCCCATACAAACATTTCAAAAAAATCACAATTTTTGGCACTTTACATAACAAAATCAGCGAAAGTTCGACCCAAATTCCGGGACATCAGAATTCGTTTTAGAGGTATGATTCCTTCGGCAAAGTTTCTTATTTTGATCCCTAGAATACGATTTTTACTGAGCAATGGGGACTTTTTTTGCCTCCCCACAAATCGACCCGGCCTAATATGTATATATGGCATCTATCTAATTCGTAATCAATTTTTTTTTAATTTAACAGCGTATTTCTTTGAACCAAGAATCTTTACCCTGCCAAATTCCAGAATTATTGTATTTAAAATGCAGATACTATAACCCATAATCTAATTTAAATTTATAAAGTTTTCTTTAATATTTATATTCTGTTAAATAAATTATCAAAATCTAAACTCATAAATTCAAATTAGATTCTCTAAACTAGATTACTAGCATTTTTGTTTTCATTATTTATTTAGTTGTTATTTATTTACTGAAATTAATGCTGGCGTTAATGAGATATCATTACCAACCATTGGTAACGACATGTACATACAAAAAATGTTTTTTTTGCAAAATTTCTAGCCCCAACAGGAGCGAACCTCACCAAGTTTCAAGAAAATCGGTTCAGCCGTTTAGTTATGATGCGGCAACAGACAAACAAACGATTTTATAATAATAACTCAGTACAACAATTTCGACCCTTTTCCAAAATAACGGGGTTCCGACAGTGGATTCTGGTAGAGAAGACCAAAAAGGTATTTACGGTCAGCAGCTTTGTAGATAAGCAGTATAGAAATTATTAGAGAATCAATTTTTCACTAAATTTTAAACCTTTGTGAGGAAGGTACTAGAAGGAGTGGGCCAATATGGCCCATCATAGAACTTAGCCTGAGATAGAAAGAAATGTTATCACGTATCAAATTTGAATTCAATCCGTTACTTCTTTCGTGCGCTCCAGCCAGACAGACGGACGCACATTGCTGAAATTATTAAAGATGTCCCAAAACGGGTTTCGCCGAACATACATAAGGCCTCAGGTCACTCCTTTGATATTAAATTATATAAAATTTTAAATATATACCACCAGTTTTTTACTACCACATATGTCCTTTTCTGAGGACTTTTCAATATCTCAGGATACTCATACTAAAATAATTTGACTGACACCAGTATTAATATGAATCTCAATAACATGTGATTTAAAAACAGAGAAGAACATTTAATTTTTTCAAAGAACAAGGGTAGTATACAAAAGTTCTTGAATGCCCTTAAACTTTGTTGTTAAAAACATAAGAAAAAATGTTTATGGATTACATCCACAAAAGCTCCGAAATTTGATGGTGATATATAAAGGGTCCGCCATCTAACGTTTTTTTTTCAACTAGTGCTTATTTAGTTAATGGTAACACTTAGACTGATTTGACAGATAATTAGTTTTATCCTTCCGCTGAACGAATATGATTGTGTATACGCTTGAACAACGCTGGGAGCGATCGACTTACAGACGATGCCGATTTTGCCAAAAAAATCATCTTTTCAGATGAAGCTCATTTTGATCTTGGCGGGTTGTAACCAAGCAAAATTGTCGCATTTGGGACACAGAAAACCCGCACGCATACATTGAAAAGCCGATACACCGAAAACGAGTCACCGTTTGGTGCGGATTTTGGTCCAGAGGCATAATTGGGCCAGTGGGCCATTTTTCTTCGAAAATGAGCAAGAAGTGGCCGTTACAGTCAATGGCGATCGTTATCGGGCCATGTTGAACGAATTTTTGTTCACAAAAATTGAAGAGGAGGATATTGGCAACATTTGGTTTCAACAGGACGGCGCTACGTGCCACACAGCCGAAGCTACACTCGATGTTTTGCGCGATGTTTTCAAAAAAAAAAGATATTTGGCGGACCCTTTACTTACATATGAACTTGTTATACCCTACACCACACTGTGGTCCAGGGTAATATGAGTCTGTGCATTTGCTTCTACCACCCAGAAGGAGAAGAGATAAACCCATCGTTTATTATACCGATCGACTTGGAATCACTTTCTGAGTCGATTTAACCATGTCCGTCTGTAGATGTAACGTTGTAATCAAAGTGCAGGTCGTATTTATGATTTGATTTGAAACTGTATTACATATCAGATCAGCACCAAATTTGGCACAGAGAGTTTTCTTATTACATGAATGAACTCTGCCAAATTTGGGGAAAATCGGTTTAGATTTAGATATAGTCCCCATATATATGTTACACCCGATTTGACATGTAAGCGCTGTATTCTATATCCGATCAGTACGAAATTCGGCAAAGAGTATTTTCCTATTACATGAATAAACACTACCAAATTCGGAGAACATCTATTCAGATTTAGATATAGCCCCCATATATATGTTTCTACCGATTTGGTATGAAAGCTCTATAGAAGTTGTACTTTATTTCCGATCATTACAAAATTTGCCAGAAAGTAGTTTCTTAATTTAGGAACGAATATTGCTTAATTTGGGGATAATCGATTCAAATTTGGCACAGAGAGTTTTCTTATTACATGAATTAACTCTGCCAAATTTGGGGAAAATCGGTTTAGATTTAGATATAGTCCCCATATATATGTTACACCCGATTTGACATATAAGCGCTGTATTCTATATCCGATCAGGACGAAATTCGGCAAAGAGAATTTTCCTATTACATGAATAAACACTACCAAATTCGGAGAACACCTATTCAGATTTAGATATAGCCCCCATATATATGTTTCTACCGATTTGGTATGAAAGCTCTATAGAAGTTGTAGTTTACTTCCGATCATTGCAAAATTTGTCAGAAAGTAGTTTCTTAATTTAGGTATGAATACTGCTTAATTTGGGGATAATCGATTCAGATTTAGATTTTTTTTTATATTTAGATCTGGGTGTGCTACTCCAGTAAAGGAGCTTCTAGAGATATAGATTTAGATATAGTCTCATATAAATGATCCTGCCTAAAACTGTATTTTACGTCCGATCTATATATAATTTGGCAGAAATTAAGTTTTTGATTGAAGTTGATAAAAATCTGTTTAGATTATGTATAGTCCCATCTATTTGTTCCTTTCGATTCTTGATATATGAAAGAATACTGATCATTTTAAAGTTATAGTTTCGAATCTACTTTATTATGATAAACTTCTACAACTCCTCCTTGGAATAAGCCATGATGAGGAGGCGGAGCTATGTACTTTGTTACGTGAAACGAAACCAATTATTCCAAATTATTATCGCACTGCCCCTTTTTGGCACTTTAAGGCAGGTGTAGGGTGCTATATAGTCGGTCACGCCCGACTTTTAGTCTTTCCTTACTGCTGCTCAATTGTGTTTTGTTACATCTTGAATTCCCCATGTCTTTTTTACAAAATACCGAAAACAAATAAAAAAAACGTATTAAAAGAATTATAACTAATTCAATGATCAGATTTCGACATATAAACATAAGCATTTGCTATTTATAGAGAATCTTAATCTATACCAAAGGCATCTAATGCTCGTTCATGTGTCATGATAACGTTCATGGACTTGATGTCACTGGACGATATGACCATCGATAAATCGAACTTGATTCGAAAACTATCGGTTAAATAACCGATGTGTATTACTACATTTTTGGATATTACAAACAAATGCACAAATTCATAATACTCGTACACAGTACCACAGTATGGTGCAGGGTTTAAAAATTAAGAACATAAAATCGCTCTAATTACCATAATCGTATTCTTGCATCATAACTCTGCTCTCCATTTTAACTCACACCTATCACAAAACCAATTGATAACAAATCTGCTCATCCCACAACCATTACATAGTTGACATTTCATTTCCATCGAAATACATATTAAGTAAATAAGCGCTTTACTAAAGGTGAGGCATTCCTTACATTCATCTGATGATGTTTCAAAAGAATTGAGACAGACACTAAACCGCTTTTCGTCCGGCATCGTGTATGCATTGTCTCACAGTTCACATTTTGGATGTGTGTGTGTGTGGCAGTAGTATAGCAATGCTCCCCTTTGCCACACACATACACCCACTTTGCATCCTTTGAAAATGTCATGCAAATGAAATGATTTGCCTCTGATATGAAGCGAGGGCCGAGGCTCTGGCGAAGTATCTACTCAAAAATCTCAATTTTCCTTTAATAAGGATGAGTAATGTAAATTAATTAAGCTAATTTACTCTAACAGTAGTTAAGCGAATAACAATAAGACCACCACCACAACCAACAAGAACAATAACAATATCTATGGCCGGATAAATAAGGATAACCACAACAATGGCATCAGCAACATAGGCATCGGAATCGGCTTCGGCCATCAGCTAGAGCTTTACTCCGCCCCGGATGTGTGAGAGGAGAATTAAAATTGTTAATGTGCGACAGTAAAGCTGAAGAGGTATTTATGATGGAAACGTTTAGACAACATTTGAGAGGTTTTGGTGGACATACCTTGGATTCTTCGGAAACGATTTTAATTAAAGTGATAAGATAGATACACAATGACATGATGTACAATGGTAATATTTGGTAAGCGGGACATAAGAATTAAGGGTTACAAGTTAGCTTGTAATTACGGTAATGAATTATAATAACACTGTGCAACAAAAACATGCAAATTGTATGGGATAAACGATTCATTTACCAAACAGTAGTCTTAGGAGTTCATTGTTACCGGTGACTATATGAACTCCGTCGGTAACAAGTCTAAATATTGATATGAAACCCCATAATGTATATATATTCCATTCCAATCGTAGTAAAATTCTAAAACGATTTAACCATGTCCGTGTGTCTGTCCGTCCTTCTATAATAACACTATGCAACAAAATTTTTGTCCAAGGGATGTGGATAACAATTTCTGGTGCAATTAGGTGTCACAAACACGAAAAAATATTTAAAAAAGTTTTTATGGTAACTTTTTTTTTAAAAAAAAATTTTTAAATTCCAACTTTCATAGAAAGTGCATTCAGTATTTGAACCATAATCGTTGGTTTATTTTTTTTTTAAACACCTTTTCCTGGTCCAAAAAAAAGCCATAAAAAATAGAAAAAAATCGAACAAAATTATTTTATCATATTTTTAAAAAGCCAGCATGCTAACGAAGTAAACACTGTCTATTTAAAAAAAATCTATGAATAGATGTAAAGGTTATGAGCCATTTTGTAAATGTTAGGGAAATTCAAAAAAATCTTGTTTCATATTTTTTCGTTTTAAAATTATGTTTTTTCTTATATTGAATTCGCCATATGTGAGAGAAACATATAAGAGACATTTCACTTGCATTTTATTTTATGAGGATTGATGTCAGACATTATAAAATTATAGAGAGGACGAGGTTTTATGGCCGTTCGTAACCCTCCATAAAACGTGATATGCAATGTGAGAGCTATATAGAATGAGATCCGCTCAGATAGAGGGTCATTCAACAATATTTGTGGTTTTTTATTTATGAGGTTTCCATTCAGTTACGCCTTTTAGGGGCACGGACATCCCAGTCGTATATACAGGTAGTAAAATTATATGTACGCAATGCAAAGTAGTCTTGAAAATATTGGGTGTCTACTTTCGAAGCAAACTATATGTCAGCTACAGGTACTGCAACTTATGAACCTTAAACCCGGAATTTATGAATGAAATTTTTTATTAATAAATTAGTGTAATTTAGCGCCATATTACAAAGTTATATTTCGAAGTATGACTAAAAGGCAAAGACATTTTTAATGTGTAAATGATACCGTCAATTTCTGCGGAAAATATGTAATTAAAAAAATCGACGTACGTTTAATAAAATAATAGAAGAAATATATGTGTAATATTTTCGTATACGTGTTAAAAATATGAACGAACCGTTGACACCTAGTATTTTGTGTAATTCGTTTTGAAAAAAATCTCCTTTTTCCAATTTGTTTAATGACTGTTACTAAACCACTGTTTCTAAGTGAAAGATATATTTCCAACATTGGTAGCCCACATTAATACCTTCAATTGAACGTACAAGTCGACCTGATCGGGCATATACTCCAAAAATTATAGTGCAAATATAAATAAATTCGACGATAATAGCATTTTTAATAAAAAATTAAAAAAAAAAATTATCCATAAAAAAATTGTTGCTTTTGATTTTATATAACAGTATGCCACAATCTATACAAAAAATAATTTTTAGGTCTAGAAGACAAAAACAATTTTTTTTGTTGCGTATTTTAAGTGCAAGACTTAGTTACTTTAAAGCCTAAGGACGTCTTTGGAGTCAGTCTTTAATTTTATGGAAATTGTTTTTCAATGCAGGTTTTTATTTTCGTAACCTGTATTGGACCTGAGAGTTTAGATAACATCAGAACCAAAATTCTAGTCCAGAGTGGCATTTGCATTTGCAGTATTTGTAACAGGTGGTCCATCTGACGGTTGCTCTTTGAACTTGGGGAGCCGTTAAGGATAAGTGCTACGCCGGCCATCCGAAATTGCAGCCATAGAGGGCCACACAGTCGAAAATCTTTTGAAAAATTGAGTCGAGACAGAAGGAGCTACATGATTAATGAAGTTGTGTTCCATCATTAACCCGAATGTTGAGGCATTTCAATGAAGTCAAAATCATTGACAAATATTTAGCCGTTTTTTATAACAATTTTAAAATGCAACTTTTTTGTGAGACACACTTTAGTAACCAGCTCTCTTTTAAAGAATAACATTTTATTACTTAGACGTGCTAATCAGTCTTATAACTAGTCCTGATGACTTAGCTTCAATGAAAACAACAAATTTCCCTAAGTGGACAACCCTATTATATATGATTCAGTTTTATAATACTCACATTCATCAATAGTCCTTTAAGGTGATGATTCCAATTATTTTCATCACTGTTATCAATTAAAATATTAATTTCCTCAAAATACCTAGCAATTATCAATTTCACTTCCCAACTCCCTCCCACAAAAGAGAAACACTTCATTTCGTACTCACCAAATTGAATTTTCGCTAATAGTAAATTCAATTAATATACAAATTGAATTAAATTCTGTAATTTGGTTAATATATACCGTCTTTCCAAGGAAATCAACATTGTAATTAGTACTTGGCGCCGCAGATGAAACAGAGAAAAAAAACGTGATATTATTGTAATTTCATACACCGCTGAGGTGTAATTAAATATTAATAATTTCAAACAAAACACCGAATTGGCCTCCTTTGTGCGGGAAAACAAGCACGACAATATGTAAACGTGCGATTGTGTGTGTTTAGTGTAAGATAACACCCTTCGGGGAATTTGTTGATAAATATTACACAGGAAAATCGTTGAACAATGCGGAGGAAAAAAGTCTGGGCACAAGGAACACAATAGCCATTCGAAATCATTTACATATACACAAACTCTCAGTCACTGCGGTATTCATTGACTGCCCGTGCTCGGAGAAAGTCCAGTGTGGCGAGGTGAAGACAAGAGAAAGAGGGTCTGGGAGACAGAGAGTGAAATTATAATTGAAATAAATTGTACACTATAATTTGCTTAATGAGCAGTTGAAGATTTATTATTTCCATACCCTCACACAATGACGCTCTCAGAGAAGCACACACATGCACACAAGTAAATACATTTACTCCGTAAACCAAAGCCTGCATCTCTCCCATTGTACGAGCATTTGTGTTAGCCCGTGTGTTATTGACCAAAGCCATACTCGTATATGGGACATGCCATGTTGTTTTGAAAAAAAAATATGTATAAATACAAAAATTAAAAAACAATGGAGGCAAATATCTTTAAAAATTGCATTTTGTAAGACCTTATAGGGGAAGAGATGGGTTAAGTTTATTTTAGGGTAGCAGTCGGAGTTACCAGCTTATATAGACAAATTGAGGTCCGTGCTACAACAGTTCCAGTTGTTCCACTGTGCGACAGCCCAAATCTGAGGGGGTTTTCATAAAATTTGTCACGTTTGTTCGTTTTTTTTTTACATTACTCGAGAACGACTACTCCGATTTTGTTGCAGCCTATTAAGAAACATTAAGAATTTAGAAAAAAAAAACATGTAAGAAAGTCTAGTCGGGTAAACCGACTTAAGAATCCCCTCAGCTTCAGCCCCAAAAAAAATATTCGTAAATTTATTTATTTTTTTGTTTTAAATAAATTATATCAAATTTAAATTGCATTTAATAACTTTAAAGTATGTACTGGTTTAAAGTTATAAAGTTATAACTTTAGGTGCAAAATGGTCAATTTGTGTGGGAGGTACCAAAAGGCCAATGACAATAACGCCCACTTTCTCTGGACTCTATGTACTACAAAGTATACACTTTACAAACCTTCAAGTATTTGTATGAACTGATATTAAAGCTATAAGCAGTTTACCTTTGGTGCAAAATGGTCCATTTGTGTGGGAGGTACCAAAAGTGGCGTCACAACTCCTCTTAATTTTCTTGGGGTGTTAGCGACTAATAAACGAATACCATGTGTGGAATTTCTGAAGGTTCGAGTAAGTAGGACAGAAGTTATTAAAAAATAAATATTTCAGTAAATGTTAACCCTTTGTGGGGGAGTTATTAGATGGAGTGGACAATATGGTCGATCTTCGAACCTAACCGGAGATAGAGAAAAACATTACCGCATACCAAATTTTAAGTAAATCGGTCAATGCGTTCAAGAGCTATCGTACGCACCAGCCAGTAGACAGACAGACGGACGGACATTGCTAAAATGATTTAAAATGACCCAAATCGAATCGAAGCGCGGAAATTTGCTTTTTTGCACTGTAGGCTGTGGCGGCACTGTTGGTCAAAGAGAGAGGAGAGTGTTCGTGGCTTATAGTGGCAGAGTGGACCTGAGAGAAGGATTACAACACCACAAAACGTCGAGAGAGTTAGAGCAGCAGTACTGCAATATCCGAAATGCTCTGCTTGGAAGCAATCACTTGCTCTTGGCATTTCCAGACATTCTCTCCACCGGATTCTTCATGATGAACTGAAATTTCACCCGTATAAAATGTGAGTGCTCCAACAATTGTCAGCACGGGACTATTTGACACGGCGGAAGTACTAATTAACAGTATTAAGGCTGAAATTGGCAGAACACCAGCCGACATGCTTGTTAGAGTTCATGCAAACTTCAGAAAACGTATGCAGCAGTGTGTGGATAGCAATGGTCGACAATTGCTAGATACACTATTTCAGACCATGTAATTTAAAAATTCCCATAATGTTCAATATAATATACATTTTTTTAAGGTTCATAACTTTTTTATTTCATTCCCAAATAAGCAAATTACCGCGCGCCACCCTGTATAAGTTTCTTAGTCGCTATCATCTTAAGAAAAAAAACATGCCACTTTTGGAACCTCCCATACAAATGTAGCATTTTGTACAAAAGCTAACGGCTTATAACCTTTAATCGAGTCTTTACAAATAATTGAAAATTTGTGAAGTGTAATTAATTTCTCTATTTTTTAAATATGGGTCATAATTTATACATTTATAAATGTTGGAATTATAATTTTAGAATTAGCCTAGATTTCTGGTGTCAAGATGTACAATTTTTTATTAAATTTATGGATTTATAAAATTTCCGTCTGAGTTTGAAAACATTTATTCGTTTCTCATTAAATTTTCTGGATAGACAAGAAAATTTATAATTAGATATAGAAATATTGCCACTCGATATGCCGGTTAGACAAAATGTATGGTCATTTAAAGGTATACCATTTCAATAAATATTCATTTAGGTTAGGTTAGGTTGAAGAGAGGAGACGTTTAAACGTCTCATGTCCATGGACATACACTTAAGCCAGTGGTTCGGCCTGTTGTGCGCTCCTTATTTATGATCTTTTTATATTCATTTAAAAATTAAAACAAGTTCAAAAATACAAAAAAATTGTTACAAAATATGGCTTAAATGTCTCAATCTTTGGTCTCAGGGGGTATTTCTTATGGCAATCTTTTGAATCAAATAACAAATATGTTTGTCTATACAGAAAATATAATAAGGGATGAAGCGGTATATATTTGTTTCTAATATACATATTTATACTGATTCCTAGGAAGGAATCGTGGAAAAAATTGATTAATGGAAAAATTTAACAGTTGAAAGGGGTCAAGAATAACCCAAATTTACGCAAAAAGGGTCATAACTGATTTTCCCAAATCATTAAAGATCATAAATTAAAGTAGTTGTCCTAAATACGAAAAAAATATTTAAAAAAAATTTATTGTATTATTTTTTTAATTTTTCTTTAAAATTCCTATTTTCTTGGAAAGTGCCTTTAGCGTTTGGATCATATTTTTGGAACTGTATGTTTGATAAAGTCGAGAAAAAATAAAGGAAATTATGAGGACTACAAATATTAAAAGAGATACCTTCACATGAAAACAGAAGAATTTTATTTTTTAAAAAAAGTTTTTTGTTTGCGCGAATAAAACCATAAAACATAGAAAACATCTAAAGAAGAAATTGTGTATTCCAATTTAAAAGCTAACATCCTAGCGAAGAAAACAATGTCTATTTGAAGCAAATTTATGGATTAATGTAGAGTAACTATGAATAAATGTAGATAAATCGTCGGCTCAATGCTATTTTGTTCCATACGCCATTTTGTATGATCGGAGAAAAACGCAATTTATTGTTTGAGTAAAAACGGGACTGAAGAGTTACACACTTTTTATTTCATATGGTTCCCAACAGTGTTTGTATGATTCTCATGCATTTTTATGCCCATACATTAAAAAATAAGCAAGTTATAACAAATTTTGTACTTGGCATTTTGGTCCATATCCACTTTTATTTTAATATTTTTTCGTATTTGTATTACATGGACCACAAAAAGGGTCAGTATGGGAGGACGGTAATTTACATATTGTGATCGAAAGAACGTAAAATACAGAGTCAAAAATATAGGGCGATAGAAAAATGGAGACATAGAACAAAAATATCAAAATAATTTCCCGTTATTCAGAGTTAAATAAATTTACCCTACTAATATCTCGAAAACTAGGCGAGATAGGAAAAAAATTATTGCAGATTCTGAAAGAGCATGCTGGAAACCATTATTATCAACTCCTAACTCAAAAAACACAAAAATGGCGTATGGACCAAAATAGCATTAAGCCGACGAAATGTAGATTTCAACATCGTATATTGTGTCGTATGCATTACGGATCCTTGAATTGATCTGGCTGAAATGTGAGAATTCATAATAAATATTAGACCTAATCGTCCCTAATAAATATGGGGAATATCAGTCCATGTTTTGATATAGCCCCATATAAAGGTCCACACAGATACCACATCTTGACGCTCTAGAGAAAGAATTCATACTTAATATTGGACCTCATCATTCCTAGTAAAAGTAAGGAATGTTTTGATATAGCCCCATAAAAGGTCCCCAGAGATTCCCCTTCTTGATGCTCTAGAGAACAGATTTGTACAAACCTCGTAACTCTTGCTAGAAATATATTGTCACTTTGTATCGCTGTGTGGTATACTTATATATTGTGTCGAATGAGCAATTCCTCCATATGTCATATAATAATCATACGTTATCTAGTACATTCGGAGAGTTTATTTCATTGATCTGAATTTTTAATGTAGACAAATAATGTTTCTTTTTTTTGGACAAAAAGATTTCAAGGTAGCCTTAGAAAATTCCATATATAAGGAAGGGCGCTAGAGTAGTAACCTTTAAAATTGCCGTTATAGCATCAACTCTGTTCGCGGAGGCTTCATATGTTTCAGGCATTTAGGACAGCCACTGGAAAAAGCCAAAAGCTATGTAAATACTATTAGGTGATTAATTTCATTTAAATGCGGATAGACTCATATATCCATAAATTATATCAGTATTTGAGTTTTGCTACTTTTATTTGTATGTCATTATGTGCCGAATACAAGTATCTTGCTGTGTTCGTAGAATATTTTCAAACATTTTTGGTAAATGTTCTGCTTGCAGGATACAATTTAAGGATGTCCTTTTTATTAATTGTCATTTAATTGGTATATTAAATTACATAAAATAAATAATGAGAACAACATGTTGATTCAATGATTATGATTGGATGCAAATTTCGAAAATGATATGAAATATTTTTGATGAACATTTTTACAGAAATTAGTGTTTGAGTAGCATTAAGCACATAAAAATGAATGTATCAAAGAACATGTTTATATTATGTACTTATATGATATGTTTAAATTTAGCTTTCAAGCCCAGAAATAATATGCCTTTTGATAACCAAACAAGCTTGATTGTCAATTTGAGCAATAATGACCAAATTAATTTTTGCAGTTTTTAGTCGAAGTCTGGAAGAGTTATGAGTAATATTGTTGTGTTGTATTTGGAAAGCAAGCACAAAAAGTGATTCCCATAGATTAAAAAATTTTCATAGCTATGAGTCATTATGACACAACCTTTTCGAAAAACCTTTCGAAATATATTCGCAATCTCTTACCATTTTATTTCAAGCTATTAAAACTTTGGCAGCACATCATTTAGAAATGTTAACTTAAACAAACTTTTCCTCTTGAACACTCCGACAAGGAGTGTTTAACTCATTTAGAAATTTTACCAATTTCTCAATGACTTGTATCATATCATTACCCGTCCTTATCAGTACTCAGTACTGTACTGCCATTGTGGCAGTGGAAAATGTACACTGAATTTGTTCCTTTATTATAAATTTTGTAATAGAGTATGCTCAACACGTTTCCAGCTACACCATTTTAATCGCATGTTACGCATAATTGCACTTTTCTGCTTTCAAACAAAAAACGAATTAAATGCCATTTCATGCCCAACATCCTACACCGGACAGAACGGGCCCTGTTTGAAACATCAACTACCCAGCGACAGGGAACATAGTTATCATCGTCCTCAGTTACCAGCCCATTACATGGTTAGGAATGGATATAATCACCACTCGTCATGTTCATCATGACTGACATCATATGCCGTCATTGCAGCTGTCGAACAGTAGCAGCCTGTATTTTTGGAGGTTTTCCTTCTGTTTTCTTCTTTCCTCACATTTCTTCCATGGATTCTTTTTTTGGCCGTAATATTGGTCAAACCTTGTTCTATGCATATTTCAGAATTTTACTCAGCGAAAAATCTTGTTTCCTCTTCTCAAGTTTCGTTCTCTTTCCACTACTTTCTCTAAAGGTACAATTAGTTTTATTATAGTCCTGAGTACTGTTTTTTCTGCTTGGTTAGAGACTGTGAATCCCAATAGGAAATTTTACCAAAATAACAAAATGGCTAAACTATTTTTATAAAACTCGATCTTATTGCTATTTGATTTTCAGTGTTAAGTCTTTGCCAGTTAACGTCTGCTGGCAAAGATCTAGAAAAAATTCAGAAAAAATTCTAATGCAGACGGAAAATGTCTAAATCCACAAAATATATTAAAATGTATATATTTCTATTTTTTTTTTTGTAATTTGATTTCTTTGGTACTCGAAATCGAGGCCAATTCTAACATTACTAATAAGTAAAGGAATATCCCACAATTCCCAAATAAATTCAAAAACCCCAAAAAAAACTGAATTTCTTAGTTTTTCCCTTAAATCTATTATTCCAAAAGTCGTATTGAGCCCGGCTTTAAATCCTTTTCACTTTACGATGTAACACATTACTTCATATCGATACCTTTATTCCAAAACATGCTAAGTCGACTTAGCATGTTTTTAGGGAGTCAGCATTTTCAATTTCCAACTATTCGAAATTATATTCAGTCTAAATTTCGAGCTTATCGCTTAACCCAATCAAAACTTATTCGCAAAACTATACAGGTCATTCGATTTGCTATACTCGTATAAAGGAACTCCACTCAAATTTAAAACAAATCATCTAACTTTGATCGCCTCTTCTGAAAAACTACCTTTTTGCACTTTCCACAAACAATACAAAAATTACCTATTTTTGAAAATAAAAATTAACACGACTATGGCCACAACCTTTGTCTTAGTATATACATCTACACGACATTTCCTACAACTCTTAGCAAGTTTTGCTTTAAAGTCAGAAAATTAAATATATTGTAGTTTGTCGATCTTGACGTAAGAAATCGAAAAAAATTCGCAAATCATTATATTTACTAATGGTAGTGCCAAAATTCCTAAAATAATTTCGAATATCCCCAAAATTAGGATTTAGCTTGTCAACAGTACCGGTGAATATTTTTGATCCGTTCTTTTGGAAGCTTTCTTTAAGATGAATATAAATATGTTATACTTTCATTAAATAAATTATTCTATAATGAAAAAAAATATAATTTCTTGGAAAATATAATTTCAAATGGTCATAATTTGTATCTTATTGGGTATATCGGATACATTTGTTCGTTAATAATGATAGAAATGTTGAAGTTGAAAAAAATATCGCAAAAATATGTTTGTTACAATTTTTAAAAACTATCATTCCAAAAAAGGAAAATAATGCCCAGTTGAAAAAAATCTACGGATAAGTGTAGAATTATAGCACTTTTGTAGAAATAAGAGAATTTCAACATAATCCTTTTTGTATACCCCAACTATTGTGACCAGGGGTATATATCAGATGCTGCAGACCCCAAGAGACCCCAAGAGTATTTGGCGGAAATCCGTTTTGGGACATTTTAAGTCATTTGAGCAATGTCCGTCAGCATGTCCGTCTGATTGGTGCCCACGATACTTCTTGACAGGACTAGCCGAATAATTTCAAATTTGGTATGTTTCAATATTTATCCCCTCACCTTAGAGAGGAGGGTATATATCATTTGCTATGAGCTAAAAGTGTAACATATCGAAGGAGTGACCTAAGACCCTAAGTATGTTCGGCGAATATCCGTTATGGGTAATTTTAAGTCGAATGAGCAATGTCCGTCCGTCCGTCCGTTTGTGTGTCTGTCTGCTGGCTGGGGCGCACGATAACTCTCGGAAGGAGTAACCGATTGACTTCAAATTTCGTATGTGGTAATATTTTCTTCTATCTCCGGCTAAGTTCGAAGATGGACCATATTGGTCCACTCCGTCTAGTACCACCAACACAAAGGGTTAACATTTAGTGAAATATTGACTATTTAATAACTTATATACTATTTAGTTGAATCCTCTGAAATTCTGCACATAGTATTAGTTTATTAGTCACTATTACCTAGAGAAAAATTAGCGAAGTTGCCTTGCCCCTTTTGGTACCTCCCACACAAATGGACAATTTTGAACCAAAAGTTAAAAGCTTATAACTTTATTACCAAAGACTTGAAATTTTGTACAATGTAATGGTTTAATAGTACCTAAAATACAGTGAAAAATTGACATTATTGCCACGCTCCTTGTGGTACCTCTCACACAAATGGACCATTTTGTACCAAACGTTACCATCTTATAACTTTAATACCTGTGCATACAAATACTTGAAATTTTGTACAGTGTAATGCTTTTATAGTATCTAGTGTCCAGAGGATATGGATATGGACGTTATTGGCACGCCCCTTTTGGTACCTCCCACACAAAGTCACATTTTTGTACCAAGAGTTAACAGCCTTAACTTTAATACCAGTACATACAAATATTTGAAATTTCGTACAGTGCAATGCTTTTATAGTACCTAGAGTCTGGAGAAAAGTGGCCGTTATTGGCACGCCCCATTTTGATCCTACAAACAAATGGACCATTTTACACCAAAAGTTAATAGCTTATAACTTTTATACCAGTGCATACAAATATTCGTACAGTGTAATGCTTTTATAGTACCTAGAGTCTGGAGAAAAGTGGCCGTTATTGGCACGCCCCTTTTTGATCCCACAAACAAATGGATCATTTTACACCAAAAGTTAATAGCTTATAACTTTTATACCAGTGCATACATATATGTAAATACTAGAAATTTTGTACAGTGTAATGCTTTTATAGTACCTAGAGTCCAGAGAAAAGTGACCGTTATTGGGACGTCCCTTCTGGTACCTCCCCCACCATTTTGTAACAAAAGTGAACAGCTTTTAACTTTAACACCAGTACATACTTTAAAGTTATTAAATGCAATTTAAATTGATAACAATTTAATTAAAACAACAAAATAAATCAATTTTCTAATATTTTTTGGGACACAAGGTGAGGGGATTCATAAGTCGGTTTACCCGACTGAACTTTCTTACTTGTTTTTCTATCTCAGGCTAAGGTGAAAGATGGTCTATGTTGGTCCACTCCTTCGTGTACCCTCCCCCCACCAGAAGTGTAAAATTTTGTGAAATATTGATTATCTTATAACTTGTTCATTTTGAATAAAACACAAATTATTTAGGAAATTATTATAATTTCTTTTTATTATGATAATATTTGTATGGTTCAATTATGTATGGAACAAAATATCGGACAAATGGCCGCCGCGACCTCGGCGGCACACCTCCATCCGTTGGTCCAAATTTTCGATGGCGCTGAGGCATAATTGAGGTTCTAACTGCCTGACCGGCCGCATTTCGAAGAAGTATGGCCCATAAGCCGTACCAAACGAACTGAACGAGCATGAACAAGTGTTTTCACATCTCCTCTAGACCCGGTTTGCTGAAATTTGCGCACAATTCTCCAGATTGTGGATGCATTTGCTCGATTATGCTGATCAAAAAATCATTACGAAGTGCACGAAATGCATTTTGATTTGAACGCCCATTTCGATTATGCATCTTTCCATGGTTCAAATTGAGTTAGTCAAAAATTGAGAAATGTCAAATGAAATGCAGAAAAGAACTTGACGTTTAAGTGTGGTTCACCTTCAACATCGGTCCTTACAATTTAACCACCTTTTACTTCCCAGAATTTCACACAGTACCACACATAGCATTAGTTTCTGGTCGCTATCATCTTGAGAATAATGAGTTATATATTTGAAAAGAATTTCTCCAAAATACCTGACACCCCCGCTCATCCTCTTAATATTGGAATTTCGCCCTCCAAAAATAATGATGATCAATGATTTGTTTTGGTGATTTATTCGACAAAAAGATTACTTGTAAAAAATCACTATAGTTCCCAACAATACACTTTTATGGCAGCCAAATGGTTTTTTAATATATCTGCCCAACAAATTAGGACTATTGATTGGATTTGCGTGTAATTTTGCTAATTAAACGTGAAGAGTTATATTTATAAATTTCGTGTCTTTGGCGACCCCACTGAAATATTCCGGCAGCAATTTTTGTATAATCCATAAGTGTCCTTTTTGAAAGGGCTTTTTTTGATTTTTTCGAAAAAGGGCCAAATTGACCCATTAAGAGGGAAGCTAGAGGGTTAAGATCTTCCACAAAAATTATCCTCATAAAATTCCATTACAACTCTGACAATACGAAATCTCTCAAACATTAACATACAACATTTTATGTTCTTGTTTTTAAAATCAAGCTCGAGGCCTTTGTTGTTTTGTTTATTTATTTATTATTTTAAACGATATTTCGATCTTCTTTGAAGATCATCTTCAGGAATTCTACAATTTTATTGAAAAACAAGAAAATTTATATAAATAAAAGTTATTGCAAACACATAAATACGACACTTCATAACTTACAAATAATTAAAATAAATAACACATAAACTATCACTATTGTCTGTTGATCTGTTAACGTCGTCATCTGTAATTGCACTGCCCATCATCTGTTTGTTATTGCACGTCATATGTTCCCAATAAGAAAGCGGTAGCTCTGCGCGCAGTTCTCAGTGTCGCTCTTGTAGTTCATCCTGTGTTTTGTTTTTGTGTTGAGAATGTGAAGCATCTCTAACGTTAGTCTTTTGTTGTAGTTATTTTCGCATTGCAATACACTCACTTTGTCGAGCTCAGGGTGGTGGTTTACTGCTGCACAGTGGTTCGTAAGTGCTGTTTTGTTTGTTTTTTGGTGTCTTAATTTTATATCTGACCTGTGTCCAGCCAGTCGCGTTTTTAATTTGTTCTTGGTGGTTCCGACGTATACCATGTTGCAGTCTGTAGTGTTGTTACCGTTACATTGAATCTTATATATTACATTAGATTTTTCCATGTTATTCATTTTTGGCTTTAAATTTGTAAATAATCGCTGTAAGTTATTATTGGTTTTTGGAGCTATTTTATATAGTTTTTCATTGATGAAATTTGAATTCGTAAACCTCTCAGATAGATTGGGTACATACGTGACAGATTTATATATAAATTGTTCTTTTTCTTTGACAGTGTTAGATTTGTTTATGTTTTTCTTTATGAGATCGTCAATTGTTTTCTTTGGGAAACTATTTTGGCTTAATATATATTTGATTTTGTTTATATTTTGAGCATGAAATTGTTGGTCACTTATTGTCAAAACTCTATTTATGAAATTTCGCGCTGTATTGTATATTATCTTCTTCGGGTGCTTCGAGTAAAAATTTACGAGTCGACCAGAGGCAGTGGGTTTTTGATACCAGTCCATTAGCATTGTATTATTATTCCTTATTAGTAGGGTGTCTAGGTACGCGAGCTTTCCGTTTTCTTCCTTTTCCAAAGTGAACTTAATATTATGATTAAAACTATTGAATTTCGTCAAGATTTCATCTATTGCACTTGATTTTACTATTCCAAAAAGGTCGTCAACGTATTTCGTCAGGAGCTTAGGTCTAATATCACAGCTTTCCATACATCTATCCAATAGTTCCTCCATTACAATGTCGGCTATAATTGGAGATGCAGACGATCCCATAGGCAGTCCCTTTTTTTGTTGGTAAAACTTATCTTTATATTGGAAATAACGGTTTTCATAAATACAAAATTTTAAAATCTTCATGAATATAATCTTGGTCATGGAAGTGAATTTAGCAATAGTTTCCCATTTTCTTTCAATAATAATCAAAGCTAAGTCTACAGGGATGCTGGGGAATAGCGATACTACATCAAATGAAACCATCATTTCGTCATTTTCTATCACAGTGTTGTTAAGCTTCTCTTTGAATTGTCCGGAATTCTTAATGTTATATTTGGAATCTTCGGTGATTTTTGTCAAAATATTTGTAATGAACTTACAAAGTTGACTAGATGGAGAATTAATTGAGGAACAGATGGAGAATTAATTGACTAGATGGAGAATTAATTGAGAATTAATTAAGGCCCATTTGTTCCTCAATTAATTCTCCATCTAGTCAACTTTGTAAGTACATTACAAATATTTTGACAAAAATCACCGAAGATTCCAAATATAACATTAAGAATTCCGGACAATTCAAAGAGAAGCTTAACAACACTGTGATAGAATATGACGAAATGATGGTTTCATTTGATGTAGTATCGCTATTCCCCAGCATCCCTGTAGACTTAGCTTTGAATATTATTGAAAGAAAATGGGAAACTATTGCTAAATTCACTTCCATGACCAAGATTATATTCATGAAGATTTTAAAATTTTGTATTTGGGTAAAAATAAAACAAGTGTGTCAACATTTTTTGGAAGGTCAAGATTTTTTTGAAATTTGTTATTAATCTGGTTGAGAATTTGGAAAAAAAAAACAATTTGAACCGTTTTGCAAAATTTTGATTTTTTCGCGAGATATGACCTATTAAATTTTTCCGAGTGTGTTCAGAAAACTGCAATTTTCTCCGGAATTATTGAACGGATTCGACTGAAATTTTTGTAGGTCGGTCCGAAACATTTCCTAAAATCTAAATATATCATAAACTTTAATTACCAACTGACCATATGAAAAATATTGCAAAATATTTTTTGCATATGCGAATAATTTCACTTTCTGGAACAGAGATTTGAAATGTTTTATATTTAGAATGCGTCCTATGCGTCCACCAGAATCAGGAAAAACATTTTGGTAGATCGCGCTTCGTAAAAATGTACAGCAAATTTACGGACACTACATTTTTGAAAATGTTTTTGGTTCATTATTACAGGACCTCAAGGACCTTACCAATTTTGTCCAAATTTACACAATAGCTGAATCCATTAGTTCTGAGTCCAAAAACGCATTAATTTGTTTTCCGCGTATCAAGTTCTCAGTATCGCGAGCTTCCAAACTGTGGATATATAATTTGGAATATCTCCGCCAATTCCTAATCAATCTGTACAAAACCAACGACAAAAGAGACGTGAGAAAAGTCACTTTCATATCTTGTTTCCTAATATTAGTTTTCTTAACCCATTAAGAGCCAATTTTTTTACTTTTTGTGTTAAATGCACAATGATTTTGGAAAATGCGTTATGGACTGGACTGTTCGTGCGGTGGAAGTATAAATTGGCGATTCTATTAATACATACAACACCTAAAGCTTTATTGCAATGTATTATATGACCAATGTTTCCCATAAGAACATAACATATTACTATTTTATTGTAACCCATACAAAATTTTATTATTTGGTAATGAAATAATACAAAATTGACTTTAGAATTTTTAACATAATTTTAGTTTCAATGTATGACAAAAGTTTTAGAGGCAATATGCTAAATTGTATATTGGTTTTAAAGGTTTATACCTTGAAATAAAGCTTAAGGTGTTGTCTGTATTAATAGAATCGCCAATTTATAGTTCCACCGCACGAACAGTCCAGTCCATAATGCATTTTCCAAAATCATTGCATTTAACACAAAAAGTAAAAAAATTGGCTCTTAGTGGGTTAAGAAAACTAATATTAGGAAACAAGCTATGAAAGTGACTTTTCTCAAGTCTCTTTTGTCGTTGGTTTTGTACAGATTGATTAGGAATTGGCGGAGATATTCCAAATTATATATCCACAGTTTGGAAGCTCGCGATACTGAGAACTTGATCCGCGGAAAAAAATTAATGCGTTTTTGGACTCAGAACTAATGGATTCAGCTGTTGTGTAAATTTGGACAAAATTGGTAAGGTCCTTGAGGTCCTGTAATAATGAACCAAAAATATTTTCAAAAATGTAGTGTCCGTAAATTTGCTGTACATTTTTACAAAGCGCGATCTACCAAAATGTTTTTCCTGATTCTGGTGGACGTCAATATAGGACGCATTCTAAATATAAAACATTTCAAATCTCTGCTCCAGAAAGTGAAATTATTCGCATATGCAAAAAATATTTTGCAATATTTTTCATATGGTCAGTTGGTAATTAAAGTTTATGATATATTTAGATTTTAGGAAATGTTTCGGACCGACCTGCAAAAATTTCAGTCGAATCCGTTCAACAATTCCGGAGAAGATTTGCAGTTTTCTAAACACACTCGGAAAAATTTAATAGGTCATATCACGCGAAAAAATCAAAATTTTGCAAAACGGTTCAAATTGTTTTATTTTTTTCAAATTCTCAACCAGATTAATAACAAATTTCAAAAAAATCTTGACCTTTCAAAAAATGTTGACACACTTGTTTTATTTTTACCCATTTATGAAAACCGTTAATTCCAATATAAAGATAAGTTTTACCAACAAAAAAAGGGACTGCCTATGGGGTCGTCTGCATCTCCAATTATAGCCGACATTGTAATGGAGGAACTATTGGATAGATGTATGGAAAGCTGTGATATTAGACCTAAGCTCCTGACGAAATACGTTGACGACCTTTTTGGAATAGTAAAATCAAGTGCAATAGATGAAATCTTGACGAAATTCAATAGTTTTAATCATAATATTAAGTTCACTTTGGAAAAGGAAGAAAACGGAAAGCTCGCGTACCTAGACACCCTACTAATAAGGAATAATAATACAATGCTAATGGACTGGTATCAAAAACCCACTGCCTCTGGTCGACTCGTAAATTTTTACTCGAAGCACCCGAAGAAGATAATATACAATACAGCGCGAAATTTCATAAATAGAGTTTTGACAATAAGTGACCAACAATTTCATGCTCAAAATATAAACAAAATCAAATATATATTAAGCCAAAATAGTTTCCCAAAGAAAACAATTGACGATCTCATAAAGAAAAACATAAACAAATCTAACACTGTCAAAGAAAAAGAACAATTTATATATAAATCTGTCACGTATGTACCCAATCTATCTGAGAGGTTTACGAATTCAAATTTCATCAATGAAAAACTATATAAAATAGCTCCAAAAACCAATAATAACTTACAGCGATTATTTACAAATTTAAAGCCAAAAATGAATAACATGGAAAAATCTAATGTAATATATAAGATTCAATGTAACGGTAACAACACTACAGACTGCAACATGGTATACGTCGGAACCACCAAGAACAAATTAAAAACGCGACTGGCTGGACACAGGTCAGATATAAAATTAAGACACCAAAAAACAAACAAAACAGCACTTACGAACCACTGTGCAGCAGTAAACCACCACCCTGAGCTCGACAAAGTGAGTGTATTGCAATGCGAAAATAACTACAACAAAAGACTAACGTTAGAGATGCTTCACATTCTCAACACAAAAACAAAACACAGGATGAACTACAAGAGCGACACTGAGAACTGCGCGCAGAGCTACCGCTTTCTTATTGGGAACATATGACGTGCAATAACAAACAGATGATGGGCAGTGCAATTACAGATGACGACGTTAACAGATCAACAGACAATAGTGATAGTTTATGTGTTATTTATTTTAATTATTTGTAAGTTATGAAGTGTCGTATTTATGTGTTTGCAATAACTTTTATTTATATAAATTTTCTTGTTTTTCAATAAAATTGTAGAATTCCTGAAGATGATCTTCAAAGAAGATCGAAATATCGATTAAAATAATAAATAAATAAACAAAACAACAAAGACCTCGAGCTTGATTTTAAAAACAAGAACAAAAACACGTAAGAAAAAGGTCGAATACCAAAAACAAACATCAAGAATAATACAACATTTTATTCATTTAGTATAATGCTCCCTTCGACCAAAAATGAAAACTTTGACCCACTGGACCATAAGTTTATTCTACAATAATTACACAGTGCGACAAAATAAACTCAAGTTGAGAAGCAAATGACGCGATACTATTTTTCCTGTACGTCTTGTCGAGTAAAACACGAATCTCTTTTTGGAATTCCCCTGACACCCTCAAAATCCGGATTTACGGGTAAAAAACCGATTTTCTTGCCTTTTTCACTTGAACTCCTATAAAACAGTTAAATATTAACCAATTTGCAATCTCTAAATTTCGAAAGAAGAGAATTAGGCCTTTCGAACGATGTATATTTTGCTTATTTGAAGCTGTAGCAAAATAGGTTTATTTGTCCTACAAACACATTTTTTCATTTTTGTCCGTCATTTTCTAGTTTAGGTAGTGTTTTTACCAATTATATTGTGAGATAACGGTACGATTAATTAACTTACATATATAGTATATTTCATAAGGTAAAAAATGCAACCAGTCTCTTAAAAATCTGCCACCCACGATTCGCATCCCCTTACCTCTAAAAAATTGCAATCAAATCTTATCATATGTCAAACGTCATACAAATCCACGACATTTAGTTGGCGTATTTGAGAAAAATATGTTTACTGTTACTGTTTTGAGAGAAATAATTCTCCAAGGGTTATCTTTATTTCGTTCTTTGGACTGAAGCGGGTATTGCGAAGTGTTTCACTTCAAAATCACCTCAGAGATAACTAACTTTGTGGTCTAATATCGCGAAAACAAGAGCTAACCTAGAAAAACGGCTATCACCACTGGATCCAGCAAGGTCGAAATATGCAAGTACGGTCTCCTGTCTGCTAAATTTTTGGACAAGCACAGTATAACCTGTAAATACGATATATTTAAAAAACCATTGGGATATCATAAAAGTATATTATGGGGACTTCTGTAGATTTTTGTCAAAGATTTTATTGTCGACTACATCACCCAAAAATTCTTCAGTTTTTACGAGCGGTGTAGGGTTGTGCCTGGGTTTTGGCTATTTTAATAGAAATAATTGTTGAAGTGTCTCCATTGTTTTCGTTCTCTGCCATGGAACATCTATTCCTATGCCTTCCATGCTAAAATTGTATCCGAACTTGCGTACCTGCTTGTTCACCCAGCAAACTTAGTGGCTAAATATCTCGACGTAATGTTACAGGAAAAATATAATAATGCAATTCGATTTACGGTGTCAAAATTATGCGGGTAAGTTCTTTTCATCAAAGGATACATTTTCAATGTGCATTTTGCTCACATAGTGTGATATATCCTCTTTTCTTAAAACAATTCCAATTGGGTATTTTTCGTCCATCACATCGAATGATGTTCTTCGGCACTCCATCAACATCATCATGTCGAAGCCGTTTGTCGATTCCATTGTAATTTTGCATAATTTATATGTAAAGTTATGTTTCGTGTTGAAAACTAAAACATTTAAGCACACTCCCCAGAAAAATTTTTTTAACTTAGTCCAGAAGAACATGGTCGCTATTTTAAAAACCGTGATTTTTGTACAAAAGAAAAATCGAATCATTGAAGTGGTTGTGGGGTAACAACAAAAAAACAGCGAACGAACTTAATTAAAATGTTGTTAATACGAATATAATTGTTAGGTACATATTAGAGAATTGGCCAAAACTTGTGTTCAAATCAGGAAATTGTTAAGTTTATGAACATGATTTACATTTATTAAATTTAAAGAGATACCCTCGTTTTCTTAGCTTTCTGGAATAATAAAGTTTCTTCATATGATGCCACGATGAGCAAAATATTAACAAAGTATGGAACTGTTTGATATTACTAAGAAACAAAACAAATTTGTGTATAACTTTTTATACCCCACACCACAGTGTGGAACAGGGTATTATAACTTTGTACATTTGTTTATAAAACCCAAAAGGAGATGAGATAGACCCATCGTTTATTACACCGATCGACCTGGAATCAGTTTCTGAGTCGATTTATCTATCTACGTCTGTCCGCCTGATCGCAATGAAATTTGTCACACATACATTTTTTGGCCTTAGGACGAACCCTATTGGAATTGATGAAAATCGGTTCAGTTTAGGCAATAGCCCCCATATATATTTGCCTCCCAATGTGACATCAAAGAAGTTGTATTTTTCATTACGAAATTTAGAAGAAATAGGTTTTTTTGTTACACGAACAGTGCCAAATTTTGGGAAAATGGGCTCTTATTTAAATATAGCCCCCATATATATGTTCCACCCGATTTGGTATATAGAAGTTGTACTTTACTTCCAATCATTACAAAATGTTGGCAAAAATAAGTTTTAGAAGAGAATACTGCTTAATTCGCACGACCCTATGTTTTCCCTTCCACTTTCTAATTTTCCATAAATATTTATTCAAATCGATGAATTGACATTCATCGATATACCCTTTATGTAAATTTCCTTTTAAAATAATTATAACTTTATAGCAATTTCTTCTTGGAATACATTATATCTTTTATAATTTAATGCCTCTTTATGTGTGGCGTTCTTTTTTAATAACAAGCCAGATTGCATACGATAAACCTAAATTGAACATACTCACACACACATAAATACATAATCACATACAAACACACTTCATCACTGGCTGAAGGGAGAGAAAGGAAGAGAGAAAAAATTTTAACCTTAATTTTACGCCTCATTACCTCTACTTATGAATTTCATTATGTATTCAGCATGAAAATCACACATCGATTTCATCAACAACAACAACAACAACAACAACAACAACAACAGCAGCACCAGCAGACAAAGCCACAATCAGCGTCATCATCTACAACAACAGCAACAGAATAAACAACAACATCACCATCGTCATCATCAAATCATTACTTTAACAACATTCGTGGTAAATGATAATATTTATGAGGCGTCTGTACGAGTATATCTCTCTGTGAAAATGCCTGAGTGAATTGTGAAGTCCTATTTGCTCTCACACTCCCATACAACGATACAACTAACGATATTTTTTTTCATAACCCACAACAAGAAATACTCATAGACACACACACGCATACTTTCATGAATAAACACATACATTCTATACAAAAATGAAATGATAAAAATTATCATACAAATGTGTTTTACTTATTATCATTTTCGAAAGACGTGTAATACTTAACAACAAATATTGTTCTTTGAGTGTCAATTGGATTTGTGGATTTGTATGTATATATACGAGTATAGGGGTGTGTTCGTGATTTGAGGATTTTCTTGGTATTTGTATCTAAGTGTGTGTGCATTATTAATAATAAGTGTTTATTTAAGTTTCATATAATTTTATGTATAGAATTAATTCGAGGGTAACAATACAATAGCTGGGTATGCAAATCAATATATGTATATGAAATATTTTTCTGTTATTTATACAGTGTGGAGCGCGGTAATTTGCTTATTTGGGAATGAAATAAAAAAGTTATGAACCTTAGAAAGATTTATTTTATATTTTAATTATATTGAACTGTAAGGGAATTTTCAATTACATGGTTTTAAATAGTTTATCTGGCAAATGTCGACCTTCGCTATCCACACACTGCTGCATACGCTTTCTGAAGTTTTCATGAACTCTAACAAGCATGTCGACTGGTATTCTGCCAATTTCAGCCTCAATATTGTTTATTAGGTCTTCCAAGGTGTTGGGACGGTTGATATACACCTTCGACTACATATACATACTGTATATCAACCGTCACAACACCTTGGAAGACCTAATTAACAATATTGAGGCATTTGCTACGAGCCAAAAGTGTAACACATCGAAGGGGTGACCTAAGACCCCAAGTATGTTTGGCGGATACTCGATTTGGGCCATTTTAAGTCGTTTGAGCAATGTCCGTCCGTCCGTCCGTCTGTCTGTGTGTCTGTATGTCTGTCTCCCTGCTGGCTGGTGCGCACGATAACACTCGAAAGGATTAACCGATTGACTTTAAAATTGGTATGCCGTCATATTTTTCTCTATCTCCGGCTAAGTTCGAAGATGGGCCAATTGGGTCCACTCTTTCTAGTACCTCCCCCACAAAGGGTTAACACAAATGGAACATTTTACACCAAAATTTAGCAGCTTATACCTTTAATACCAGGGCATACAAATACTTGACATTTTGTACAGTGTAATGCTTTTATAGTACCTAGAGTTCGGAGAAAAGTGGGCATTATTGGCACGTCCGTTTTGGTACCTCCCACACAAATGGACTATTTACAAGAAAATTTAACAGCTTATAACTTTAATACCTGTGCGTAGAAATACTTGATACAGTGTAATGCTTTTACAGTACCTATAATCCAGAGAAAAGTGGGCGTCATTGGCACACTCCTTTTGGTACCTCCCACACAAATGGACCATTTTGCACCAAACGTTAACAGCTTATAACTTTAATACCAATACATACATTAATGTTATTAAAATGCACTTTGAATTGATAATAATTTATTTAGAACAGAAAATAAATAAATTTACGAAAATTTTTTGTGGGACCACTCATGTCGGTTTTCCCGACTGAACTTTCTTACTTGTTAATAACTTCTATACTACTCACTCGAATCTTCTGAAATTCCGCACATAGTATTAATTTATTAGTCGCTATCTCCTCGAGAAAAATGGGCGAAGTCGCCACTCCCTTTTTGGTATCTCCCACACAAATGGACCATTTTGCACCTAAAGTTAACTGCTTATAACTTTAATATCTCTTCATAAAAATACTTGAAATTGTGTACAGTGTAATGTTTTTATCGAACCTATAACCCATAGAAAAATGGGCTTTATTGGTACGCCCCTTTTGGTACCTCCCACACAAATGAACCATTTTGCACCAAAAGTTGAAAGCTTAGAACTTTAATATCAGTACATACAAATACTTGAAATTTTGTACATTGTAATGTTTTTATAGTAACTATAGCCCAGCAAAAATTTGTTTCATCGACATGTCCCTTTTGGTACCTCCCACATTTTACAACAAAAGATAACAGCTTAAACGTTTAATACCAGTTCATACATTAGAGTTATTAAATACTATTTACTTATTTATTTGTTTATATGAATTACAATACAAAGTAAATTTATATTATAATTATACGGACAAAGGAAAAGCCCTGATACAATGACCATGTTGTTGGAATCGAACCCACGACCCCCAAACTCATAGGCGAGCACACTGCCTGCTCACCTACTGCATTTTAAATTGATAATTATTTTATTAAAACAACAAAATATATAAATTTAAGAATATTTTTTTAACTCAAGGTGAGGGGATTCGTAAGTCATTTCATTTTGGTTTTTATACCCTAAACCGCACTGTGGAGAAGAGATATACCCATCGTTTATTATAGCGATAGACTTGGAATCACTTCCTGAGTCGATTTAACCATGTCCGCCTGTCTATCCGTCTGTAGATTTATCGTTGTAATTAAAGTGTGGGTCGTATTATGATGAAATTTAGCACAGTGATCTTTTTTGGTACAAGGACGATCCCTATTGAAATTGATTAAAATCGGTTCAGATTTATCCCCCATATACAGGGTTGCCCATATTCGACGGACCCACGGACTCGTTGGGCCCATTCCAATCGACGAGGCTTGTCCGCAGGCAACAATCTTTGCGTCAATTGAATTTTGTACGGGAACAAATGCAAATCAACGCGAATAATCCGTTGTAAAGTGGACCGAGCCATGCCCAACTGCTGAGAACGGCGTTTTTGGGATGTTCTTGGGGACCTCTCAACACTGGCTCGTACGGCAGCGATATTCTCGGCCGATCGCCTTGGTCGACTTTTATTTGGCCTCTTCGGATTAGAAAGAGCCTCACCAGTCGAAAATTTTTCGTATAAACGCTTAATGGTGTTCTTAGAAGGCGCACTTCTCACATTTTTTAATATTTTAAAAGCACGTTGACTTGACTTCTTCTGTTGAATGTAAATTTCAACTATTTCAGAGCGCTCGCGTGGCGTGTATTGTTCCATGGTAAAAATCTGCTTGGACTGACGCTTCAAACGCGGTATGTCATTAAGCGATCTGACATCTCTGTCAAAAGCTATGGCGTTGCCAGATGGGTCCGTCGAATATGGGAGACCCTGTATATGTTACCACCGATTTGTCATGTAAGCACTGTAGAAACTGTATTTTATATTTGGCAGAGAGAGTTCTCTTATTACATGAAAGAAAATCGGTTCAGATTTAGATATAGCCCCCATATATATGTAACACCCGATTTGACATGTATTTTATATCCGATCAGTACGAAATTCGGCAGAAAGAGATTTTTTATTACATGAATGAACACTACCAACTTTGGGGGAAAATCCGTTTAGATTTAAAATCCGTTCAGATTCAGATCCGTTCAGCCCCCATATATATAAGTGTGTTTCACCCGATTTGATATGTCTGCACTGTAGAAACCGTATTTTATATCCGATCAGTTCGAAATTCGGCAGCGAGAGTTTTCTTGTTACGTGAATGAACACTACCAAATTTGGGGAAAATCCGTTCAGATTTAGATATAGCCCCCATATATATGTTTCTCCTATTTTGTCATGTAAGCGCTGTAGAAATTGTATTTTATATCCGACAAGTACCATATTCGGCAGATGGAGTTTTCTTATTACATGAATGAACACGTTCAGATTTAGATATAACCCATATATTTATATGTTTCATTTGATTTGAAATAATTCTAATTATTCTAATAGATTTAGATATAGCCATATATATACTACGTTCCCGCCTATGCCGTATTTATCGCTTTTGAAACTGCATTTTACGTCCAATTTGATCCAAGTTACTGAAAATCTGTTTAGATTATGTATAGCCGCATATATTTGTTCCTTCCGATTCTTGATCTACGAAAGAATACTACGCATTTTAAGATTATTATTTTAGATCTAGTTTGTTATGATCAACATCATTAACTTCTCCTTTGAAAATGCCTTAATGAGGAGGTGGAACTAAGTAGTTTGTTAACTGAAAAGAAACCAATTATTCCAAATTATTGTCGCAATGCCCATTTTCGCATTGTGAGGGAGGCGTAGGGTATTAAATAGTCGGCCCCACCCGACCTTTTGTTTTTCCTTAATGGTTTAATAATAGGTTTCGATTCACTTAACGAAGAACTTAGCTCCACATCCTCATCAAAGCTTATTCCATGGAGGAGCTCAAGATGTTGATCATAATAAACTAGATCTAAAACGATAATCTTAAAATTCGCAGTATTTTTTCATAGATTAGGAACGGGAAATAACAACAAGTATAGACGAATTATGTTCGGCCATGCCGAATCTTGTATACTCTCCACCATGGATTACATGTGAATTGTTGCGGGTGCAAATGAACTCATTATACTAAATTTCAGCCCAAATCGTTGAAATTTGCGGTTGTTTTTCCGTTAATAAATCAATCAGACTGTAGCGTGATTACAAAAGGCAGATCTAAACAGATTTTCATCAATTTGGATTAAAAACCTAATTTCTGCCAAATTATATAAAATCGGACGTAAAATGATAAAACGACCGGAAGCAAAATACAACTTCTAAGCATTTTGACACCAAATCGTTAGGAATATATATATAGGGGCTATATCTAAATCTGAACAGATTTCCCGAATTTAGCAATATTTATTCATATATTAAGATACCTCTTTTTGCCGAATTTTGGATTAATCGGATATAAAATACATTTTCTACAGCGCGTACATGCCAAATCGGGAGTAACATATTCATTCTTTAAATAATGGCGATTTCTTTTCTGCAAAAAAGTGCATTATTTCCGTTGTCCTTTTCCAGATAACTGGGCTTTTATAAAACATTTTGAAATAAGAGCAATGTTTAGTTCAAGGGACTACATCAATTTCACCTAAAAAGTGCAAATGTTTTTCAGAATTTCACGTCGACGGGGCAACATTTTTTTCACAATCGAAAACACCATAAGAAACTACGCTCTGCCGAATTTCGTACTGATCAGATATAAAATATAGTTTCTACAGCTCTTACATGTCAAATCGGGGGTGACATATAACTACAATAACATTTTGCGCATTGTAACGCTTTCGAAGTACCTTTTGCCCTGTGAAAATGGGCGTTTTGTACCTCCCACACAAAATAGCCAAATCATACCCAAATTTAATATCTCAAAACGTTAACATACCTGTGCACATAAAGGCTTGTAATTCGGCGCAGTGCAATGTATTTAAAGTATCTACTGTTCAGGGAAAAATAGGTGTATTTGTTTAACCCATTCTGTATCGATTGTATCCCTTGTATCGATTGTACTTAACATTAAATAAAAACTTTTGAATTTCCTTTTTTTAAGAAATCATATCACTCTTATTGAAAATATCTAAATCTGAACCTATTTTCCCCGAATTTGGCAGTGTTCATTCATGTAATGAGAAACCTCTTTCTGTAAAATTTCGAAATGATTGCATATAAAATACAACTTCTATAGCGCTTTGATGCTACATCGGGAAGAGGCGATGTTCACCAATTTTAATAGGGTTCGGTTAAATTTGCCAAATTTTATCGCGATCAGATAATAACTGCGACCTGTACTTTGATTATAATAATACATGCACAGACAGACAGACGGACGGACGGACATAGTTAAATCGACTCTGAAAGTGATTTTAAGTCGATCTGTATAATAAACGATGGGTCTATCTCATCTCCTTTTGGGTGTTACAATCAAATGCACAAAGTTATAATACCCTGTACCACAGTGTGGTGTAGGGTATTAAAATCGGCTCAGATTTGACGGAGAGGAGTGCATTTATCCAATAGTGAACACTGCCGAATTTGGAAAAAATTTCGGTATCAGTTTTAAAAATATTTTAAAACTAGCTGAGCCCGGTGCGCTTCGCTGCCCATGTCAAAATTATTCCGATTAAAAAGATATTATTTTTGTAATAATTATTATTTATTTGTTCTTTATTGAAGTGCTTTTTGGTATACTACATTTTTTGTTTTGCCACTTGGTGCGAATACATAAAGATCGGATGGTTTACCAATGCGCGAGCGCAATAGCTGGACCCGGTCCACTTCGTTGCCCCAGACTTCAGATTTCCGATCCCGTTCATTTTTGGACTAAATACGTAGACTGACACAAAATATGTATGCACAAAATTACATTGATCTCTCTAACAAAGAGATATCTCAATTTCAAAATTAGGCTTATATGGGAGGTACCACGCCCCTTTGTCCAATCCCGCCCATATTTGGAGTAAAGCTTGGAACGCATACATTAAACGGATGTACCACATTTTGTTCAAATACCTATAATAGGAGCATAAATATCGGATTTTTAACCTGCGATTTGTATGGGAGGTACCACGCCCCTTTGTCCAATTAATTTTTTTTTCTATATAAACCATCTCGTGAAAATTTAGAATCGAATAAAAAAAAAATCATCCAAATCGCTCCAGCCATTCTGACGTGATGCCATTACACAGATGGACCGTTTCATTTTTATATATATAGATAATTCGCTACCAAAAACCTCGCTCTAGTTTGAAATTATTATGCTTTTACCTAGCACCAAGTTAATTCCAACTCTCCTTATATTGTGTCCCTCGTATATTCGAATGCAATGCTTTTATAATTTCGATTGTTGCCCTTGTTATTTGTGTCATTATTTAAATACGTATTTCATTCTTGTATATTTCATATTTTGTATTCTTGGCATTATGTCTTGTTTTATAGTAAATATTTATAGATTTTCTCTAAGAAGATTTTATATACAACAGCAACAATCACACATTCACAAATACACTCCAACACGTTCACGCACACAATTGTAGATTTTCTTCAACGAAGACAAAGAAAACGATTAAATCTGTCTTCGATTTGGAACAATAGTCTGACATTGTAGTCACGTACTCTATTACAATTGGTGAATTGGTGGGGTACGTGCGTAGACATACATATGTATATGTGTGTATAGCTATGCATGTGGGAGTGACAATGATGTTGAAAGTTAATATGGAAATTGGATTTTTGAATTTTGTCTTTAGTGACAAATCGATTTTGATTTAAAGAAATCAAAATTTATATGCATATTTTGAATTTAAATAAACTAATATAGGATTTTTAGCCGAATACTGTGTATAAAATCAATCGGTTTATTTTTATATGTGTAATCATGTATTTCATAGATATCATATATTTACAAAAGTAGTCATGAAGAAATTAATTATGAAAGAATGTGTTGGAATTATGTAAGCGTATTATAAAAACCAGTAAGGAAAGGCTAACGTCGGGCGGTGCCGACTATATAATACCCTACACCACTCTCGTAATATTGAATAACTCTGATATATAAATTTTGTAATTCATGTATAAATTGTTTACATAAATTTACTTTTGGGACATATTATACTTAAATAATACCCTGTACCACAGTGTGGTGTAGGGTATAAAAACGATTGGATCTAAAGAGCCAAATCGGATGAAACATATATATGGGAGCTATAGCTAAATCTTAACCGATTTTCTTCAAATTCGGCAGTGTTGGTTCATGGATCAAGCAACTCTACCATTCTAAATTTCACCACGATTGGATGTAAAATACATCTTTTATAGGACTAAAGGGCCAAATCGGACGAAACATATATATGGGAGCTATAGCTAAATTTTAACCGATTTTCTTCAAATTCTGCAATGTTGGTTCATGGATCAACAAACTCTACCATTCTAAATTTCAAAACGATCGGATGTAAAATACAGCTTCTATAGGACTAAAGGACCAAATCGGACGAAAGATATATATGGGAGCTATATCTAAATCTGCACCGATTTTCTTCAAATTCGGCAATGTTGGTTCATGGATCAAGAAACTCTACCATTCTAAATTTCAAAACGATCGGATGTAAAATACAGCTTCTATAGGACTAAAGAGCCAAATCGGACGAAACATATATATATGGGAGCTATAGCTAAATCTTAACCGATTTTCTTCAAATTCGGCAATGTTTGTGCATGGATCAAGAAACTCTACCATTCTAAATTTCAAAACGATCGGATGTAAAATACAGCTTCTATAGGACTAAAGACCCAAATCGGACAAAACATATATATGGGAGCTATAGCTAAATCTTAACCGATTTTCTTCAAATTCAGCAATGTTGGTTCGTGGATCAAGAAACTCTACCATTCTAAATTTCAAAACGATCGGATGTAAAATACAGCTTCTATAGGACTAAAGGGCCAAATCGGACGAAAGATATATATGGGAGCTATATCTAAATCTGAACCTATGTCAACCAAATTCAATAGCGATCTTAACAGCCGCGAAATACTCTAAACTGCAAAATTTCAGAACGATCGGAGTGAAATTGCGACCTGTAGTCGACGAACAACTTTACATGGACGGACGGACGGACGGACGGACAGACATCGTTAAATCGACTCAGCTAGTGATTCTGAGTCGATCGGTATACTTTAAGGTGGGTCTAGCTGTGTTATTTTAAGGTGTTACAAACATCTGCCGTGAAACAAACTTATAATACCCTGTACCACAGTGTGGTGTAGGGTATAATGAGCACTCGAGCAAAAAATAACTTTGTGCTTTAAATTGATATTTTACCTCTTTACTGTACCTGTACCTTTACTGTACCTCCCACCATAGGGGGTTATATTCATTTTGTCACTCCGTTTGTAACATCTCGAAATATTGATCTGCGACCCCATTAAGTTTATATTCTTCATGTCAGCCTGTATGTCCGTCCGTCCATCTACTGCAATAATTGTACAATAATAATACAATTCTACAATAATAATACAATCTACAATAGTTGAGCTAGATGCCTGAAATTTGGAAAAAAAAAACTTCTTATAGCTTCAGGTGCCTGAAGATTGAAAATGGATAATATCGGTGCATTTTGTAATAAAGCCCTATTTAATTTGACTTCTTGACGCCATATAGGCCACACATTACAACTGATCGGGCTTATAATTGGAAACTTTGATTTGCTTACATTATAGGACCACGGACACACATAGACGCAAAATTGGAAGGAGCAAACTATATATGAGGGATATATGTTTAGGTATTTGAACGGATTCCCACTAAATGTAGTAGTCTGTATTAGTGAATGGAGTGACTTTCAATGTGTCAATTTTTATATTGATCGGGTGATAAGTAGCACTTAGACGCCAAATCAAATCCTTTACCACATGGGCGCCAAATCGGAAGATACACCATTTTTTTTAAAACGCACTTTTTTCATATTCCGTCCGAAAAACATTAAACACATCTCCCCTGAAAAAAGTAGAGGTTTTATATACAATTCAAAAAAGCCGTAACTCGTTTCAAAACATGTAAGAAAGTTCAGTCGGGTAAACCGACTTCTGAATCCCCTCACCTTCAAATCTAAACTAGTAAGGAAAGTCTAAAAAACTGGCGGGGCCTACTATATAATACCCTACACTTCCATAACAATGCGAAAAGGGCACTGCGATAATAATTTGGAAAAATTGGTTTCGTTTCACTTAACAAAGTTCTCAGCTACACCTCCTCATCAAGGCTTATTCCAAGGAGGAGTTTAGGATGTTGATCATAATAAAGTAGATTTGAAACTGTAACCTTTAAATGAGATCAAGATAGATCAAGAATCGAAAGGAACAATTAGATTGAACTATACATATCTAAACAGATTTTCATCAAATTTCCATTTGTAATGTAGTGACACCGTTAGATATGCTTGCTGCCTTATCTAGATAACTAAACGAGGGATCATCACCAAAATGTGTCACAATATGTAATCGAAGAGGGGGAACATTATGGCATTAATAACTCAGTTTGAGCATAACTTGAGATATGCTGTTATGCCTTGTGACCACAGATATAAAGATCGGACGTAAAATACAGTTTTAATAGCGCGGGAACATTTATATGTGGCTATATCTAAATCTGAACCGATTATGCACAAATTATGCAGTATTCGTTCCTAAATTAAGAAACTTCTTTCTGTCAAATTTAGTAATGATCGGTAGTAATGTACAACTTCTATAGAGCTTTGATACAAAATCGATAGTAACATATATATGGGGACGATATCTAAATCTGAACCGATTTTCCCCCAAATCTATTGCATTTTAAATTAAGTATCTACAGCGCTTACATGTCAAATCGGAAGTAAAATATATGTGGGGGCTATATCTACATCTGAACCGATCTTCCCCAAATTGGGCGGTGTCAATGAAACCTATTTGTGCCAAAATTTCGTACTGATATAAAATACAGTTTCTACAGCGCTTACAAGTCAAATCGGGAGTAACATATATGTGGGGGCTACATCTACATCTGAACCGATCTTCCCCAAATTGGGCGGTGTCAATGACACCTCTTTCTGCTAAAATTTCGTACTGATATAAAATACAGTTTCTACAGCGCTAACACGTCAAATCGGAGATAACATATATATGGGAGCTAAATCCATATCTGAACAGATTTTCCCTAAATTTTGCAGTATTTATTTATGTAATAAGAAACTACTTTCTGCCGAATTTCGTACTTATCGGATACAAAATACAGTTTCTACAGCGCTTTCATGTGAAATCGGGGTTAACATATATATTCGGGGCTATATCTATATATGAACCGATTTCCCCTAAATTTGGCAGTATTCATTCCTGTAATAAGAAACCTTTTATTGCCGAATTTCGTACCGATAGGGTTTAAAACACTGTCTCTACAGCGCTTACATGTCAAATCGGAGGTAACATATATATGGGGATTATATCTAAACCTGAACCCATTTTCCGAGTATCAAGAGACTTCTTCGTGTCAATTTTTATTTAAATCTTATATTTTAAATCGGCTGTACATATATATGGGAGCAATATGTAAATATGAACCGATTTTGACTTTTCAATAGGGATCGTCCAAAAAAGATCACTGTGCTAAATTTCATCACAATCGGACCATAAATACGACTTGCACTTTGATTACAACACTACATCTACAGACGGACGAACTGACAGAAGGACGGACATACTGACGGACATGGTTAAATAGACTCAGGAAGTGATTCCAAGTCGGTCGGTATAAATAATTATGGGTTTATCTCTCTCCTTAGGGGGTTACAAACCAATGCACAAACTTATAATATCCTGGATGAATAATTCTTATTCTTTTGGAAGGAGCTGTGCCTCTTCGGACTGGAGTTTCAAGAATTGTATTTGCTTCGCCGTTGTATAATAAAGACAAAGATGGTTCAAAGCCAGGAGAGTATCCTAGATAAACATGTTATTTTTTTAATATGTCTAAATTTGTGCTATTTTTATAATATAAGTGCATTTTTAAATGGGAATAGGGTAAAATTAGGTAAAAGTGTGAACTTTTTATAAAACGTTTTGCGCCAAACAATTTTATTAAATAAATTGTTAAAATATTCATTTAATATAGGGTTTCCCAACAAGAGGTGTTATTTTGGTATTCAAAGAAAAATTCCTTTTGAGATAAATGATCCGATGTTTATTTCACCATAAAGAGTTAATAATGAAAAAAAAACATCAGCAAAATGGCAACCACGACCACGCTTACAGGACCATATCCTTTTCATGACATTTTCCATAACCAAATCGCAAAGTGGCTGCCCTATGTCCTCGATAGCCTCACGATTTCTATCTTTGAGGTCTTGAATCGACGCTGGCCTGTTGGCGTAGACCTTATCTTTCACGTGGCCCCAAAGGAAGAAGTCGCAAGGTGTTAAATCACAAGATCTCGGTGGCCAATTGTGATCACTTCTTCGAGAGATAACACGTTCCGGAAACTTTTACCGTAACAAATCAATGCTTTCGTTGCTTGTGTGGCACGTGGCGCCGTCTTGTTGAACGTAAACGTTGTCCAGATCAATACTATCCAACTCCGACCATAAAAAATCATTAATCATCTCTCGATAGCGCAATCCATTCACCGTAACTGTTGATCCAACCTCATTTTCGAAAAAGTAAGGTTCAATGACCCCGTCGGACCATAAACCGCGCCAAACAGTCACACGTTGAGGATGGAGAGGCTTCTCAACAATACTCTTGAATTTTCCGAGCCCCAGATGCGACAATTTTGCTTGTTGACGTAGCCACCGAGGTGGAAATGGGCCTCATCAGTCAAGATGATTTTCGATTTTTCGAATTTTAATAATTTCAATGCGTTGTTGAATCGGGTATCGTTCCATTTCTAGTAATGGCGTAGTTTCTACTTGTCAAATGTCAAAGAAAAAAAGCTTTGAAGGTGACAGCTAGCAAAATACCGGGTGATTCAAAATAACACCTCCTGTAGGAAAACCCTGTATTTTTTTTAAATTTCGATTTTCAATTAGAATTTTTAATTTTTTCAAAAAATCTTGTTTGTTGGCACGAAAAACCATAAAAATAGAAAAAGAACACAGGTACCTTTTGGTACCTTCCACACAAATGGACTATTTTGCACAAAAAGTTAACGGCTTATAACTTTGACTCTAGTCCATACATAGAATGCTTTTATAAAAGTACCTACAGTCCTGTGACAAATGAAATTGCCACGCCCCTTTTGGTACTTCACACACAATGAACTAATTGAACAATTTATTTTCTAAAAATTATTTCCTCTAAAATGTTTCCACATTTTTTTTATTTTATTAATTACACTGTGCTCGAAATGGACACTTTTAAAATGTAACAGAAAGGAGGCCCTATGGATATATCTATTTTGACCATGCTGAATCCAGAGGCATTAGCCGTTGTTCTAGCTTAGGTCTTGTTTTCGCGATATTCGACCACAAAGTTTAATGGGAAATCAAAGAGGTTACTTGCTTTAGTGGTGATTTTGAAATGGAATACTTCAGAATACGTTCTTCAGTCCAAAGAACAAAATAAAGGGAACCTTTGAAGAATTATTCCTCTCAAAACAGTCGTCCACCCTTCCTTACCCATGAAAAATTGGAATCAAATCGTCAGCATTTTTAGCATGTCTTCGAGAAAATTATTTCTCGCGAAAAATTATTATGAGTCGCCTTTCAATTTATTTATGAAAAATCAACAGGTTTCATAATTTCATAGGTTTTGTCGGTTAGCTTTGTAATTTCCATAGACTCTAAAAGAAAAATAATTTACAAAAAATTAATTCAAAAACAAATAACTATAAATATATATTTTCTGCAAAGACTACAAAAATAAACGAATTATGTTATAACTCGAAATCTGTTTTTTCTCAAAAAAGCTTTGAGAAAGGACTCATAATATTTTTTGCGAGGAACATTTTTCTCGAAGACGCCAACATAAAATATCGACGATATTTATGACTTTTGATATATGACAATATTTGAATGCACTTTTTTAGGTAAGGGTAAGGGGGAGAGAAGCTGGGAGCACTGTTTAGAGAAAAATAATTCTCAAAAGGTGCTCTTCATTTCGTTCTTTGGACTGAAGGGTGCATTACGAAGTCTTAAACTTCAAAATCACCACTAAATTAAATCAAATTTTGTGGTCCAATATCGCGAAAACAAGAGCTAACGTAGAAAAACGACTAATGCCACTGGATTCAGCGTGACCGAAATTGGTCTATCCATAGGGTCTACTTTCTGTTACATTTTTGGACTAGCACAGTGTTATGGTTTATATATTGAAAAAACGTAAAAAAGTCATTACCCGAATGCTTTCCCGAAATTATTTCCGTTTTGTCGGGATTCACCCCAGTTAGCGACAGCTGCTTTAAATAGTATACGGCTATATCCACTATACTCTCTATGGCAACAGCTTTTATGAAGGTATATCAAGCATATCCCCGAAAAGACGGAGACTTATAGCTCAAATTCCATATTATTCGTATTATCTCGGAATAAAGACGAAAAAGTTTTATATGTAAATTACTCTACAATAAAATCTCTATAGCAATAATACTGAATACATCTGATATTCCTACAGTAAGATGTAAATATATTCCAACCCTTCAGAGTCCTTTTGAATAAAACCAGAGCACCCCGGTATAGGAGTTAATTATCAAACCCCTTTACTAACCACACTCTCACACAAAACTTAACGCGGTAATAGCATTTAGCATGTGTAAAACTCTGTGATCCCGCTGAACTGAAGGAGTCAATCGATATGTCTTGCAAGTCATATGGAATGCATTAATTATGAACCGTATCGCACTGTATCCTCCCATGTTGTCGTTTCTCGTGTAAAGCGATATCATCCCATGCATATGCAATCTTATGGAGGAAATGTCAACAAGTTACAGCCTTGTTCTGTCGCCATCATCAACACGTAGTCGCCACAAACCACACAACACGCATACACGCACACATCGAGACAATACATGACTACAAACGTGTGTGGTGGAAACAAAAACTCATTGTCATGCCTACTTTGCAAAAGAAGGGGCTGAATGTAATTGTGATTATTCCACATTGTTTCACACACATACTCCACTTTTTTCTCCCTCTCTCCCTCTCTATCGGACACACAATTACCATTATGCGCTGGTATTTATGCAGATTGTGAACTGTATGCGTTGCTCTACGTTGCGTTACGTCTGTGTAATTTTGGTTGCCTCAGCCTGCTCGGTGGCATTCGCGTCCTCGTCTGTCCTGTATATGCGTAACATATCAATAATATTGGCTCTATCATAATAACCAAAACAAAAACATTGACATGCCGCCGCTCGACGTGTTGAATTGAGTTGCAGATGTTGACAAGAATATTGGCGGCTACACAAGTGCCACCACATGGCTGAAGGGGAATGAAGAAGATGTTCATTATTGGAGTATTGGCGTATTGTTATTTGTTGCTGCTGCATTTCAATGCTCTTGTTGCTGTTGTATTATGAAACACCAATATTGGTTTTGAGTTTTTATTTGTTGGCGGGCTTGTTGGGCGGCTAGCCTCTTTCATTCATTCATTTTTCGGATGGTTTGTTTTCCCGCTGGTGTATGAGTGCGGTAATTTGGTTTTACGTAGGGGACCAATGGGAGGTACTCTGTGAATTGTTTTTTTTATTATTAATTTAATTAAATTCCTTAAAATCAGCCATGTTTATGGTACGGGGTATTATAATTTTGTGCATTTGTTTGTAACACCAAAAAGGAGAAGTAATAGACCCATTGTTTATTAACCGATCGACTTAGAATCACTTTCAGAGTTTATTTAACTGTGTCCGTCCGTTTGTCCGTGCATGTATTCTTGTAATCAACAGGTCGCAATTATGATCCGATCTCAATGAAACTTCGCATACATCTCTCTTTTGGCCCAAGGACGATCCCTATTTGGTAAAAATCGGTTCAGATTTAGATACAGCTCCCATATATACATACCTCCGATTTGGCATATATGCTCTGAATAAGAAAAATTGTTTGACCGATCTGTATAAAAAATGACAGAGGGAAGTCTCTTGATACAATTTCCTAAATTTGAGAAAAATCTGGTTAGATTTAGATATAGCCACCAAATACATATTACCTCCGATTTGGCATATACGCGCTGTGGAAACTATGTTTTATATCCGATATTACATAAATGAACAAATTTGGGTAAACTCGGTTCAGATTTAGATATATCTGTGGCCACAAGGCATAACAGCATATGTCTGTTTTTGAAACTTTTCAGGAGAGAACTTTAAAGGTTTGTATCGATATAATAATCCATTTGTAATGTAGTGACACAGTGAGATATGCTGCCTTATCTAGATAACTAAACGAGGGATCATCACCAAAATGTGTCAGAATATGTAATCGAAGATGGGGAACATTATGACATTAATAACTCAGTTTGAGCATAACTCGAGTTATGCTGTTATGCCTTGTGACCACAGATATATTAAGATATACAGGGGATAAGTACGAAATTCAGCAGAAAGAGGTTACTTAATACGAGAATGAGCACTTGGTAGTGTATAGGGGAAATCGGTTCAGATTTAAATATAGCCCCCATATATATTTTCCTCCCAAATTATATAAAGATCAGACGTAAAATACAGTTTAAATAGCACTTAAATACTATCCTAAATAGGTAGGAACACATATATGTGGCTTTATGTAAATCTGAACCATAATCTGACATAATTTGTTGCTAGGCCCTTTTGAATTTCGTTAATAAATTTGCCATTTTTGATAGTAGGTCGCTAAAATTTGTAAGCATGTGTATTTTGATGCAGTGTACCGAAATCCACAAAAAACTGAATTTCCATTTTTCATGTTGTATTTTCTCAAAGTGTATCAAGAGAAATCCCTCTGTCAATTTTTATACAGATCGGTTAAAAAATGTTGCTTATTCAGAGCATACTCGTATATGCCAAATCGGAGGTATGTATATATGGGAGCTGTATCTAAGTCTGAACCGAGTTTTACCAAATAGGGATCGTCCTTGGGCCAAAAGAGAGATATAGTTTCATTGAAATCGGATCATAATTGCGACCTGTTGATTACAAGAATACGTGGTTATAGAATACATCATATGCCACGGAAAAAAGTGTAACACATCGAAGGAGTGACCTAGGACCTCCATGTATGTTCGGCGGATATTCGTTTTGGTCATTTTAAGTCGAATGAGCAATGTCCGTCCGTCTGTCTGTCTGCTGACTGGTGCGCACGATAACTCTCGAAAGGAGTAACCGATTGACTTCAAATATGGTATGCGGTAATATTTTTATCTATCTCCGGATGAGTTCGAAGATGGGCTATTTTTGTCCACTCCTTCTAGTACCTCCCCCACAAAGGGTTAACTTTCGGTGAATTATTAATTATGTAATAACTTCTATTTATTAGTCACTATCACCTCGAGAAAAATGGACGAAGTTACCGCGCCCCTTTTCGTACCTCCCACACAAATGGACCATTTTGCTCCAAAAGTTAACTGCTTATAACAGTAATTTCACTTCATACAAATACTTTTATAGTACCCATAGTCCAGTGAAAAGTGAGCGTAAATGGCACGCCCCTTTTGGTACCTCCCACACAAATGTACTATTTTGCACCAAAAGTTAACAGCTTATAACCTGAATACCTGTGCACACAAAGACTTGAAATTTTGTACAGTGTAATGGTTTCATAGTACCTACAATCCAGTGAAAATTATGCGTAATTGACACGCCCCTTTTGGTACCTCTCACACAAATGTACTATTTTGCACTAAAAGTTAACAGCTTGTAACTTAAATATCAGTGCATAAATATGCTTGACATTTTGTGCAGTGTTATGCTTTTATAGTGCCGACAGTCCTGTGAAAACGGTGGTTATTGCCACACCTCTCACACAAATGTACAATTTTATACTAAAAGTTAGGGTCATTTTAAGTCGTTTGAGCAAGGTCCGTCCGTCCGTCCGTCCGTCCGTCTGTCTGTCTGTCCCACACAAATGGACCATTTTGTACCAAAAGTTAACAGATTTTAGCTTTGACACCAGTAGATACTTTAGAGTTATTAAATGCAATTTAAAGTTGTTATATGCAATTTAAATTGATAATACAAGTATTTTAATTAAAGCAAAAAACATTAATTTACGAATATTTTTTGGGACTCAAGGTGAGGGGATTCATAAGTCGGTTTACCCGTCTGAACTTTCTTACTTGTTTTAAAGAACTTATAGCCCTTTGAAAAATGGGCGTTATCAACACCTTCCTTTTGGTACCTCCCACACAAAATGGCCAAATCATACCAAAATTGAATATATCATAACTTTAATATACCAGTTCACATAAACGCTTACGGTACAGTGCAATATATTTGAAGTATAAATAGGAGTATTTGTTAAACCCTCCCATACAAATTGACAGATTAACTCGTGTAATATTTCATATTACTGTACCTTCCTTTTTTTCTAGTTTGATTATACCCTCACTTTAGTGATACGAGGGCATATATCATTTGCTACGGAAAAAAGTGTAAACATCTAAGGAGTGACCTAAGACCCCAAGTATGTTCGGCGGATATTCGGTTTGGGTCATTTTAAGTCGAATGAGCAATGTCCGTCCGTCAGTCTGTCGGTCTGTCTGTCGGTCTGTCTGTCTGGCTGCTGGCTGGTGCGTACAATAACTCTCGAAAGGAGTAACCGATTGACTTCAAATTTGGTATGTGGTAATATTTTTATCTATCTCCGGATGAGTTTGAAGATGGGCCATATTGGACTACTCCTTCTGGTATCTCCCACACAAAGGGTTAAAATTTAGTGAAATGTTGATTCTTTAATAACTTCTATACTACTTATTCGAATCTTCTGAAATTCTACACATAATGTTAGTATATTAGTCGCTATTACCTCGAGAAAATGGGTGAAGTTGGCATGCCCCTTTTTGTACCTCCCACACAAATGGCCCATTTTGCATCAAAATTTAACTGCTTATAACTTTAGTACAAGTGCATAAAAATGCTTAAAATTTTCTACAGTATAATGTTTTTGTAGCGCCTATAGTCCGGTAAAAAAGTGGGCATTATTGTACAGCCCCTTTTGGTACCTCCCACACAAATGGACCGTTTCGTACCAGAAGTAAACGGCTTATAACTTTAATACAAGTGCATACAAATACTTGGAAATTTGTACAGTGTAATGCTGTTATAGTGCCTATAGTCCTGTAAACCCCGCCCCTTTTTGTACCTCCCACACAAAATTACCAAATCAGAGCAAAATTACATAGCTCGTAACTTTAATATACCAGTGCACATAAACGCTTATAGTTCGGCACAATGCAATGTATTTAAGAATCTACTGTTTACCGAAAAATAGGTGTATTTCGAAAAACCCCTTCCAGTACCTCCCACACAAATTGGCAGATTTTTAGTGTAATGTTATATATTACATTACTCAAAAAGTGAGGGTATAATTTTCTTACTTGTTTTTAGTAATTATTGATCTTTTTCCTGCGTTTTTGAAATCTTATCGCAGTTAAGAACATATGCATCGGTATTAAATTTATGAGCTATTACAACTCATTAATTATTATTTGTAGACAAATGTGTTTTGTTTGGGGAACAACAAAAAGAGGTGACAAGTTTGCCCTCAAAGTCTCAAAGTGATAACAATGAATAACCTGTCACTATGTGTGCAATTGCAAAAGATTCGGATAAGCAGCATATTAGTAATTAAATTTGAACACTTTGTGGTAGAGCTTTCGGAAGGACTGGACCAATTTGACCCATCATCAAAGTCAATCTGTTACACCTTTCGAGATTTACCGTGCGCACCGACCAGACAGACGGACAGAAGGACGGCCACTGCTCAAATTACTTAAATGTCCCGAAATGGATTTCCGCCGAACATATTTGGGATCTTAGATCACAACGTGTTACATCACATGCACTAAGAAAAGGGTATACAAATCGGATTCGATATTTCTGACCTTACATTACTTTAATTTCTACCCTATAAGATAGCACTTGACTCGCTGTACCCCACGCAAAGGTTTGCGTGTTCATCAAGTCATCTACATATCTGTTTATATGTATGTGTGTGTGACAGCTTATATGCTTTGGTGTTTGTGGGCAGATATACCGTATACAGTATACATATATGGATGGGTATCTGGCGAGTATCTCAACGTAATCGGGGTTTATTTGGTTTTGGTATTTTGTAAAATTGTGTTGAAAATTAAACCACAACATTTAATGACAACCTAATTATGCGTACAAACGATTTATAAATATTTTATACGTGTAAGTCAATTTGTTGTTTATCGCGTTCGGCCGCGATGGCGTGAGTCGCATTGCCACATGGACTGTCAAACAATTTCATCGATACCGGATAACGGTGGTAAGCGGTGGATGAAGACTGGGAAAGGACTCAAGGGGACAACGACGGATGCTGGTGTGAAGTGTGAAATTGTGTGGTTGTGGGAATCACATTGTCGCTGCCACTGCTGCTGCTGTGGTCTTCTTACCATAAAGGTTTTGATTTTTGGCTATAAATGACTGATTAAAATTATGTGGTTAAATTTATAGACGTGTTGGCCATCCTCTATTTGGACACACTCGTGCATATTTGTCTGTCTCTGTATGCGTATGTGGGTATTTGCCAGTGATTGTGTGTAAGTAGATAAATATCTCCCTGTGGTTCGTTTGGTTTTAATACGGATATAATGGAATTTATTGTGCGTGCATATGGAGTGTGAGTTATAATCAGCATCAGAAATCAGGAATCAGCCAGAGGTCACAGGTTGAGGTAAATACTTCAATGGCGTGAAACAGATTGATGGTGTTTTGCTTAATATGTATATGTATAAACGATATAATTAAATTTACATTATCGCAGTGATACATTTGTTAATGTCTGTGATTCTATCGTAATGATAAATTTACACTTTTTTGTGAAATTAGCAGGTGTGAGATTTTAGTAGGATAATAATATCGAAAAATGCATTGAAAATTTTGAAATCAAGATAAATAATAACTAAGCCGTCAGCAGCGGATCACATGATATGCATTTAAATATTAGTAATATACAAAAATTTCAAGATAAATATGATAAAGGTCTTCCTTTGAATTATATCCAAAACATTGCTACAATAAATCTCTGTCATATGGAGCGTATAATGATTATTATTAACAATGTCCCATGCGGCGTATGTTTGTTAAGAAATACATTCAGAAACCAGTAAGGAAAGGCTAAAGTCGGGCGGTGCCGACTATATAATACCCTACACCACTCTCGTAATATTGAATAACTCTGATATATAAACTTGGTAATTCATGTATAAATTGTTTACATAAATTTACTTTTGCGACATTTTATACTTAAATAATACCCTGTACCACAGTGTGGTGTAGGGTATTAAAACGATTGGATCTAAAGAGCCAAATCGGATGAAACATATATATGGGAGCTATAGCTAAATCTTTACCGATTTTCTTCAAATTCGGCAATGTTGGTTCATGAATCAAGAAACTCTACCATTCTAAATTTCAAAACGAATTTCTTCAAATTCGGTAGTGTTGGTTCATGGATCAAGAAACTCTACCATTCTAAATTTCAAAACGATTGAATGTAAAATGCAGCTTTTATAGGACTAAAGGGCCAAATCGGACGAAACATATATATGGGAGCTATAGCTAAATCTTAACCGATTTTCTTCAAATTCGGCAGTGTTGGTTCATGGATCAAGAAACTCTACCATTCAAAATTTCAAAATGATTGGATGTAAAATACAGCTTCTACAGGACTAAAGAGCAAAATCGGACGAAACATATATATAGGAGCTATAGCTAAATCTTAACCGATTTTCTTCAAATTCGGCAATGTTGGTTCATGGATCAAGAAACTCTACCATTCTAAATTTCAAAACGATCGGTTGTAAAATACAGCTTCTATAGGACTAAAGGGCCAAATCGGACGAAATATATATATGGGAGCTATAGCTAAATCTTAACCGATTTTCTTCAAATTTGGCAATGTTGGTTCATGGATCAAGAAACTCTACCATTCTAAATTTCAAAACGATTGGATGTAAAATACAGCTTCTATAGGACTAAAGGGCCAAATCGGACGAAATTCAATAGCGATCTTAACAGCCGCGAAATACTCTAAACTGCAAAATTTCAGAACGATCGGAGTGAAATTGCGACCTGTAGTCGACGAACAACTTTACATGGACGGACGGACGGACATCGTTAAATCGACTCAGCTAGTGATTCTGAGTCGATCGGTATACTTTAAGGTGGGTCTAGCTGTGTTATTTTCAGGTGTTACAAACATCTGCCGTGAAACAAACTTACAGGGTATTGTACCACAGTGTGGTGTAGGGTGTAAAAATACATACTGTATTTCCAACAGAGAAATATATCGTTAGCGACGCACGCAAATATGCTAAAGGCCCAACTATAATATGCATGAGCTTAAGCCAACTTAAGCAACTGTGCGAGTACATATAAATCATATGCGGCAAACTATAATGTACTTACGTGAACTTTTCATTAAGTTCTCTCGGCTCTCTCTCAGTACCTATTTGCTTAAGCAAGGTGCGAAACTGAACGCACATTCCGTACGGAATTACTTAAGTTAGCTTATGCATATTATAGTTGGGCCTTAAGTCCATTTTGACGAAAATTGAGATTTTATTATAGAATGATAGAACAATTAAAAATACATCATCTATGCTAAGTCCAAACGAAACTAAAAAATCATGTGATGTCTATCTGAAAACGGATAATTATTATAATAATAATAAAGATAATTACAATTTCAATGGTTATAATAGTAAGAATAATTACACTGTACACACTAAAAATGTAACAGAAAGGAGACCCTATGGATATAGATATTTCGACATTGCTGAATCCAGTGGTACTAGTTGGCGCTTCTCTCCCCCTTACCTCTAAAAAATCTCAATCAAATCATATCATAAGTTAAACGTCATACAAATCGACGGCATTTTGAATATATGTCTATGAGATAAATTTTCCTCAGGGAAAATTACCATAGGATTCCCTTCAATATATTTATGAGCAATCAACAGGTTTCAAAATTTATTAAATTTTGTTAGTTAGTTTTGGAATTTTCATAAGCCCTAACCTAAAAATTATTTACAAAAATTTAAGTCAAAAACTAATATAAAAAATCTTTTCTGCTTTGAGTACAACAATACTCATATCCTGCAGTAACTCGAAATTCGTTTATTTTTTCATAGAAATGTTTAAGGGACTCATAGTATTTTTGCGCGAGGAATATTTTTCTCAAAGATGCCAACTAAAAATGTCGAAAATGTATACGACTTTTAACATATGATAAGATTTGATTGCAATTTTCTAGTGAAGGATGTGAGCAGCGGGGACGATTGGTTTGAGAAAAATAGTTCTCCAATGGGAACACTTTATTTCGTTCTTGGCAATGAAGCGTACATTCCGTAGGGTCTCCTTTCCGTTACGTTTTGGACTAGCGAAGTGTTATTAGTATACACTATATTTAACCCGGTGCGCTTCGCAGCCCCCATCATTTATTTATTTTCTGTTTAGGGTACTGTAGAATACTTTACGTATGACTGTACCATATGGGGAACAATTAATGTGTACAATAAAATACGAAAATCTCCAATTAATTTCTTGTTTATGTTCCTGGCATCAAGGTACGATATTTATCAATTTTCCCTTCTGTGCCTCTAAATGTCAAAAAATATTATTTGGATCATATTATGCCTTTTCCCCCTAATTTATATTCCAATAGCTACATTCACACCCTGGTACAATATAAAACCATGTTTGCGCCACGGTGTCTTTAAAAGTTTTAATTTAAAAAAAAGATAAAATGAATATCTGGTTTAAGTTGCAAGACTTACAATTGCCATTGGGATCATATTAATAATTTTCTCTACATTCATAATTAAACATTTTTGCACCACTGTACAACATTTAATAGTTTGTGCCCCAACAGTGTCACTAAAAGTGTGCATTTAGAGAACATCATAGTTTATATTCTAAGAGCCATATTCGCATCCTTAGGCCGTATTTTACCCCTTATGTCCCATATCTGTGACACGTTTAACTTTTTACGGTTAACATAGAACTTTCGCAATCTGGCCATGAATCATTGTACTACTTAACTTAATTCAATATTTAATTTTCCACTGTTCTTCTACAGTACGAAATTGTATACTTACATATTTGGAACATATAACACATTCTTTCCCCACTTACCACATTTAATCATTTTTGCACTCTTTACCATATTTAACCCTTTTTGTTTCACTGTACCATATTTAACCATTTTTGCTACAAGCAGCCCTATTTAACACCTTTTAGCAACTCTGCACCATAATTTTAAATTTTAACTAAAAGTATAATATTTGAAAAATGGACTTCTTAACTCATATTTATGTTCCATGTTTTTGCCCAATGTGTAACGCTTTTTGCCCACAGAATTATATTTAACTCCTTTTTGCCCTACAGTACCATATTTAACCATTTTTGTCCTACTGTAGCATTTTTAACCATTTTCCCCACTGTACCATATTTAACCATTTTGACCTACTGTACAATAGTCAATAATTTTCACATTGTACCATATTTAATCATTTTTGTCCAACTGTACCATAGTTAACACATTCTTGCCTCACTGTTTCCGAGGTAACGCCTTTTGGGCCACCGTACCATATTTAACCCATTTTGTCCCACTTTTCCATTATTAACTATTTTTCCCCGCTATACAATGGTTAACCCTTTTTTTGTCCCATTGTGAAACATTAAATCCTTTGCCTCACTGTAACATTTTTAGCACTTTTTGCCCCAGTGTATCATATTTAATCCTATTTGCTACACAGTATCATATTTAACACCTTTTTGTCCCTTTTTGACCCACTGTACCATAGTTAACCATTTTTGTCACACACTGTTCCATATTTAATCCTTTTCCCCCCCACTGTATCATAGTTAATAAATTTTTGCCCCACTGTACCGTATTTAATACAATTTGTCCAACTGTGCCATATTTAACCCTTTTTGTCTCACTGTACCATAATTAACACTCTTTGTCCCACTGTACCATATTTAACCCTTTTTGTCTCACTATTTATATTTAAAAATTTTCACCACTCTATCATTCTTAACGCCTATTTGACCTACTGTACCATAGTTAACCATTTTTGTCACACTGTACCATATTTAATCCTTTTTGCCCCAATGTGTCATAGTTAATAAATTTTTGCCCCACTGCTCCATAGTTAACCCTTTTTGCCCCACTGTCCAATGTTTAATCCATTTTGGCTCACTTTAAAATATTTAACTATTTTTGCCCCACTGTACTATAGTTTACCCCTTTTGCCCCACTGTACCATATTTAACACTTTTTGTCTCACTGTACCATATTTAACACTTTTTGTCTCACTGTACCATATTTAAAAAATGTCACCACTCTACCATACTTAACCCCCCTCTTTGACCCAATGTACCATATTTAACACTTTTGTCTCACTGTACCATATTTAACACTTTTTGTCTCAATGTACCCAACTCTACCATACTTAACCCTTAACGCCCACTGTACCATAATTGATCACATTTTATCCACTGTACCATTTTTGTCCACTATACAATATCTAATGTTTTTGACCTACTGTCCTCTTCACATCTCAAGTTTAAGTTCCAATTTTGCTAGATTGATTCATTTGTGCCCCAATGCATCATGATTAACCCGTTTTGCCCCACTGTGCCTCTTGAAGTTAGAATTTCCAAAAATCACTTCCAATCACTAGTTTATGTTACAAAAGCTACCCTAGAACCATTGGACCATATCTAACATTTTTAAACCACTGTACCCTATTTTACACTTTTTGCCCACTGTGCCCCGAAAAGTATTATTACAAAAAAAAAACTGACTACCCCGATCCGTTGTCCTAAGGACATCCCACGCTTCAATTTTTACCATTCTAATTCTAGACGTTAAAGCTGGCGGTGGTACCATATTCATCCCTTTCTGTCCCACCGTGCCTCTAAAATTTTCAAAAAATCGCTCCTTGTTCTAGTTTACGTCCCAAGAGCTACTCTAACAGCAAATTTCACGATTTTAGCTCTTGCCATTTGGATTTGGCTGTTGTACCACATTTATCGCATTTTTGCCCCATTTTGCGGGTAAATGTTCGGATTTAAAAAAATCCTGTCAATTCGACCTGATAAGGGCTACCCTCACACCTAATTTCACGATTCTAGCTCATTCCGTTTAGATTTGGCGGTGGTACCGTATTTATCCCTTTTTGCCCCATTGTGCGGGTAATGGAAAGAATTTCGAAAAATCCCGTCTTATTGCTCGTCTACATCCATATTCATCCCTTTATGTCCCACTGTGCCTCCTTGTTCTAGTTTACGTCCCAAGAGCTACTCTAACAGCAAATTTCACGATTCTAGCTCTTGCCATTTGGATTTGGCTGTTGTACCACATTTATCGCATTTTTGCCCCATTGTGCGGGTAAATGCTCGGATTTCAAAAAAAAATCCAGTCAATTTCTGGGTCGACCTCATAAGGGCTACCCTCCCACCAAGTTTCATGATTCTAGCTTCAGCCGTTTGGTCTGGGCGATGATCAGTCTGTCAATCAGTCAGTCAGCCAGCCAGTCAGTCAGTCAGCCAGTCACGCAACAATTTTATATATATAGATTATGTACACATTTGTTACTTGTATAGCTTAGACGAGAAATACGGTATTACACTGATGAAAACTACGTTAAGTTTTACTACATAAATTGTAGTACCACACAAATTTAAAACGCGACAAATCTAAAGAAGATCATGAGGTAAGTGCAATGTATGTGTGTTTGGTAAAAATTCGATATGGGTCATTTTTAGTAATTTGAGCAAAGTTCGTCCGTCTGATTGGCTTGGCGCACGATAGCTCTCGAAAGCAGTAACCGATAGATTTCATACTTCGATCTCAGGCTAAGTTCGAAGATTGGCCATATTGGTCCACTCCTTCTAGTACCTCCCCACAAAGGTTTAACTTTTGATTCTTTAATAGCTTCTATACTACGAGTACTTACTCGAATCTTCTGCAATCCCACACATAGTACTAGGTTATTAGTAGCAATCACCTTAAGAAAAATAGGTGAAGTTGCCACGCCCCTTTTGACAATGGACAATTTGCACAAAAAGTTAACTTCCTATAGCTTTAATATAAGTTCATATATTGACTTGTAAAGCTTGATGAGCGTCTGGTTTATTTCGAAAGACCAATGACTTCAAATAACCCCACAAGAAATAGTCTAATGGTGTTAAATCACAACATCTTGGAGGCCATTTAATATCAAAATTTCTTGAAATAATCGAATCACCAAACTTTTCTTGCAACAATTCAATTGTGTCATTTGCTGTGTGGCACGTAGCCACAATCGGTCAATGGCAAAAAGATAGCTCTTAACGAGAGCTAAAATATTGCTCATGGGTGTCAAGGTCGTAGGCCGACTGGAATGTGTTTTTTTTTTTGGATTTAAAAAAAAATTGACAGCTTCATTTTCAAATGTGACCGGAAAGTTTGCTCTCGCTCCTTAACGGTACGTCGGATCGGGAATCAGTCAATGGCAAAAAGGTAGCTCTTAACGAGAGCTAAATTATTGCTCATGGGTGTCAAGGTCCTAGGTCGACCGGATCGTGAATCAGTCAATGGCAAAAAGATAGCTCTTAACGAGAGCTAAATTATTGCTAATGGGTGTCAAGGTCCTAGGTCGACTGGAAAGTGTTTTCTTTTTGGATTTTAAAAAAAGGGCTTAGCGCTCTAAAAGTTGCAATTGGAGAACGATTATTTTGATTATAAAACTGAATAATTTGTAAACGTTGTTCTTGCGTATATCTCTCCATGATGAAATTGTAAACACTACTGAATACAATGAAAAACAAGTGACAGATCATGAAATATTACAAATGGCCGAAACGTCTCTTCAAAATCATATCATCTCTATTGGAAAAATCGTTACATGGGAACTATACATATGTCAATCTGAACCAACCAAATTCATAAGAGGTCGTCCTTGTGCAAAGTTTCGTTGATATCGTACCATAATTTCGACCATAGACTGACGAACAGACAGACAGACATAGATAGCTAAATCAAATCACTAAATGATTCTAATGGTGATTTCGTTTCTGAAAAATAATATCACCACATCATGTTGCTACATTGTAAAAATTCGCCCTGCAACCCACTGCTAATTTCGCATTTTGCATGCGAACAATCGAACAAAAATCGTGCGGTGATTAAAACCCATACCTACATTATGGCGCAACCATATGATATATGCATTAAGAATGTACGCTTTCAATTAGGTTTGCTTCTGAAGTTTGCTTTTTGACGGTGCAACACTCCACACCGTGTGGAAAATGCGATATTTTCGCATTTGCGGAGTGTAATAATTTTACAAACGAAATCAAAACCCGCACCAATGGCTGCACCATTTTTACAAACAAACTTAAAAATGCGGTTTCAGTGTAAAATATAGAAAAAATTTAAAATTTTTTTGCACAAACGAAATCACTATAAGTCGTTCGGTATAAAAATCGATGTGTCTACATATCTCATCTCCTTTTGGGTGTTACAAACAAATGCATATATGTAATACAAAAATCATCTTTTCAGTACAATTCCTCATTTTTGTATACGTAATATTATTGTGACACATATTTCCTGTACAGCATACGTCCTAGTGGACCAAATGCCTGATAGCTTATGTTTTAAAGTTCACATTCGGTATGAATAATAGCTTTATATACAAACGTCTACATTTAATATTTACATTGACCCTCAAAAAATATCAACAAGAACTTTGGGAGGATGGTTGGTATGGCCAAATAGAATGTTAATATAAATGTTTTAATAGACTAAACTGAGAGTTTATCCTCCAGTCGACTCCTTCGGCTACCTCCTCTATCCACCTCCTTCAGCCACTTCCTCTATCCACTTCCTTCATACCTCTAAAGAGCAGCCAAAACCACGAACAAAATTAAAAACTTTTTTTCAACTTTTTCGTCTGCAAATCAGCGGTATAAACAGCTCAGCTTCTGGCCACACTAAATGGCGGACTAACTAATCAAGGTAATGATATCAAAACTCACCGGAGTTATAAATTTTTTTCCGATTTTTTGTCTGACCTCCTCTGTGTTCCACATCTCTATATGTTGATTTTTCACGTCTGTATTCCTAGCGCCACTACACTCTTATTTAAGGACAGGAGGTAGACTCTAACCATTAGAGAGCGAAACATTTATTTTTTGTGAATATTTGTTCTCATTTCGCTTCTTTCTTTTTATGCCGCATACTATGATATTGAGTCTTTGTGAAATTCTTTGTAACACTGAATGGGAAAGGAGACAAACCCGATGCTCATTAGATCCATTAACTAAGAATAACCATCTGATTCGGTTTAGCATTGTCCGTCCGTCTGTCTGGTCATTAATTCTGGTAACACTGTGCGACAGCCAAAATCGGCGGGGTTTCTGACTACCGGGAAAAATTATACCAATGAAAAAAAGTTATACGTTTTCCCACATTTCGCTGGGTCACGTCTAGGAATAGAGATATATCGATTTGAAGGTAGTAAGTATCATACATTCCCATCACCATGAAATTTTGGATAAATGTATTTCTTGTTTCAATAAAGCGTCTACCTTATCGGCTCAGATTTAGATATAGCTCCGACATTATATTTGACATCTAATCGCTGTAAAATTTTCACTTTTCAACCGATCCGGATGAAATATTAAAGAGTGATAATTCTCGACCTTAGATCAACAAGGTTCTAACTACACATGTTTTCTGAATAAGATAGAACCATGTTGTTCTAAGGTAAAAAATTATTTCTCTTTAACATTTCATCTACACTGATAAAAAAAAAATATACTAAAATTAAAGAAATGCTCCAAAGACGTCATTAGTCTTTAATGTAAGTACATTTTGTACCTAAAATGTAGATAATTTCGTTAACATTAAGTAATTTACTTAATTTGTAAATAAATATTCTTAATTTTAAGTACAAAATGTACTTATTTTAAAAGCTAAGTACGTCTTTGGAGCATTTCTTTAATTTTATGACAATTTTTTTCAGTGTGGATTGGATTAAAAGTGAGGATTTTACAGTGCTTAGATGTCAAACATATATGTTGGAGCTATATCTAGAATATATGCATTTCCCGATTTTGTAGAAAAGGAAATCAACCGATATGTTTGAAATTTGAAAGAGATTAGTTTCTGGATCTAAGTTCGAACACTGAGTAATTTGCACCTATGTGGTAAGGTACCGCATAGTCGACTCCATCCGACATTAGCTTGTCTTTACTCGTTTTCCGTTCATTTATTGCAGCCACCGAAAAAACTACGTGAACTGAAATGGGATGCACTGCACTATATTAAATTAAATTACACAAAATGAAGAAAAAAAAACACGAATAAAACACACTGGCGGAATATGAAAGTAGCTCACCGAGATATGGCAGAGATGTGGGAGATGAGCGTAAAAAATCAACAAAGTTAGATCAAAAAGACGTCTACGTTGACTTATGTAAATAGAATTTAGTTAAATTGATGTAGTTTTTTTGTTATAGACTATGTTTATATAAAGCATTTAAAAAAGGTTTTGTAAGGCTGAATAAGTATTAGACTAAATGCAAAAAGGAGTAAAGATAAATCAAAAGTCATTTTGTGTTCAAATAGGCCTAAGTAAATAATTACGAATCAATGGTAAGCAAAATGTAATCGCTAGAAAATTCAATTAATTTGTTTGAAGGCTAAATTTTGCCGATTCTCTCCAAACATGTCATAGATGCAAAGGTCATGGACATCAATTATTATTATTGATACGTCTATAACATTCATACCAATTAAATTGGCGAAGTTAGAGATTCTTATGAGAGCGTAATGGTTTAGTTTGAAAAGATAATCATTGATACCTGAGGGCCTGTGGAGTCGGGGTTTTTGGGTCGTAGTCGGTGAAATTTACAGGGAGTCGGAATCCGGAGACGAAAAATTATGGTCGACTCCATTTATGTGATAGGACTCTTGCAATAAAAACCAGTAAGGTAAGACAGAAAGTCGGGCGGGCCGACTATATAATACTTTACACCTCCCTAGCAATGCGCACAGAGGCATTGCGATAATAATTGGGAATAATTGGGTTTGTTTCAGTTAACAAAGTACTTTGTTAACTGAAACAAACCCAATTATTCCCAATTATTATCGCAATGCCTCTGTGCGCATTGCTAGGGAGGTGTAAAGTATTATATAGTCGGCCCGCCCGACTTTCTGTCTTACCTTACTGGTTTTTATTGCAAGAGTCCTATCACATAAATGGAGTCGACCATAATTTTTCGTCTCCGGATTCCGACTCCCTGTAAATTTCACCGACTACGACCCAAAAACCCCGACTCCACAGGCCCTCAGGTATCAATGATTATCTTTTCAAACTAAACCATTACGCTCTCATAAGAATCTCTAACTTCGCCAATTTAATTGGTATGAATGTTATAGACGTATCAATAATAATAATTGATGTCCATGACCTTTGCATCTATGACATGTTTGGAGAGAATCGGCAAAATTTTGCACCTTCTCATCAAGGTTTATTTTAAAGAAGAGTTGAAGATATTGATCATAATAAAGTAGATCTGAAACGGTAACCTTAAAATGTGCAGCATTCTTTCATATATCAAGTATCGGACGGAACAAATATATGTAAGGAACGAAATATATAACCAAATCGGAAGTAACGTTCATATGGGGGATTTAGATATAATCTCAACCGATTACACCGTGCGACAAATTCGAACTTTTTTTCCCTCCCAAGAAATAGAAATAAAAGTATAGGCCAACAGTAGATAAACTGCATACTCAGTTTTTTATTTCGTGATCGTTTGTCCTTTTTACAGGATTTTGAAAATTTCAAGGATAACAATTTTAAAATATTTTTATTTGCACTTACAACAATACGAATTGATAAATATGGGTATCCAATAAAAGGGGAGAATTCCCGCTATTTAATAAAATTTTTGGAAAAAATTCCAAGGACGAAGGCTACAAAAAATTTCCTTTTAAACTTTAATCCCTTAATATCCTTCAAAGTTGTGCAATTAAAAATCGTAAAAAAATACATGTTACGGAACTCTAACTGACACAACACATATTACAATTTCAGCCTTCTATCTTTAACGGTTAAGGAATAACAACTATTTGAATTTCACAGCCTATGTAGCATATTTAGGACATCGATACAAAAAAAAATATTTTATTCCCTCCCACGAAAGGCACTATATAAAATTTAAATTATTGGGCACTAGTAGGAAAATAACTACTAACTTCCTTATTTCGTGATCGTTTGTCCTTTTCACAGGACTTTTAAAATTACAAGGTTAACAATTTTGATATAACTTGTTTACACATTTTAAAATGTGAATAACATCAATATGCATATGAAATGAAAGGGGAAAATTCCTGCTATTCACTAAAATTTTAGGAAAAATTTGCCAAGGACGAGTAATATTTAAAAATGTCCTTTTAACTGTTATCCATTAATATCCTTTAAAGTTGTGAGTAGAACAATTTCATCAAACAAAATCAGCCTTCTATCAGTGTGAGTTAAAGAATGGCAATTATCTTAAATTTGCAATCTTAAGAAAAATATCAAAAAAAAAAATATAAAACAGAAAGGAAAATACACGCGCACCGTACAAAGACAATATGCTACGTACGTTTATTCAATATATTAATATTTTTCATGTTTACATATATTGTATGTATTTTATATATTTTAAATGTTTATGTTAAATAATATTCTTTCAGTTGGTTGAAATGAACTCTTTTGCATTGCCGTTATTGTTGGTAATCTGAATCGCGACATATAGACCATAGGTATTCCGACAGCATATGACAATCACTTTTTCCACTAAATCGCTTTTCAATGGTGGCGAGGTCTTGGTGAAACCGTTCACCGTGTTCGTCGCTGAAATTTCCCAAATTGTCGGGGAAGAAATCGAGATGACTCGCAAGAAAGTGTATATTTAGCGACATGTTAACACCCATTTCTCGGAAACTTTCCAGCATGTTGCGGATGTCTTCATAATTTTCATCTTTTTTGTTCCCTAGGAAATTCTCTACTACGCTCTGGAAACATACCAATGCCCTTTTCTCAACAGGTGAGAGACAACAGGTATCGGTGTCCTAAATATGCTATACGAGTATAGGCTGTGAAATTCAAATATTTGTTATTCCTTAACCGTTAAAGCTTAATATGTGTTGTGTCAGTTAGAGTTCTGTAACATGTATTTTTTTACCTTTTTTAATTGCATAACTTTGAAGGATATTAAAGGATTAAAGTTTAAAAGGACATTTTTTTGTAGCCTTCGTCCTTGGAATTTTTTTCCAAAAATTTTATTAAATAGCCGGAATTCTCCCCTTTCATTTGATACCCATATTTATCAATTCGCATTGTTGTAAGTGCAAATAAAAAAATTTTAAAATTGTTATCCTTGAAATTCCTTGAAAGTCCTGTAAAAAGGACAAACGATCACGAAATAAAAAACTGAGTATGCAGCTTATCTACTGTTGGGCTATAGTTTCATTCCTATATAGTCTCGTTCTTGGGAGGGAAGTCGTGTCGCACAGTGTTATTCCCAAATTTGCAGTGTTAATTTGTATAACAAGAAACCGCTTTCTGCCGTGCCGGATATTAAGTACAGTTTCAACAGCCACTACATGTCGAATCGGGAGTTACATATATATGGGGCAATATCTAAATCTAAACTGATTTTCCCTAAATTTGGCCATGTTTATTTGTGTGATAGGATAGCTTTCTATGCTGAATTTCGTACTGATGATATATAAAATACAACTTCTATAGGGCTTTGATGCCCCACCTGGAGGAACGTATATATGGGGGTATATCTAGATCTAAACCGACTTGCACCAAAATCAATAGAGTTCGTCCTTAGGCCAAAAAAGATATAAAATTTCATCGCGATCAGACAATAATTGCGACCTGTCCTTTGATTAGAATAATATATGCACAGAATATATAAATCGACTCAGAAAGTGAGTCTAAGTCGATCGGTATAATAAACGGTGGGTTTATCTCATCTCAACCACAAATGAATAAAGTTATAATACCCTGTGTGGTGTAGGGTATACAAATTTGGTAAAACAAATTTTGTACATAAGAAGATTGAAACATTTGAAGCTTTTAACCAACCATTTTTTACACCACACTGTGGTACAGGTATTATGATTTTGTGCATTTGTTTGTAACACCCAAAAGGATAAGAGATAGACCCATTGTTTATTATACCGATCGACTTGTAATCACTTTCTGAGTCCATTTAGCTATGTCCGTCTGTCTGTCCGTCTGTAGATGTATTCTTGTAATCAAAGTACAGGTCGCAATTATGGTCCGATCTCAACGAAATATATAATATCTTTCTTTAGGCCCAAGGACGATCTCTGTTGAATTTGCTTAAAATCGGTTCAGATTTACATATAGCTCCCATATATATATGTGTCTAAACTCAAACGTTTAGACTTATTTAGTTTATATATATTTTTGAATTTCGAATTAACTTCTGGGATAAAACTATTTATTGAATTTTGTATAGTTTGAATATCATTGTAAATCCCAACGAAGTTACTGAATACTTGAATTTATCGCTATTGTGAATTACAAAAACTAATATTTATCTTAAAGATAAGTTTAAAAACTTCTTGGCGGGTTAGTGAAGTTTAACTCGTTCACTTTCTCAGCACACTCCAACTGGTGAGCACTCGCAACCCTAATAATAAAACCCTATTCTCCTAATACTACCATTTTGGTTCTTTTATTTTTTATTCCTCGCATCATTATTTGCTCACAATTTCTCACATCTCGAGAAATTGTGCCTAGCAATTAATTAAACTCTCTGTGTTTGTAGCAACTGCAATTCCTCAGGTTCCCAACGTTGTCTCCACTTCTCAAATATACAGTCCACTACGCTCTTGTCACTGGTGAAGTTACTGCCCTCCAAACCCTTCCAGCACCCTCTGCATCTTCAGTTATCATCAGTACTCCTCAAACTTTATTCATGGTCCATCCAAGGAGAGAGATAACATACCAGCGGAGATCAAGATCAAGATCTCGTGGCAGCGGAGAGAACAGGAGGTAATGAATAATTAAAATAAGCCAATCAAACTAGTTGTTACGAAGCATCGGTAAGAGCACATGCTCTTGACGTGTAATTTGTGTTTCGAAAATTATAAAAGTATCAAAAGTAAAAGTTATAGTCTCAAAATCTATGCAAAAGTGTCTAAAAAAAAAAAACAATAAAAATATCAATAAGTCAAAGCACAAAGTTATAGAATATCCGTCGTCGTCCGTTCTAAAGTAAAAACTTCCTCCAATTTGTCAAGTCGTACGTTTTTTTTAAACACATCATAAATAAAAAGTATAAAGTGTTCCATTTTCGTCAGTTTAAAACCGAAACGCCATTTAAGTCCGTTCGCAAAAAATTTAAAAAGGAGAGATAAAGAAGAAGAGATTAAAAAACTGAGTACAAAGCTCAGAAAATTATTGTGGTATCATAAAGAAAAAGCGTATAAAAAGTGCATGTCACATTAAAAAAAATTACATAAAATATTACAACAAAAACTCAAACCTTAAAAACTTGCAAAATCTCATATTTTAAAATTTGCAAAAAACTCCCGTTATAAAAACAGGTCAAAAAGAAGGAATATCGGTCTGCATTTTCCTTTACCTCCCTTCATCTTTTTTTACCATCAGTATATTTTTCCTATTACACTTCATCAATTCTTTTTACCGCCTCAGTCGTCACAAGTTCTTCAATATCAATCCACTAGTCAAAATCTGGTTTATGTCTCCAAAAAATTAAGAGTGTCTGACACTCTTACAATAAAGAGAAAAGTGTTCAAAGATGAAGAGTGATGATATGTAGCGAGAGTATACTTACAAAAAAAAGCACTCATACCTTTGCAGAAGTACCGACAGATAAAACATCGATAGCTACATGTGAATATTGAGTTATCGACTTCTGTTTATTTCTATTGACTTTTGAGTCATATTCCACTGTGGAAACGAAAGAATTATATTCTATTCCATACCTGTCATACGAAAATGCTATATTTAATAAAGTCGTCCGTATAATAAGAAAACACACAAGAAAAAGCCAATCCCGTGGAAAAAAAAAACAAAAAGCTGATTTATAATCTGGAATAAAAAAGGAATACGACTATCGAATGAAAGAACAACAAAATTAAAAAAAAAAACAAAATTATAACTTTTTAAAATTTTTTTCTAAGTTGCGGAAAAAATTACATTAGAAAAAATCTTCAAAAAGAAAATTCACGTCTGCAATTTTTTTCCCTTTTTCTCCCTGAAAGGGCATTAATTTTTTGCATCGATATACTTATCATACTTCGCTCTTCCCTTTACATTTTATTCACTTTGTACCGTGTCTCCAGAAATTAAAAGCATTGGCGCTCTTACTAAAGTGTATACATCTCAAAGAGTTATCACTAAAACATACAAGCTCATGTATACAGTGGCACAGATTCGGACGTATTAAATTTCGATACCTTAGTAGACTGAACAAAAAAATCGACCTGATTTTATTTCTGCGGATTTCGATAATTGATTAAAAAAAAAATATATTGAGAATCACGATCGCAACAATAAAATTTTTAAATTCATACTAATCTACAATAGTAAATAAAAACGACGACAAATTAAAACAATATTGGGAGAGAAATTAAATCGGTATCCGGTTATCGTAAATTATATTAAATTGCAGCAAGAAGAAGAATACGACATCAAGGTAAAATTTAAAAAAAATTTACTTCATTTTAATGTAACTATAACTTATTGGTTTATGAACATTTTTGCTTATCACTGTAAATGAGAAAAACGATCCACCTAAATTCAAGAACTCATACGTATGTACATAATTATATGATTGACGTTCGCATACGTAGGCCGCTATAAAATTTGTCATACCAAATAGGCAAATATTCCCAATACCCAGCACAGCAAAAATATATCAAAAAATAATTTGAGCAGATTTATACATATCGTGAGAAAACTCAGAAAACCTAAAGAAAGTCAACATATAATTCTCACATATCGAAAACGATATCGATTAGTTGTAAAATTACAACGATGAAACACTAATCGCAACATAAAAAGCTTGGAATAACTATTACTGCTTATGTAAATCATAAAAAGTACTTAAACCAAAAATATCAACAAACTACAAATTTACAAACTGAATTCATTTAAGAATTTCATTTGATTCTGAAAAATCCAAAACCTTACTACATTAATTTCAAAGAAAAATTTGCAATTAACAAACGTCAGATGAAGCAAAATTTTATATAGTTAATTTTTTTTAAGAAATTAACACATTTTTTGCAACAATTTGTTCATTACTACGAATGAGAAAACGCATCCAAAAAACTTAAGAATCAAATACATCCATATTTGTACAAATAGAATAGCAAGTTTTAGCAAAAAGCATCACTATAAGATAACACAGAAATATAAATAAATTCTGAAGAGATTTGTAACACAATCGTCGAAAGAATATTCAGCGGCATTATATGGGAGTCAAAACATCACCCAAAAATAAAGGCACATAAATAAATTATTACACATCGATATCTTATTATTGGCTAATTATATTAAAACACGATACATCTGAAGAAAAATCATTGCCGAATAAAAGGATACAGATCATACAAAATATTTATGAAATTTTATAAATAATTTACGGAAACCAATCAAACATATTACATTACATTGTAAATCTAAAATTTACATCAACAAATTTAATAATTTTCTACATTCACTATTATTTACTAACAAAAATATAATATATAAATATAAATCTACAAAGGAACCAAAATTTCTCTGCGAAATTTGAGAAATATTGAAAATTATTTGAAACACATACTCGTACATTTCTTTGATACACATTTATCTGCATTGTTTTAAAAAACTTTGGGAAATTCTACATTTAAAACCTTCTACCTGATTTAATTCATATTGAACTAAAGATCAGGATCACACGTTTATATCTTGTACTTACTTCTCACAACTGTTCCAAAATATTAATTTAAAATTTGAGGAATTACAAACTTAAATTTGAGATTAATAGAATTAGGAAATAGTAATTCTCTCAGTCTTCCATTAATTCTGAAAATTGGAATATTCAAAGATTATTTAAAATCTACGAACTTGTTCACAGTCAACCTAAACGCTATTACTCCCTGCAGTATATAGCAAGCATCTCTCTTCATATATATCGGAAAGGTTACAATTAACATAAATCTATACCTCACTGAAGGTAATAATATATATCGTACATATCAGAACTACTTCCGGATCTGGAAAATTTGCACTCAATTTCGCTATCATTTTCAAATCCAAATTCACATCGAAAATTCAAACTTTGAAATCTTATTTGAATACACTTTTGAAATTGTTTTATTGTTACCCTCATCATTATCTCATTCAAAATGCCGGAAACCTCATCCCAATCCACTTCCGCGACAGGTGACTCTGTTGTAAAACCTTCTCCAATCCATGATAAATTCCTATTTGATTGTGATCACATCATCAGTTTTTGCACAACTTTTGAGAAAAGTGACATTACTGACCAGACAGACTCTCTACTCGAGGTAAAATTAGATGATTTAGAAAACAGATGGAGAAAATTACAAATTGATTATGAAAATTTGATCCTATCTCCAGAATCATCTAACACCAAAGATTTCAAAGAGAATGCCAAAATTAACTTTAACGTGTGTTCTGAGGCGTATTATGAAACACGTTCTCAAATTCTAGATATTCTGAGAATCTCTCGAGGTACAAGTTCTCGACCCTCTGCAGCAAGACATAGTCTGCTCCCTAATGACCTCTCTCAGAATAATCCTAATACGCAAATGTCGGACAATTCTAATGTTTGTATTAAGGTCCCACCGTGTGATACAGATATATTTAAGGGTAGTTACGAAGAATGGCCATCCTTTCGTGACGTGTTCACTGCCGTCTACGTAAATCACCCTAAACTCACACGTGCCCAGAAACTCTATCACTTGAGGAATAAAACGAAGGGCAGTGCCGGTGCCATCGTAAAAAGATATACTCTTTGCGATGAAAATTTTGATTTGGCTTGGAATGCCTTAAAGACTCGATACGAGAACAAGCGCGTTCTTGTAGACAACCAGCTTAAAATATTGTTCAATATTCCCGTAGCATCTGGGGAAAGTAGTGAATCTCTTCAAAAAATTCACTCCACAGTAAAGGATTGTCTCTGCATCTTAAAATCTTTGGATGTCAAAATCGAGAGTTGGGATCCTATATTAGTATATTTAATAGCCACTAAACTACCTGATGAGACAATCTCCCTGTGGGAACAGTCCCTAAAATCCCATCGAGAGCTACCAAGTTGGTCCCAAATGGATGAGTTCCTTACAAATCGATTCGAGGTCGTGGAACGAATATCCAGTTTCAAGTCTACAAGAGATCGCCGAAGCATCACCACAGGAAACTTATCCCAAAACCATAGTAAAATACAAACATATACCTCCCAAGAAAAGCTAGATTTTACCAACACAAAATCTGCAACAACTGTCTGTCTGCAGCTCACATAAAGACAAAATGTAAAAGTAGAAATACTTGCCCCTCATGCAAGAAACAACATCATACTCTACATTTAGATCAACCGTCTGTGTCTAATGCTGAAACTCAACGTTCAAAACCTATTATATCTCCTGGGAAAACAGCTACTAACAATAACATTACTGTTAAACCCAACATTTCGTCCCCTTCCACTTCTAAAGAAGCTTATTCTCAGGTCCAGGCAAACTTTTCCACCAACAATGAAACAATATTGCTTCGAACAGCCTTGGTTCAAATAGAACAGGATAGTGAGATCTTTACTATTCGAGCACTTATTGACTCAGGCTCCCAAAGAACCTTCCTTTCTGAGAGAATCAGAAATCTTTTACGAATTCCCTATCGAAAATCATGTTTCGAAATTGTTGGTATTGGTGGAAAATCTCAAAAGGCCGACAAAGAATGGGAACTTGTGCTTTGTTCCCAAAAACGCAATGCTCGATTCACTATTAATGCCATTATTCTACCGAAAGTCACAAAACGATTGCCTTCTATCTCTTTTGAGATCCCAAATTCCCAGCAGCTCCAAGATCTTGATTTGGCTGATCCAAATTTCAACAAGTCAGCAAATATTGATCTAATCCTTGGTAATGACTCGGAGCGTTTTATAAATATTGAGGGAATTAAAAAGAATATATGTGGCCAAGCTTCGGCATATAACACTATATTCGGTTGGGTTCTCAGTGGGCCAATGAAGAATGAGACTGTTCATACATTCACTTCCAATGTAATTCCATCTGAAAGTGATAACCTCAGTCACATCCTACGAAAATTCTGGGAAATAGAGGAAGTTCCGTCTCTTTCGCCCACTTCAGATGCAGACAAATTTTGCGAAGAATATTATTCTAAAACGACTGAACGTCGCTCGGATGGTAGATATGTCGTAAGACTCCCTTTCAAACAGGACTATCCAGAATCTGCTTTCCTTGGATCTTCTCGATTTATTGCACTTGGCCAATATACAAGAATGGAGAAATCTTTATCCAAAGATCAAGAGCTTCAAGAAGAATACCATTCGGTCCTCAATGAATATATCTCTTTAAATCACATGGAGGAAACTTCATCCCAAGAGATATGTTCTCAAGGTAAATATTACTCATTCTACCTCCCACATCACGCTGTAGTACGCCCTGAACACAAATCGACCAAAGTAAGGGTTGTATTTAACGCGTCCCGTAAAACAAATTCAGAATTTTCATTGAATGATGTGCTCTATACGGGTCCCACTCTCCAAACTGAGTTGATCTCTACCATCCTCAATTGGAGAAAATACAAGTACGTGTATAGTGGAGACATACAAAAAATGTACCGGCAGATTATGGTGCATCCCACTGATAGAGCATATCAAAGGATTTTGTTTCAACAAGATCCCTCGGGTCCAATAAAAGATTATCAGTTAAACACTGTAACTTTTGGGATAAATTGCGCACCCTTTCTGGCCATACGGACCTTACTACAACTGGCATCTGACTCCGAAGAAAAATTCCCTCGAGTCGCTTCAATTTTACGCAAGGAAACTTATGTTGACGACATTTTGTCTGGTGGGTTTTCAATCGAAGAAACCATTGAGTCTCAACATAATCTAATTTCAGTTCTCAAGTCGGCAGGATTCCCACTAAAAAAAATGACTGCCAATGATAATAGATTACTTGGCCATTTACCCCCAGAAGATTTATATGATTTAAATTTGTTGAAATTTTACGAATCCAGCTCCACAAAAACTCTGGGTGTAAAATGGAATGCCTTAAATGACACGTTTTCCTATTCCCCTATTAAGATTCTCGTACAAGGACAACCACATGTAACGAAACGCCAAGTACTTTCGTCTGTAGCGCAGCTTTTTGACCCAGCAGGCTGGCTGAACCCTGTTATTATAAGGGCAAAAATGCTCATGCAGCAACTCTGGTTAGAAGGGTGTAACTGGGATGAGACAATTAGTACAGATTCTCAATACATCTGGAATAATTTATTGTCTGACTTGCCCCAGATTGAAGACATCAAAATATCCCGATGGATTCAATACATGCCCACTGATCTAATAGAAATACATGGCTTTTGTGATGCTTCGAAAACAGCATATTGTGCATGCGTATATGTGCGTTGTCAGACATCCAGCTCAAATGTTTTCTCGAACTTACTCATGGCTAAAAGTAAAGTTGCACCCATTAAAACGGTTTCCTTGCCCAAATTGGAACTTAATGGTGCTTTACTTCTCGCAAAACTTTGCAAATACGTCATGGAAGTATTCAATCTCAATGCCAGTTCTATAACTTTATGGGCAGATGCGTCAATTGTGCTTGGATGGCTCTCCAAACCACCAATGTCATGGGAAACATATGTGGCAAACCGCACATCACAAATCCACGACCTCTCTCCAAGTGCAAAGTGGAGATATGTGCCTACTCACGACAATCCAGCTGATCTAGGTACACGAGGATGTAAACCCCAAGACTTGATCTCCAATCCATTGTGGTGGAATGGACCATCTTGGCTTACAAATCCCGAAGAAAATTGGCCAAAGACAAATCCATTAGCTCAAAAAATAATTCCCGAAAAACAAGTGGTTGAGACTTTGCACAGTGCCATTCAGGAGAGTGATATTTTGCATAGATTCTCTTCATATAGTAGAGCTTTGAGAGTCCTCTCGTACGTCTTCCGGTTTATCATTAGTAGTAGGGAAATGGGGATTCTCACTCAGAGCGGCAGAGGAGCAGCAGAGCGCACAAGAGCGGAGCGGTCCCTTTGATGTAGCGTGGGAATTTTCGCTCAAGAGGAGCTGCGCACAAATGAGTTGTTATTTTAGCGCGCTAAAATAATAAGGTATTTGTGCGCAATGTTCTTGGTGGGGAATCTCCGTATGAGTTGGCGCATTGTTTATTGGGGGTGTCAAATTACAAAGATGTGTTTATTCAAAGTTTGAGCTGTACTTGGTGGATGCATGGAGTTTTGAATGGAAGGTATATTTGTTTGTGTGTGTAGATTTGTGGTGTGTAATGTATTATGAGATTAGAGTGGGGTAAGTACTGTAGATATGTGATTGGCCAGCCTGTCCGTCCGCGCCTGTCTGTTATGAAAGGGAATGTACATTGTTTTTAGTAATATGATGTGTGCGTTATATAATTTTGGCATGCAGAATTTTGATGCTAGGCATGAAACGACATGCACTTTGTTTTTTGTAATATGATGTGTGCGTTATATAAGTTTGGCATGCAGAATTTTGACGACGATGCACTTTGTTTTTGGTGCGGTGAGTGTTTATATAAAAGTAGTCATGCAGAGTTTTGTTCGTCCATGTAAAGCAGGGGTCGACACACGCATACAACCTTAAATGTATTTGTGTGGGTGAGCGAAGTTGTCCCTCTCTCAATGCACGTAAATAATACGATATTGATTTATTTTTATTGTGATTGCTCTCACACACATATACTTGAGAGGAAGTAAGTGTGAGAGAGCCGCCCATGGCGCCGTTTTGCCGATATCTGATATAAAGTGTCATTTGGTGTACTGAAAGTGTATTGAAAACATGTATAAATACTCGTCCGATTCCGGTCTACATAATGAAGTCGTGCGACTAAGAACGTTTGATAATTGGCCGCTCGACTTTATCAATGTCAAAGAATTGGCCATGACGGGGATGTATTACACAGGAGATCAGGATAAAACAGCATGCCATTTCTGTGGAGTAGAAATATTTAACTGGCAAGATGGGGATTTTCCGGTAATCGAACATTTGCGTTGGTCTCCGAGCTGTTTGCTGATGAGACGTCACATCACTTGCAATAATCCTATAAACCCCGACCGCTTGGATAAATTACTACCACCACTATCGTATGATGTGTGCGGTAAAGGATATTAGTATAATACATAATAAACTTTGTATACTCAATTTGCAAATAAATATAGTTAATAAGAAATGAAAAGGTTTTGTTTTTTATTTTCAATCATTTATTTTATTATATATTAAATTCTCAATTGTACAGAAATTTTGTTCTATAAAAATAAAAATTTTAAATACATTATTAAGAGAACATTTATATCTCAAATCGTAATGATTAGGACAGCCAGTAAAATAATTTGTTCGATTTTTTAGACTCATTTGATTCTCCAAATTTATAATATTTGGCTTATTATATTTTGTTAAGAAATCCTTTTTAGCTCTACCAACAACAAAGATATACTTAAAATTATCAAGTGGCGAAAGAATGTCTCCAACAGTAGAATAATCCAAATGTCCATCCGTCCAATCCAGCCCATTTATAAATTTTTTACAATACATGTTTGTTTTGTATGCCGCTCTTGTGAGTTTTCTGCCATCGAAGGGGGGTCGAAATAAAAAGTTATTAGGTACAACGGATGTGCCACACATATAGGATAGCTCCTTGATATAAATATTTTTATCATTTCCATTACAGAATTGGAAATCGACCACCACAAAATCCGCTCTATCCAGTTCAAACATTTTATTTGTGTTATCGCAAGCAACTGATGAAAAAAATTGGAGTTTCACCCTTTTATCTAAATTCTGTTGTTCAATTTTCTATTCATTTTTATCAAAAAATTTAAACATAGATGGCCACAGTTGAAGGTATTGAATTTTTGTTCTCTTTTATAATTGTACGTTACATTATATCCTAAATAACGTAATACCTCTAGTGGAGGTTGTAAATTTCCAAAACTATCATAATATTCAGCATCCTTATTATTTTTATAGTAAGCTACCCAATGTGTACCAGGTCCACTGAACGAATCCAAGTTAATGATACCACATTCTTTACGATTACGTTTTTTCGGCAATTTATCTCTCATGTAAACACCTCTAAAATGTGGAATATATTTTTGACCGAAATGTAATAAATCTGCGTCGGTTAGCGGTCGTCTGGGTAGATGCTTTATTAGTTTTTTGGAGTGTTATTGACAAATATTCCATACCCCTTCTTGTAAGGTTTGAGGAAAAGTCCTTTTCCCATTGCTATAGATTCCATAGTTTTATTGTGTCTAACTTTTTCTTCCATTTCTTTTTTGGCGTTACTGGTAGAGATAACAGCCCTCGCAATCGCTGAGCCGCCGGAAGCTAAGGCCCCTAAAGCTCCAAGTCCAGTCAAAATGGGTATAAGGGGTAGGAACCCACCATTCTTTGGTACATTAATTACTCTTGGAATAACAGCTTTAGACTTTTTTCCTCGAAAAGATTTTTGAATTGCTTTTCTTGCAATTTTTATAGCACTATTTATGTCCTGTGGTTTCTCCTTCTTTAAAACAATTGTAGCATTTTTAATGGCATCATTAAAAATCTTTTTACCACACATTTTCCTTGTTTTCTTCTTGGCATTCTCCATACCCAAACCGAATTTAGTTTTAGCTTTCATAGCGTTTGTAACAATGTAGGCGTTAACTTTTTCTCCAACGGAACTATCTTTGGCTTTTACTCGTTCCCAAGCTCTTTCTGTAAGTTCTCTATCAGCTCGATGGCGATGATTAATGTCTTTGTTTTGTGAATAAGCAATATCATGTACTCTGCAAGCTGCATCCAATGGATTTATCCCCTTATCACCTCTATCCAATCGCTTTTTCAACCTTGTACCAGGGCCGCAAAATTGATAACCAGGTAAATGAAGTTCAATCGGTAACGAATTTATCAAGTTATTTATTAATCCTCTTCCTTCGACGATTCTTTTGGAATTAATTTTCTTTTTATTATACACAATCATTTTATAGTTTTTTTCCGCTAAAAATATTCATTTTAAATATTTTTGTTATAAAAGATGTTAATTTTCATACATTTGTTTAGTAATCAAAATGCGATTAGTAAAGCAACAATCAAATATTTTAGTGCGAAATTTAGATTTCGTACAAAATAATAAAAGAAGACACAGTTCACTGCTACCCAATTCTATTAGAGCATTAATAGTGGGTCCATCTAATTGTGGAAAGACTAATGTAATGTTAAGTCTAATTGAAAGTCCCAATGGACTGAAATTTGGAAATATTTACATTTATTCAAAATCGTTATATCAACCGAAATATGAATACTTGAAGAGACTTGTGACATCTGTTAAGGGCATGGGGTTTTACACCTTCTCTGAAAACGCTGATGTTATACTAACAGAAAATATAAAACCAAATTCAATTATGATATTCGATGATGTAGCATGCGAGAAACAAAACAACATCCGGTCTTATTTTTGTATGGGTCGTCATAAAAATGTAGATTCATTTTATTTGTGTCAAACCTACACACGCATACCAAAACACCTGATTCGCGATAATGCAAATATGATTATCATGTTTAAACAAGATGAATTGAATTTACGAAACATTTTCAACGATCATGTGGGGAGTGATATGAGTATGGAAAATTTTCGAGAGATCTGTCGAGAATGTTGGAAGGATAGATATGGATTTCTAATTATTAGTAAAGATGACGAAATTCATTGCGGAAGATATAGAAAAGGCTTTGATATCTATATACAAGTTTAGTTGTATTTATACATTTAAATATAAAGGACGTTATCTTCAATAACCTGCTCTACACCCCGTATTCAAGCGTCACATCATGGAGGAGCAAATGCTTAAACAATTAGTGAAATCAAAAAATATTTTAAAGAAAAAGTTTCAAAGTATAAAAATGGGTGAAGAAGTTACATCACAAGAATTACAAAATACCTTTAAACCTTTAACAGAGCCACTACAGAAACTTGTTAAATTATCAAACGATAATACTTTTAATTCCATCATACCAAAGAATGAAAACACGTTTTTCCCCAAAAAATCCTTTCACGAGTCATTAATTACGAGTACTCCTAACAAAAGAATTGTTAAACAAGAATTTTTGTCTAAAAGTGCTCTTAAAAACAATCTTGATAGTCTGGAAGAGGATGGTGAAGAAACTTTTAATGATGGGGAAAATTATGCCAAGGATGATACATTTTATTCTCAAATGGATGATGACGTACCTAATCTATCTTATTTGAAAGCTAATAAAAAACTAGATTATGTATTTGGACCTCATAAAGATGTGAATGGTGAATGGAAATTTGGAAGCGAAAACTTGAAAGTTAATGATGAGAAAATAATTATTGGGAACCAACACTGGGCTTATACTCCTGGATTATTTGAACTGCTTTTTTATAAAAACCCTAAAAACTATGATAAATATGAACTGGAAATATACAAAAAGATTCTACTAAACACAAATGCTCACAAAGTAAACTATGAGCCAAATGAACGCATTAAAGCAAATAGAGGAAACAAGTACAAGAACATTATAAAAAAGTTAATTGATAATACTCACACGGGTAAAGGTCTAATGAGAGTGAATCTTCAAAAACCAAACTATATATACTGGGACAATCCTAATGAATTGGTAGAACGATTAAAGCTTTTGATAGCATCACAACAGGCTGGCAATAATAATCAAACTAATGAAATTGTGTCAATTATTGAAGAATTGCGAGAAGCTAATATTATAGAATAAAATTACAAAAATATCTATGAATTCATGACGGTTGACAAATTTGGGCATTATTATAATCAAAAATACAACTCTGAAGTATTAAAGAAAAATGTTTCGAAAATGTTGGGCATCACTGTGGATGAAGATTATAACATTAACATCCAAAATAAAAAAATCAGAAACATCGCGCCCCCAACGGAAGATTCAGATGCAGTCAACAAAGCATATCTATATTCGCAAATCAAACACATACAAGAAATATTAAAACATGATTTGAATACAGAATTTAATAGTATTAGAAGTGAAATATCTGAGCTAAAGAAAAAACTTAAAGACATTTATGCAGTTTTATCGTCAATGCCACAAACGCCAACTATAATCTACAACAATAACAACTAAAAAACCACACGCTAAATAATGGAAAAGAGGGCGATAGTCAAAGAACTTCATACGCAAGCCCGTAAAAACTTTAAACGACGAAGAGTTATTGTGAAAGGGATCGATGATCTATGGCAAGCAGATTTAGTTGAAATGGGGAACTATTCTACACTCAATAATGGATACAGATTTTTACTCACTGTTATCGATACATTTTCCAAATACGCCTGGGCTGAAGCTACTAAAACCAAAAATGCTAATGATGTGTCGGAGGCATTTAAAAAAATTTTAAAATCAGATCGAACACCAAAGAACTTGCAAACTGATGATGGAAAAGAATTTTTTAATAAAGAATTTGGAAAGCTTATGAAAAAATATTCAATTAATCACTATTCTACCTATAGTGTAATGAAAGCGTCTATTGTCGAGCGCTTTAATAGAACGCTAAAAGGAATGATGTGGAAAGAATTTAGTCATAATGGTACATATCATTGGCTTGATATTTATAAAAATTTAATTAAAAGATATAATAATAAGACTCATCGAACAATCAAAATTGCCCCCATTAAAGTCAATACTTCAAATGAGGCAACCCTGCTGAAAACTGTATACAGCCATCTAAAAATGTTCAAGCCCTCTAACTTTCATGTTGGTGACCACGTCCGCATCAGTAAATATAAAAATATATTTGAAAAGGGGTACACTCCAAACTGGACTACAGAAATATTTAAAATACGCGATATACAAGTAACTCACCCTATAACATACTTGTTGGAAGACTATGAAGGACATCCGATACAAGGTGGATTTTATAAGGAGGAGATTTTACGCACCAGATATCCTAATGTCTATCTGGTGGAAAAGGTTTTGAGAACGAAAGGTGACAAGGTTTTGGTGAAATGGTTGGGGTTCTCAAATCTACACAATTCTTGGATAAGAAAAAAGGATGTATTGTAAATTTCTTATATAAAATTAATAAACTTAAATAAATTATAAAACCCAATTACATTACGTGTTTTCCTTTATTCGTATATAGACTTTCAAAATGTTGAGAACTTTAACATTAAGTGGTAAAAAGTCAATTTTGACTTCAAATTACACTCCACCCATCGAATTGGGTGATGGTGACTACGAGTGTTGTCTAATTGACTTTCAGTCATATAATTCAATTCCAAATGTCGACTCTGACAATAATCTATTTCACATTGGAGATGATGTAATAGAAATACCTATTGGGTCATATGAACTTCAAGACATTGTTGATTTTATAACGATCAAATATAAATTACTAAGATCTAATAAAGTAGTTGAAATTGAAGCAAACAATAATACACTACAAATTGAGATTACGTCTTCTCATGATTCTATATTTTTCAATAAAAATCGATCAATTGCCAAACTCTTTGGCTTTGCTGAACGAATTTTAGATCCTGGAAAAAAACACATTTCAAATCTCCCAGTAAACATTCTAAAGGTCAATGTGCTTCAACTTCACTGCAACATCATAACGGGTTCTTTTATGAATGACTCTCCGGCACACATACTTCACGAGTTTGCACTAGATGTTCCTCCAGGCTATAAATTAGCGGAAAGACCTAGAAATCTTATCTATTTACCTGTAAACGTCAGAGAAATCAGTCGCCTTGAGATTAGGATTTTGGATCAAGAAGGACGTTTAATAAATTTTCGAGGAGAAGAAATCACCCTTCGAATTCATTTGAGACCGAGAAAAAATGATTATTTATAATAAATATAAATATAAAAGAAATGTTGCAAACATTCCTGCGCGGCATGTCACAGCGACAAGACCACCTCTAAATAAAGAAAATAAAGACTTTTTAAAGCTACTCAAATTGAAAGTAAAGCATCATGTCTGAAATTTTAAATATCTCTGAAAAACCACTCTCAGATGATGATATTGTAAAGCGAGACTACCATAGCTATGTACCATACATTCAATCTTTTAAAAATAATGATGAAATAAGAATAAGCATTCAAAACCAAGATCTATATATTTTACCATCAGAAAGCTACTTGTATATTGAGGGGAATTTAAAGAAAGCAAATGGTGAAGTTAGCAATAATGCCAGACTAAGAAATAATTGTGTGGGATATATTTTTGATGAAATTCGTTATGAATTAAATGGTATCGAAATTGATCGTACTCGATATCTGGGTATCACAAGCAAAATCAAAAATTACATTTCCCTGAATACATCTGAGAGCAATATGATGAGCAATGCTGGATGGGGAACAGATGGTGATATATCGAGCTCTACGTTTAATTTCTGTGTACCGCTTAACCGTTTACTTGGATTTGCTGAGGACTTTCGTAAAATATTATGCAATAGCAAACATGACTTAATTCTACTGCGGAGTGCTAATGATATCAATGCTTGCTACTCTACCGAAAAAGAAGAAGATATTCGTTTAACAATCACAAATATTGTCTGGAAAGTACAACACATTAATTTATCAGACTATAGAAAAATTAATTTCTTAAAGACTATCAAGGAGGGGAAATCGCTTCCAATAGCATTCCGTAGTTGGGACAGCTATTTTAATCCTACATTTGCAGGTGGAATGAAACATAGCTGGAACGTTAAGCTTTCTACAAACCGAGAGAGACCACGATATGTTGCGTTTGTTTTCGTAAACGATAATAAAATTGTACACTGCGATCTGACAAACATTAAGGTACACTTGAATTCTGATACCTACCCCTACGACGACTTAAATCTGAAATTTGGAGAAAACCGTTATGCTATTTTATACGACATGTATGCAAAGTTTCAACAAAACTTTTATATGAAGGAACCTCAACCACTACTCTCCTTTAAACATTTTAAAGAGAATCCTATTGCTATAATCGATATCAGTAACCAAAATGAAGCTGTCAAGAGTGGTCCGATTGATTTAAAGATTCAGTTTGAGACTGGCACAACCATACCTCAAAACACAACAGCTTACTGTCTAATTATTCACGATCGAATGGTGGAATATACTCCCTTGACTGGAATTGTGCGCAAAATTATTTAAAATAAGAGAAATAATTATACTTACCCTTATACTTTCCATAATGAAATTATAAAGTCAATAAAATTATTTTAAAATTTAAAAACAATGTTCTTATTTATTTTTTTAAATGAAACGTATAGCTAAACATACACTTTGGATAATAGATCTTTGATAAATATTATTTATTAATATCCAATAAATTAAATTATAAAATTATCCATTTTCTTCCTGAAGTTTTTGAATATCTAATAATAACATATCCAATTCATATTCTGGATTTTCTTCATTTCTAATTCTATAATGACCCCATGCATATGTACTTATACCGTCACTTCTAATTTTTCTTTTGTCATCATTGTAGCTTAAAGTTACCTTATTTAACTTATTAGTGTATATTTGATGCATCTTAGACTTAAATGTTAACATATCATCATGATATACTTTTTTATTCAGTACACTATCTCTATAATTACTAATACTATACTTTTCTAAAATGCATTTTTTTACTCCTTTAGATTTTTTAATTTCATCTTCAGTATCTAAAGTTAAAGAGTACATTTTTGAACGAAGGCCAACAAATTCAGTCATTATTTTTCCACAATTTTCGTCTTTCATCATTCCTAACTTTTTTTTATTCAGTCGAGGGAAATTAAATACATTATTTTCCGGATACTCCGATGTATCAAAATACTTTTCAATATCTTCTAGAGTTATCCTAATAAAAAAGTTTACGTTACGTATGGAATAAATGAAAGAGTCAGTGTCCATGTAAAGTAGATCTAAATTTTCACCAAACAGTGGCTTCATGACATTATAATGAAAATCGTACATTTTCCATTTAGATAAGTCCAAAACACAAAAACCTAAATATATTGGTTTATCATAGACAACTTTAACCTTTTTCATTTGTATTGCAACCATATCTTCAGAAAAATAAGATACACTATGAAAATTACTTTTTGCAATCCAATCCTCAGCACCTAAACGATTTTTATTAGTTCCTCCCCAACTAGTCACTATATGTACTTCCTTTCTCTTATCGACATTTTCCATTGTCTTCCCATACACAGCATTATTAAGAAGTTTAAAGAAATTTTTGTCAAAATTGCTCGTTGCTGCCATCCTGTGTTTTGTATTTTCATCTATATACTTCTTTAACCAGGGTTCTTGATCAAAAGAGAGAATTCTGTGTACTTTACTCAAAACGAGATTGTTGTCTAAACATTGATTCAGCACTCTATAGTGTATAGTGTAATCACGTTTTGGAGTAAGGTCTGCTATTAATTTCTTATATTTCGCTGACTCTACAGTTTTGTTTTCGGGACAAAACGGTAAGTCATTTTGCAAATCGTGACATTCGTCAGGACAGTCAAGATCAACACTCAAAACATATCCTGTGGGTGAATCTTTCGGTGTATTCCTTATTTTTTTAATTATATCATCAGTGACCTCTTCCCATTTAAAATTGCCAGTGGGGAGATATTCACACATTGCCCAACCGTATAAGTTATTAGCATCAAAATATAATATCGTCTCTTCAGACTTAGTGTCGTCATAGTCTTTCATGTAAATGTTATTCGCTATAGCATGCCTCTTACAACATTGAACCAATCCCCCCCGAATACCATTTTTAAAAAAATTGTACATATCCACGTCTACTAAGAGTTCTAAATGTGCGTTAGTACATTTTAACATAGCATCAAACGAAAGTCCAGGAGCTGTAAAAAAATGACACGGATCTAAACCATAAATATCCATACATACTTTTCTAAATTTTTCAAAAACGTCTGTTAGAATTAACACGTCGGCTGTCAGATACAGTTCCAAGTAAGATTTAACTGTGGAACAATTGAAAGTTTCCCACACTTTTCTAGCATGATTATAGTCTTCGTCAGAACACTTTTTATTATTTAAAGTATTGAAAAATGCATCGATAGGAGGAAGTTTATTGTCATCTAGACGGTCAAATGAGTCTAGGAACTCATAAGGGAGGACACCTTTTCTTATCATTAGCGTACATTTATAAGGGTCTGAGAAGAGTGATTTTACCGAGTGAAAGTCTTCTTCTGCCAGATTGGAAGCTAATTTATCTAAACTCTCTGGCATAAAACGTAAAGAGTCTAGAAACCTCATTTCTAAATAACTTCTTTCTCTCTTATACGTAATATGGGATAGTGAAATATATAATTCCTTGTTTAACGGAATTACTTTAATGTCCCCCTAAATTTTCGACAATTCCTTAATAAATAGGTGACAGTCGTATGATGAAAAGTTGTGGAAGAAAATTGGTATGAAATTTGGTACACGAAATTTTAAATTACATTCGTTATGTGCGGCACCACGAAACTTGCCAGTCAGATGACAATGATCGCGTACTCTTTCATTTCCTAATTCCTTTTTACAAATATGACAAACAAGAGAATTAGAAAAAAGTGACTCTTCTGTTGGAGTTAATGTAATTATACCTTTTTTTACGCTTAAGTAGTTATCATATATAAAATTACAATCTTGAGAAAGAAAGTCAACAAATTTCTCCGCTGCATCCTCCCCTGTATAAATTTTAAATTTACTTAATTTACTATCAAAGTTACATTTAATGTAATATGCAAAAGCACATGGAACATGCTTTCTTTCAAATTTATTTCTAGCGCTTACTACTTCATCGACTTTTACAAGTATACACTCGAAATCTGCATACACAACGCACGGAACCTCCATCATTTTGTTGTAGTGTGTAAATTCCAAAATAGCTTTTTCAGGTACCGGCATCTCTGTAACAGTTTTGTTACATTCCATTTTATGTTTAGTATGGATTGTTGACGAGTATGTATACTGTAAACATCCGTTGCAGAGTATTATGCTTTCACGGTGAGCTGTCAGCTGATTTCTTAGAAGTCTGTTAAAAAATATTTTTTGTTTTAATTATAATATTGAATAACAATGATTATTTCATTAGCTTACCTTGAAATATCTTTTACCAAAATATAGTGACTTTGATCTTTGTCTTCCAACAGTAAGAGATTTATGTGAGTATCTCTTTCCTCCTTCGTCAGTTTATACGGTCCAACAACTTCACTTTTCATCTCATTCCAGCCAAATACATTTATACTTATACCGACATTATTTTTCTCAAATATTTTAATTTCTTTCAGTGATAATGGAAATCTTAAACCTTTAAAATTTAAGGTCACCCCATTGCTGAGAGTTATAATGTCGGAGGTAATGGAGTCTATATCATACGAAGAGCAACGTTCACCATTAACATCTACATTAATTAATGCTGCAATTATACACCATTTGAAACAAAACTCGTCTTCGTTATGTATATTGAGACATGCTTTTTTCAGAGCCAGCTTAAAGGGAGTTTTTATATAACTCGATCCTTTTATTAAAGCAGTTTTATTGATATTTATATCTATCCAACATATTTTTAGCATAGCCCATCCTGAATCACGTTCTTGGAATTCAGACATTCTGCTATGTATACGCTGAAGTTGATCGTTCAAGACATCTTCTAAATCGTCTTCTTTTGTGATAGGGACCATTTTTCCTATATGAGTAAACCTAGATAGTTCAACGTTATTGTCTTTATCATTAACATTTTTCACATATTCAGCGCAAAGTTCCATATTGAACTTTAAGACAGTATGTTTATTAATCTCGTCGTCTAAAAGTTTTAAAATACTTGACTTTTTGCCATCGATAAATTCTTCTAAGAGAAGCATGTCCGTTTCAATTGTGCAACGATACGTGATTATTCGATTCTTAAAAGCTGTATTTATAACGTAGATGTCCTCACATACTTTGTCTCCAACTTTTCGTATAACTCTAGGTTTTTCTATCATTCTCAATACCGACGAAGATGTGGATGGAAGATTTGTTTCTTGTTCTTCTATAGCGTATTCTGCGACAGGTAAGTCTTTTGACGATGAAGTGCTCGGTTGTTCTTTATTACGTTGATCTCTCGGAAGAATGACAGTGGATTTTATACGACATTCTTCATCCCCCTGTATCTCACCTATATCTTTTGATGCTATAGGATATTGTTCTTGATCCGTAATGTCTTCTCTTTCTATCACATTAATATTTCCTGCTTTTGTAGGATGTTGTTCTCGCTCTATCTCTTGTTCCTCTTGTACCTCGGTTGGAATTGGGGGTTGTCGTTGTTCCTCCCACTGTGGGTATTGAAGTACAGCACCTTGGAAATATTGTTTCATGGGGTATACTTCAGTCCCTTCTCCATATTGTTGTATGGGGTACACATATTGTGGGTTAATGTAGACCACTGTGGGTAATACTGTTGTAAACATGGTGTGTGATAGGAATATTGTTGTGGGTCAATATAGTGTACGAAGGGTGGTTGAGGGAATTGATATCCCCAATTCACGTTTTGCATATTGTACGGATATTGTATCAGAGGGTTAATTAATGGATTAAAATATTGTTGTGGGGGTTGATATCCTCCATACGGATATTGCTGACCAAATGCAGTCTGAGGATTCGTCCATTGAACGGATTGCTGCTGAGGTGCATTACCCTCTAATTGTTGTTGTCCTTGTGGTTGTAGTTGATAGGAATGCTGCTGATTTTGTAGAGATAAATTATCCTCTAATTCTTGTTGACATTGTAGTTGGTTTTCGGCATCATTGTAGTTACCCACACTTGCTATAGGTTCAGGATTCCCTGCGGTTAACGTTTCCACAGAAAGGTTCAAATGTTCCGTTTGGTGCTTCTTAAAATTGCGGATGCTACAAAAATGTTTTGAACAAACATTACATATTTGGACATTTTTTAAATGCCTTTTGAAACTCCACTTTAAGGGGAAGCTAACATTGCAGAAATTGCAAATACTGGGACGAGCTTCAGAATGAGATTCCATTTTTAAATATATATTTTTGTAAACAAATTTTATATAAAATTTCTTCGTCGATGTCTGATATTCGCACAATATTTTTTTAATTTTTTGTATCTTGTAAAGATAAAGTCAATATATGACTTTAATGTGTTCACTTAATCACAAATTGTAACAAAATAATTTAAAGAAACAATTTTTAATGAAACGATTTGGGTTTTAATAAATCGAGATTAACAGACCGAGCTACAAACAGGGACTGAATCTTTGTTCTTCATATTTTGTAATTTGTAAAACATTTCAATCAAAATTAAGTGTAAACAAAAATTTTGTCTCCATAAAATCCCTATTGATTTCAATCCTAAAAGCAAAGTATATGACGAATGACAGACTGGTCAATCACAGCTCACTTATATCTCCATTGAATAACGTAAACACAAATCTGCTGTATTTACCCCCACACTATAGCATTGTTCTCATACCACATAACCAACCCAACTGATTTGTCTTCGTCACTTACTCCAACGGGAAATCAGCTAATATTTACAATAAACATACATGTCGCGGCTCACTGCAAAAATCAGAATCATAAACATATTTTCAAATTCAACTTCAGATTTATGCTTATAAAATTCGCATCGCCCAAAATGAAATTCAATTTTGTTTACATGATCTTTTCTCAATCACAAGGAATGATTTGGCTTCTTTTTTGCTGACGATTATTAAGTTCGAGCATCTTTAAACCCGCATTTACTTTAATCATTGTTTTCAAGTTCAGTTGAAAAATACACTGAAACCAATTCGATAATAATCAGATTTATGTTTATGACATACATATTTACCCATACGAAACTTTTGTTGCACTTTAAGAAATAAAAACATAAAAACGTTTTTTTATATTTAACATATTATATTCCTCTTTATTTATAAAGTACATTTTATAAAGTAAATTTTTTACTTTAAATATATAATTTTTTTAAATTAAAAAGTAGAGTAGTACTTAGTACATACAAAATTTCTCAATAAAATACATTAAAACATTTCACATATAATCGTTAAAGAATAATTCGGCATTTAAAGCGTTGCTCAACTCCAATTTAGTTAACGAATTATCCTTTTGTTCATTTAGGGCTCTCTTTGAAATTGTGTATTTTCCATCCTTCAATAGTTCTATCATTTCATCGGTTAATGCATTGAACCTCTTCGGTAGGTATAGTATTTGATTTTCTAATTGCAGTACTATACATTCACCATATTTCGTTGGTGACCTATGAGCACCTTCGATGGGGAATGCCTTATTTAGCTCCATCTCCTTGATACCAAGTATCTTCTTAGCATTTAGCGAGTTGAACGTGGATATTATTTCTATACTCATTGCGGTTTTTATAAAGAGTTCATCGATATTGACACACTTCACTGAATCGGACGAGTATTTATACATGTTTTCAATACACTTTCAGTACACCAAATGACACTTTATATCAGATATCGGCAAAACGGCGCCATGGGCGGCTCTCTCACACTTACTTCCTCTCAAGTATATGGGTGTGAGAGCAATCACAATAAAAATAATTCAATCTCGTATTATTTACGTGCATTGAGAGAGGGACAACTTCGCTCACCCACACAAATACATTTAAGGTTGTATGCGTGTGTCGACCCCTGCTTTACATGGACGAACAAAACTCTGCATGACTACTTTTATATAAACACTCACCGCACCAAAAACAAAGTGCATCGTCGTCTAAATTCTGCATGCCAAACTTATATAACGCACACATCATATTACAAAAAACAAAGTGCATGTCGTTTCATGCCTAGCATCAAAATTCTGCATGCCAAAATTATATAACGCACACATCATATTACTAAAACCAAAGTGCATGTCGTTTCATGCCTAGCATCAAAATTCTGCATGCCAAACTTATATAACGCACACATCATATTACTAAAAACAATGTACATTCCCTTTCATAACAGACAGGCGCGGACGGACAGGCTGGCCAATCACATATCTACAGTACTTACCCCACTCTAATCTCATAATACATTACACACCACAAATCTACACACACAAACAAATATACCTTCCATTCAAAACTCCATGCATCCACCAAGTACAGCTCAAACTTTGAATAAACACATCTTTGTAATTTGACACCCCCAATAAACAATGCGCCAACTCATACGGAGATTCCCCACCAAGAACATTGCGCACAAATACCTTATTATTTTAGCGCGCTAAAATAACAACTCATTTGTGCGCAGCTCCTCTTGAGCGAAAATTCCCACGCTACATCAAAGGGACCGCTCCGCTCTTGTGCGCTCTGCTGCTCCTCTGCCGCTCTGAGTGAGAATCCCCATTTCCCTACTACTATCATTAACAGCAACATTCGTTCGAAAAATGCTCACAAATTTCAAACAATCAATTTGAATTTCAACGAAATTAAATTCGTTAAAGCCCGCCTTATTTCCCTCTCTCAGCAACGCATGTATGAAACAGAATATAAATCGCTGTTGAACTCTAAACCCATTTCCAATAAAAGCGTTTTGTCCACGTTGAATCCCTTTTTGGATTCAGACAAAATCATGCGTGTTAATGGTAGACTTTCGGACTCATTTCTCCCATGTAGGGAACGGTATCCCATAATCCTACCCGGCAATTCCCGACTCTGTAATCTCTACTTAAATCATTTGCACACATTTTTGGCTCACGCTCAGTGCAATCAGATGTGTAGGTTTGTACAAACCGAATTTCACATATCACGTCTTAAACCCAGAGTTAAGAGTGTCATTCATAAATGTAAGGTTTGTATTTTGCACAAACAAAAGCCAAGTAACCAAATTATGGCTCCCTTGCCTCCGGAACGATGCACATTTTCCCCTCCATTTCACACAACCGGTATTGATTTTGCCGGTCCATTTGACCTTAAAAGCTCGACTTTACGCAGATCTCCCATAATTAAAGGATATGTATGTGTATTTGTTTGCTTTATAACAAAGGCAATACACTTGGAAGCATGCTCAGAATTGTCATCTGCAGCCTTTGAAGCCGCATTTTCTCGTTTCGTCGGGAGGCGGGGGCTTCCTCATCGGATAATGTCTGATAACGGAAGAAATTTTATTGGCGCCAGTAGGAATTTATTACGAGAATTTTCACACTTTATGAAATCGGCTTCCGATGACATTTCCCAAAGATACGCGATTCATGGTTTCGAATGGAAATTCATTCCCCCACACGCACCTCATATGGGCGGTCTTTGGGAAGCCGCAGTTAAAAGTTTTAAAACACATTTTAAAAAACTAGCGGGTGCCCATAGGTTCACATTTGAACAATTTGCCACCATATTAGCCCGAATAGAAGGTGTTTTGAATTCGCGTCCTATTTCGGCAATATCTGAAGACCCAGCAGATCTTACTGCGTTGACGCCCGGCCACTTTATAAAAGGATCCCCGTTGTTGTCGTTCCCGGAACCAGATTCGACTAACCTTTCTCTTATAAATAGATGGATAAAGTTGAAAGCTTTACATCATCAATTCTCTTTACGATGGAAAGAAGATTATTTGAAGGCTTTATTCAAGAGATATAAATGGAAATCTTCCACACCCAATCTAAAAATTGGCGATTTGGTAATTGTAATGGATGACTTACTTCCTCCAAGTGAATGGCGTTTGGGAAGAATAACCAAAACATACCTTGGCTCAGATAACCATGTGCGTATCGCTGATGTACGTACGGCCACCGGAACAATCAATCGACCCATAACCAAACTTTGTTACTTGCCCTTCTCAAACACATCAGATTCCGATTAAGCATGTTGTCTTTGTTCCCTATGTTATCTCTCAAAACATATACATATCTAATTAGCATTCTTCACATTTGTGAAGAATGCGCCGCAAACTAATCGCCCTATGTATTTTCGTACTTACAGATCGCCTACAAATCAACCACATCAACCCGATGTATACAAGTGTAAAATGTGCAACCGGTTTCATGCATTAAAAGTATGTCCCAAGTTTTTACGCATGAAACCACATGAACGCAACGCAATGGTTTTGAGGGAAACTTACTGCGTCAACTGCCTGGCTAGAAGCCATCGATTCCGTGATTGCTGCTCGGAGAACATGTGCCGAAAATGTGATAGGCCCCATCACACCTTACTACACCAAACTTACCCCGAAGTAAGCAGGATAGCCCAGAATCGCCAGCAATCTCAACCACAACACAACAATCAGAACAAAAATATGCACAAGAACAAAAACAAGAGAACCAACAACAACAAATCCAACAATAACTCCAACAAAGGGAACCACACCAAACCCAAGGATAAAAACGACCAAGGTTCTACATCATCTGCTCCAAATCAACAAATATTATCTGAGGCAATTCGTGCACTTGCTTCAGTGCTGTGTTCCACACACCAACAAACATAATCTGGCCCGGCGGCATGTCTAAACTCAAACGTTTAGACTTATTTAGTTTATATATATTTTTGAATTTCGAATTAACTTCTGGGATAAAACTATTTATTGAATTTTGTATAGTTTGAATATCATTGTAAATCCCAACGAAGTTACTGAATACTTGAATTTATCGCTATTGTGAATTACAAAAACTAATATTTATCTTAAAGATAAGTTTAAAAACTTCTTGGCGGGTTAGTGAAGTTTAACTCGTTCACTTTCTCAGCACACTCCAACTGGTGAGCACTCGCAACCCTAATAATAAAACCCTATTCTCCTAATACTACCATTTTGGTTCTTTTATTTTTTATTCCTCGCATCATTATTTGCTCACAATTTCTCACATCTCGAGAAATTGTGCCTAGCAATTAATTAAACTCTCTGTGTTTGTAGCAACTGCAATTCCTCCGGTTCCCAACGTTGTCTCCACTTCTCAAATATACAGTCCACTACGCTCTTGTCACTGGTGAAGTTACTGCCCTCCAAACCCTTCCAGCACCCTCTGCATCTTCAGTTATCATCAGTACTCCTCAAACTTTATTCAATATGTACCTCCGATACACTGTGTAAGCAACATTTTTGAACCGATTTGTACAAAAATTTAAAGAGAGTAGTCTTATGATACTTATAGACAATACAAAATTTGGCAAAAATCGGTTCAGATTTAGATATAGCCCCCATATATATGTTACCCCCGATTTTTTATGAAAGCGCTGTAAAAAGTGTATTTTTAATCCGATCAGTTCGATATTCGGCAGAAAGAGGTTTCTTATTACATGAATTAACATTGCCAAATTCGGGGAAAATCGGTTCAGATTTAGATATAGCCCCCATATATATGTTTCACCCGATTTAACATTTAAGCGCTGTAGAAATCGTGTTTTATATCCGATCAGTACGAAATTTAACAGAGAGAGTTTTCTTATTACATGTATGAACACTGCCAAATTCGGGGAAAATCGGTTCAGATTTAAACATAGTCCCAATATATATGTTACACCCGATTTGACATGTAAGCGCTGTAGAAACCGTGTTTTATATCCGATCAGTACGAAAATCGGCAGAGAGTTTGCTTATTACATGTATGAACACTGCCAAATTCTTATCGCAATGCCCATTTTCGCATTGGTAGGTAGGTGTAGGGTATTATATAGTCGGCCCCGCCCGACTTTCTGTCTTTCCTTACTGGTTTCTTAAAGGATACTGAATTCAACAGAGTATAACTTAAGAACGCGTTATCCGATTTCAACGATTTTAGTGTCATTGTAACTCGCCACACTCGTACTTCAAAGCTAGCAATTTAAAAAAAATGTCCTTGTCGAAGGACATTAAAAATCTAAAATTTTTTTACTCCTTCAATGCAACAAATTTTTTTTCTTCATATTTTTTGTAGTTTAACCGTTAAATGTCCTTTACACGTGACATAAGTTTCACGATGGAGGTCATTTTGTTTTAAAAGATACAGATTTTTTACTGTTTTCTCCCAGATATATTTCAGGATTTTTATATATAACACAATGTAAATTCTTTCTATGTGAGCGGAATCAAATTATTATTTGTTATGAGAACGTATATCGGACAGTGGTAATAATAAAATCTGATTTATATTTTTAAAATTCTTAAGTCAGGATTACTTTTAAGCCTCAAAAGCAAACCTGGCTTAAACAATATAGTGTTTAGAAAGAATTACAAAGGTGTAACTTTCATCTAAATCGGAGGGGGTCGTGTTAAAAAGTGGGTCGACTGCCGTTGGAATTACCCTTAAATAAATAATAAAATTATATTTAAATAAATAATAAAATTATATTTAAATAAATAATAAAATTATATTTATTTTAAATACTACTGAATTTGATTTTTTAATTATATTTCAACCTTTATCTTATTTTAAATAAAATTAACTCTGTTTAGTTGGGTCGAACTCGGAGTCTGAGTCGAATTATTTTAAAATCCGGCTCTGGGAGTCGGAGTCGAGTAATTTTGGCTAGACTACACAGCCCTGCTATGTACTCAGTTTAAAAGGACATAAAATTTGTTAATGATATAATTATTCAAATATTTTTTGTAATTTTTCAGAACGTCCTGGTAAAGCAATATGGGTTTCAAATAAAAGGGCATATTTTGGGTTATTTAAATACAATTTCTGTTTTTAGAAAGTGGAACAAAAAAGTTCCGAAAAATTACCTTGCACATTTTAGACCTTCATTAAGACACACGATAGAAATTTTTGAAAAAGATATATTTGGCGGATCTTACTGTTAAGTTATTCATATCCATTGGTTCGTTTTTAAGAACTATTTTAATTTACATTGTGCTCATCCGTAAAATAATTTAAACAATTGAAGGACTAAAGTATGTAAATTTCAAATATTTCTCGTCATTTTCCTCTTCTTAACAACCAGACTTCGTTAAAAATATTTTAATTTATCACGACTTTAGTTTTAGTTTAGAACTATTTTATTTCAAATTTTGCTCATCCATAAAATAATATAAACAACTGTGTTGAATCTTTTAACAAACTTAGATTTCTGTAAGTAAGAAAATGACAAAATAACCATCAATGTAATACTAAATTAGTTCTAAACAAGTAAAAGCGTTAAGTACGGCCATGCCGAATCTTATATATCCTCCACCATGGATAGCATGTGACCTCACAAAATAACTCAAACCTAAAGAAAACAACACCGAAAAGCACAAAAAATATAGTAGATGAGAACAGTAGGAACAACAAGTTAGATACTATATATGGGAGCTATATCTAAATATGGACCGATATCGCCCATTTTCAATTGCAATTCACCTGCTGCTGTAAGAAGTATCTATACCAAATTTCAGCCACCTCGCTCAAGTATTATATATTTTAGCGGGATTACAACAGACGGACGGACAAACGGACATGACTAAATCGTCTTAGAATTTTACGACGATTAAGAATATATGTACTTTGTGGGGTCTCAGATCAATATTTAGAGGTGTTACAAACGGAGTGACAAAATGAATATACCCCCATCCTACGGTGGAGGGTACAAAAACAATATAACTGAAAATATATTTTTTTCAAAATTGTCTACCGCTGATCCTAAAGGATAATGAAGGACTAAAATATGTAAATTCCAAATATTTCTCCTCATTTTCTTCTTCTTAGCCACCAGACTTCGTTCTTTCGCGACTTTACATTAGCATTATAGCATTATAGTAAATTTTTAATAAGTTGGCTACACGCCAAGTTATTAAAATTATTTTTGCCAATTAAGCGTAAAGAGCATTATTTGCAACTTTGGTGTCTGTCTTTGGGAACTCGCAATGAAATTTTCCGTGAAAAATTTTGTTGGAATATTTTAATCCTAAAATGTCATTTTTGATAGGACCTTTTCGTTTTTTCAAAAGAAGGGCCAAATTGACCCACTAACAGGGGAGCTAGAGGGTTAAGATCTACCACAAAAATGATCTTCATAAAATTCCACTATATAACTCTGACAATAAGAAATCTCTCAGACATTAGCATATACCATTTTTTTATTCCTTGCTTCTACCAAAAAATTAAAATTTTGACCCGTTGTAAAAAACTCAGACACGCTGGACCATAAGTTTTTTCTACAAAAATTATCTACTCAATATATCCTTTCAGAATTAAAGAGTCGCTATTTTGTTTCGATCAAAAATACCTAATTTGTTTATCCCCAGCAAAATCTTGGTAAGAACCTGTCATTATTCCCTGCATTACCAAATAATGACATCTAGTTATTCGCTGCATTACTTTCGGCTTATTAATAATGACTTACCAATAACTACAGAAATAAGTAATTTTTTCGTATCAAAAATTGTTGTAACGACAGTTACTAAATTTCCTTTGCTACATGAAAGCAGTATTTTCAAAATTTTTAGCCTTCATATTTCAAACAAGAATTTGGATTGTCCGCCGCTATTATGCACTGAAGTCCGTAGTTTCGGTTCAAAGAGAGTATAGGGGCACGTTTGGCGGCAATCCTCCGAGCAGATGGACGATAAAGAGACTTGTTTACAATTTTTCCGAGCATGGGACAGTCAACAGAAGACCTTACCATCGAAACCCTTCAGTTCGGACGGAGAAAACAATCGCTGCTGTAGGACGAAAACATGTTGAACTGTCTTTTCATGTCTGACGAGGCCCATTTCGATTTAAACGGCAACATAAACAAACAAAATTGTCGAATATGGAGTGGTTCCAACCCACAGATACTCCATGAGACGGAATTGCATCCACTTCGTGTCACAGTGTGGTGTGCAGTTTCATCACGCTGCATTGTCGGTCCCTACTTCTTCGATGAAAACGGTCACACCGTTACAGTTACTGGAGGCCGTTACTTGAGCATGTTGAGAGAGTTTTTCTTCTCAGAATTACGCCGAATGAGAATTTCTTTCAAATCTGTGTGGTTTCAGCAAGATGGTGCAACTCCTCACATAGCCCGGCCTGTTATGACAGAATTGCGGCGAAAATTTCCCAATAAGCTGATCCAGAAACTCCACATTCCGTTGGCCCCCCAGGTCGCCTGACCTTACAGCACCTGACTTTTTCTTGTGGGGTTATTGGAAACAGGAAGTCTACAAAGCAAAACCAACAAATTTGAATGAACTAAAGAAATCCATTCGAGAAACAATTGCGGCTATTCCCGTCTCAACTCTCCAAGCAGTAATGAACAACTTTTTGGTAAGATGGCGCACATGCATCAACGAGCAGGGGGGGCATTTAAATTCCATTATTTTTATACCCTCACTTTTGTGTGACGAGGGTATATACCATTTGCTACGAAAAAAAGTGTATGTTCTTAAAAAAAGTATGTTCGGCGGATATTCGTTTTGGGTCATTTTAAGACGAATGAGCAATGTCCGTCCGTCTGTCTATCTGTCTGTCTGTCTGTCTGTCTGTCTGTCTGTCTGTCTGTCTGTCTGTCTGTCCGTCTGTCTGTCTGTCTGTCTGTCTGTCGGTCTGTCTGTCTGTCTGTCTGCTGGCTGGTGCGCACGATAACTCTCGAAAGGAGTAACCAATTGACTTCAAATTTCGTATGTGGTAATATTATTTCTATCTCCGGCTAAGTTCGAAGATGGGCCATATTGGTCCACTCCTTTTGGTACCTCCCCCACAAAGGGTTAAAATGTTGTGAAATATTGATTCTTTAATAACTGCTATTATAGGTATTCGAATCTTCTAAAATTCCACACATAATATTAGTTTCTTAGTCGCTATCAACTCGAGGAAAATGGGCGAAATTGCCACGTCCCCTTTTGGTACCTCCCACACAAATGCACCATTTTGCACTAAAGTTAGTGCCTACAGTCCAGTGAAAAATGGGCGTTAGTGCCGCGCCCCTTTTAGTACCTCCCACACAAATGCACCATTTTGCACCAAAAGTTAACAGCTTATGACATTAGTACCGGTGTATAAAAATACTTGAAATTTTGTACAGCGTAATGTTTTTATAGTGCCTACAGTCCATTGAAAAATGGGCGTTATTGTCACGCCCCTTTTGGTACCTGTCCCACAAAGGTACCATTTCGCACCAAAAGTTAACAGTTTATGACATTAATATCAGTGTATATAATTACTTCAAATTTTGTACAGTGTAATGCTTTTATAATGCCTATAGTCCAGTGATAAATGAGCGTTATCACCACGCCCCTTTTTGTACCTCCCACACAAAATGACCAAATTATACCACGATTTAATATCTCAACGTTAATATACCAGTCCATATAAACGGTTACAATTCGGCACAGTGCAATGTATTTAAAGTTTCTACTGTTCAGCGAAATATATGTGTATTTCTTAAACCCCTTCTGGTACCTCCCACAAAAATTGACAGAATAATTTGTGTAATATTCAATATTACATTACTCACAAAGTTAGGGTATACCTTAGTCGGTTTACCCGACTGAAACTTTCTTACTTGTTGTTTAAGTAAATTATTGAAAATTTTCAGCCAAATCTTAGGCCCCAAATTATTTATGTCTTAAAATAACATTTTTATTAGCTAAATCTACACGGGGACTACAACAAGATAAAATTGTATTTGTATAAATCTTATTGAGATGAATTCTAGCCAAAATAGAATATAAACTGTAAAGTTTCAGCAAACTATCTTGGAAAATGTGGTGTTTATGGCTTAAATATACCTTTTTTGGGAGCGACATCTATAGGTGGACTATAATAAAATATGAAATGAATTAAAAAATTTGTACTGCAATGAATTCTTGTCCTAATAAAATACAAACTGCAAAGATTCAGTTAATATGCTTAAAAAATGTGGTATTTATGGCTTAAATACATATATTTTGGAGCGACCTCTATAGAGTGACTATAACAAAATATGAACCGATTTGTAAAATCTTTGCTGTGGCGTTTTGCTGTCAAAATGGAATACAAACAGCAAAGATTCTGCTAAATTGCCTTAAAAATGTGGTATCTATGGCTCACAAGCCGTTTTTGGAGCGACCTCTACTTATATAGGGGAGCTATATAAAAACATTGACCGATATGTAAAAATAAGAAATATTTCTACCAAACTTGATCAACCTAGCTCTATTATTACGGACTGTGACGTGATTACAACAGACGGACGGAGAGACGGACATGGCTAAATCATCTTGAAATTTTATGACAATTTCGAATATATATACTTTATGGGGTCTCATATCAATATTATCCTCCTATGGTGGAGGGATAAAAATAGACCGAGATGTCCTAATTTTACTAGGAACGATTATGTGAAATATAAAGAAAATACTTACATTTTAGCCTGGTCCACGGAAGAATGTGTTCTCCAGAGCGTCGATAAATGACTTTGGTTGTGCTCCATTTTCAAAAGGGATCTAGTACACTAGCCTTGGAAATATCTCTGTACCAATTTTCGTAATGACAGCTTCATGTTTGCAACCTGCTCTTTGACCACAGGAGTATAAAGACATAAAGAAATATAGACGGACAGACAAATAGACCGATAGACAGGCGTACGGACAGTAGATGGATATGGCTAAATCGACTTAAAAAGTGATTCTATTCCGATCGGTATGATAGGGTATGGGTCTATAGCTTCTCAAAATAGTCAAAAAGTCAAAATACCCTGTGTCTTGGAGTATGCATTAAGAAGGAACATGTGACTATGTGAATATAAAGATTTTTATACCCTCACTTTAGTGTGACGAGGGTATATATCATTTGCTACGGAAAAAAGTGTAACACATCGAAGGAGTGATCTAAGACCCTAAGTATGTTCGGCGGATATTCGTTTTGGGTCATTTTAAGTCGAATGAGCAATGTCCGTCCGTCTGTCTGTCTGTCTGTCTGTCTGTCTGTCTGTCTGTCTGTCTGCTGGCTGGTGCGCACGATAACTCTCGAAAGGAGTAACCGATTGACTTCAAATTTGGTAAGTGGTAATATTTTTTTCTATCTCCGGCTAAGTTCGAAGATGGGCCATATTGATCCACTCCTTCTAGTACCTCCCCCACAAAGTGTTAAAATGTTGTGAAATATTGAATCTTTAATAACTGCTATACTACTTATTCGAATCTTCTGAAATTCCACACATAGCATTAGTTTATTAGTCGCTATCAACTCGAGAAAAATGGGCCATGTTGCTACGCCCCTTTTGGTACCTCCCACACAAATGCACCATTTTGCACCAAAAGTTAACAGCTTATAACATTAATACCAGTGCATAAAAATACTTGAAATTTTGTACAGTGTAATGCTTTCATAGTGCCTACAGTCCAGTGAAAAATGGGTGTCATATTCACGCCCCTTTTGGTACCTCTTACACAAAGGTACCATTTTGCACCAAAAGATAACAGCTTATAACATTAATACCAGTGTATAAAAGCACTTGAAATTTTGTACAGTGTAATGCTTTTATAGTGTCTTTTGCACTGTGAAAAATGGGCGCTATTGCCACGCCCCTTTTTGTACCTTCCACACAAAGGTACCATTTTGCACAAAAAGTTAAGAGCTCACAGCATGAGTACCAAGTACGAAAATGCAACAACATTTTGCACAGTGTAACGCTTTTGAAGTCCCTATATCCCTGTAAAAAATTGCCGTTATCACCACGCCCCTTTTTGTACCTCCCACACAAAATGGCCAAATCATACCAAAATTTAATATTTCATAACGTTAATATACCAGTGCAAAAAACGTTTATAATTCGGCGCAGTGTAATGTATTTAAAGAATCTAGTATTCAGCGAAAAATAGGTGTATTTGTTAAAAACATTCTGGTACCTCCCATAAAAATTGACAGAATAATTCGTTTAATATTCCATATTACATTACTCACAAAGTGAGGGTATACCTTAGTCGGTTTACCCGACTGAAACTTTCTTACTTGTTAAAACTAATTAAGCTATATTTAATTAAATTTAATGAGCTTTAACATGAATAAAAGAAAACTGAATTCCATACACTGAAAAATGTTGAAAGTTATTTGAGTTTCTTAATGTAGCAATATTCATCAGCCACCCTGTACTTCAATACAAAAATGGCTCAAATACTTAAGCCGCGGAATTTAAAAAAAAAAGAAAGTGACTATTTTCATAATTTATTAAAAAACATTAATTGGTGCAAAAGCGCGCAACATCCCAGCAAAAAATAAAAGAAGTACTTCCAAAAGAATAACATTATAAGAACTTCCAAATCATAAGTATGAAAATTTTTTCGGAATTTAATGAAGTTCTTCTAAATAACTAACCAAAATGTAATTTTGGGGTATAAATTATTAATTAATTTCAAAACGATTGGATGTAAAATAAAGCTTCTGAAGTTATAAAATCCCAGATCGGAAGGAACATATATATGGGGTCTATGAAACATATGTGAAATACTGCTTCTATGGTGCTAAAGATCAAACTCGGAAGAAATATATACTTATATGGCGGGTAATAAGAATTAGTGAATGGTTCTAGAAACTAAAAGTCGACTTTCGATTTTTTCATCATTCAAATTTCCTTTCAGTCGACTAGGTCGACTAATCGGACATAAAAGTAGACCTTTTCATAGTCGAATAAAATAAAATTAAGTCATTTTAAAGCATGCTGATTTTCTTTGAAATATTTTAATTGTAGTACATTGGATTGCGATAAAAACGGAATTTATTAATAACACTTTATCCTTTCCAAAAATGTTGTTATATTGAATATATTGAATATACATGCTTCTTAAGTTCATATTTTGTAAATCTACCTTGGTGTAAGGGCATCATATAGTCGGCTCCGCCCAACTTTTGGTTTTCCTTACTGGTTTTCAAATAAATTGTTTGAAGATGTTGACAAATACTTGAATTATTTCTGGACAGGGGCTACGGAAAATACGTAGCGCTGCACCAATGTGCTATGTATTACAGCGTAGAAAAAAATACTTTTTTATAACTGAGAATGTTGACCATTTGCCAAAATGTTACTAGAAGTTACACTGTGGAGTCATTCGGCCACACTTTTCAAGAGCCAGCCATACCATATGGTTTACAAACATCTTAAAATGTCCTGAACATACATATACATATATGATCACTTTGGCCAATAGTAAATTATTTCTACCTTCCCTTCCCTATGTTAGGAAGGCTCAACATTTGTATTCCTTTAAAAGAAGAGAATTATCACTGGACCCAAAGATGTTAATAAGAACGACATACATTCATCAAATAAATACAACACCAAAAAAAACAAATCTTACAGTGCTTTAAAAGGAGTGGTGCAAAAGTGGTGACAAATAAGTACTTCCCCGGCGCGACAAGCCCTTGTTAAATTCATTGGTGAAAATCCAAATTAGAACAACTTCCGGATCATAAGTTGGGGATTTTTATTGCTTCTTTGGACGCTCTTTTTTTGATGGGATGTTTTGTGGTATAAGGAATAATATACGAGTATGCTGCAGTATAATACAAAATTTATACGTTTACCCAATTTTATCCTATTTTCATTTAAAAATAGTCCAAATTTAGACATATTTCAAAAAAAATTAAAAAATATTTCTACTCTAAAATACCTCATGTTAAAGATTCTATAGTAAGAGTATTAATTTTTACTTATGAAAAAAATATATTAGGCGCTAAAATACGCCAAATTTAAATTTTCACAACTGTTCAAGAAAAATTAAAAAAAATTTAAACTTAAAGACGCTGCTACTAGAAAAGTAAGCCACATATCGATACCTGCATTCTAAACTATGATAAGTGCTCCAAACGGTAGTTTTTCAGGAGGGGCGATCGAAGTTTGATGAATTTTTTAAATTTGTGTGAATTCCTTTATAATGCAAATGTAATGACCTGTACTGTTTTGTGAGTAACTTTTGATTGGGTTGATGGATAAACACCAAATTTTGACTGAATATAATTCGGAATATTTAGAAATTAAAAATGCAATCTCCCAAAAACTAGGCTAAGTCGACTTAGCATGTTTTAGAATGGAGGTATCGATATGACTTTGAGATTTTCAGTAGTGATGTAGAATTTAGAATTATATATATGATGTAGAATTTTTATCAATGGTAAATATTTTTCAAAAAAAAATAATTTTCATTTTTCGATTAATCTTAATTTTTTGTGAGACGGTCTACCCTTTGTGCGTCGTTTACATAATGAAGGACAGTGGCAATGCTGACCTGCTTTCCACTTCTTCCTCATTGCCACAGCTCCTGCAGAAGTCATTGGACTCAATATCTAACTTTCGCCGATCAGGCAATGTCCCGTCAGAACTGACTCTAACGTAGACAGTTTTAGAGCCCCGCTTATGCTTAGACATGCAGTTCTCTGAACCTTTCATAATTGGGTTGTAATGTATAGTTTATTAGTTGCCTTCCACCACACCACAATCCCACAATTTGAGGCCACACAGAATTAATTTGTGCATATATAAAATAAGCCAAAAAATTTATCATATTTTGTTTTTGCAGGCATGGAAAGATTTATCTCAATTTGTATTTGTAAGTCCGATTTAGATATACGAGTACATATGTTTTTTTAGCTCAATTCTACGTGAGTTTAAAATAGAATTATTTCATTAAAAAGTCAGTAAACGTTCACAGTTATAGTAGTAATAAAATTAATAGACAGGCCAGGCCGCAAATTGGAAAAATAAAAATAGAAATTTATAAAATGTTTCAAATGCCTACAAACTAGGACAAGCTATTAAGGCAATTACCTAGACACAAAACAAATTGCCCATAATCAACCCTTTTCAAAATTGAAATGTTAACAATAAGAAAAATATAAACACATTTTACACATATACATATAGTAATAAAACCTATTACTTTATTTAACCTTTTTTTGTCCAACGAGGCCTATCTCCTCGAAAAGGACTAAAAAAACAACTAACACAATTCATAAAGTGTTGTTAACAAGATTGTTTAACACACAATTTCTGTCTGACTTCATATCCTTTTTTCTCCCGAAATCTGTCGGGCAACATCCTTATCGTCGTTGCTTTCCTTTTTTCGAGCAATGGAAATAAATGGTGTAAAAAGAATCTGTGTTAACAAATCTTTTAGATGCTCAAGGATATAACAGTAAACCAACAAAAAAAACAAATACTCAAAAAACCCCTTCAATTGTAACCATATGTAAGTGGGCACAGTGAGTATATGTGTGCATGAGGGGGAATATATATCTTTAAGCACTTGGTCCCCCTCTTTTTGTAGAGAGGCTAAAGGATAGCTAAAGCAAACCATCGGCAAGTCAAGTGATACCACAAAAAAAAAACTCAACCCTGAAGGCAATATACACATAACATGGGATAACAAGCCAGAGAACAGAATCCTTAATATACTTTAAGAAAAAAAAGATGTTTTAACACTTAAACGCGTGACTTCCATTCCTGACACATTCTTTTATTGTTTCGAATGTGCTCTCACTGCCATTCTTCTGTGTCTTCGTTGATTCCTTTTTTACGTTGGTTGGTATTATTGGCCCGAAGCTGGTAATATGTATAAGTGTGTTTGTTGTTTGTGTTGATGTTGTGACTGTGTCAGTCTTGTTTTCGGAAGGAACAACAACAGGATAATTGAGTCAATTGTTAACGCACGTTTGACGTATGGAGTCAAGAGGGAAAGTGAAGATGTGTGGAGGGATAAGGATGGTTTCGCAAAAAAAACATATATTTCTAGAGAAGATGTTCATTCAATATATACTCGTAAGTGCAAAAGGGCTATCATTGTTCAGAGTCATTGGACTGTCTAGGAACATAAAATAAAGTCAGCAGAAATTAAAGACAAAGACTCAATTAGAGCAAAAGTTTAATGGGCCATGATATTTTATTGCAAACAAAATAATAAAGATTTTTAACTAGCAGATCTGAAGCATATATAAAAGAATCAAAAGAATCAAAAGAATCAAAAGAATCAAAAGAATCAAAAGAATCAAAAGAATCAAAAGAATCAAAAGAATCAAAAGAATCAAAAGAATCAAAAGAATCAAAAGAATCAAAAGAATCAAAAGAATCAAAAGAATCAAAAGAATCAAAAGAATCAAAAGAATCAAAAGAATCAAAAGAATCAAAAGAATCAAAAGAATCAAAAGAATCAAAAGAATCAAAAGAATCAAAAGAATCAAAAGAATCAAAAGAATCAAAAGAATCAAAAGAATCAAAAGAATCAAAAGAATCAAAAGAATCAAAAGAATCAAAAGAATCAAAAGAATCAAAAGAATCAAAAGAATCAAAAGAATCAAAAGAATCAAAAGAATCAAAAGAATCAAAAGAATCAAAAGAATCAAAAGAATCAAAAGAATCAAAAGAATCAAAAGAATCAAAAGAATCAAAAGAATCAAAAGAATCAAAAGAATCAAAAGAATCAAAAGAATCAAAAGAATCAAAAGAATCAAAAGAATCAAAAGAATCAAAAGAATCAAAAGAATCAAAAGAATCAAAAGAATCAAAAGAATCAAAAGAATCAAAAGAATCAAACGAATCAAACGAATCAAACGAATCAAACGAATCAAACGAATCAAACGAATCAAACGAATCAAACGAATCAAACGAATCAAACGAATCAAACGAATCAAACGAATCAAACGAATCAAACGAATCAAACGAATCAAACGAATCAAACGAATCAAACGAATCAAACGAATCAAACGAATCAAACGAATCAAACGAATCAAACGAATCAAACGAATCAAACGAATCAAACGAATCAAACGAATCAAACGAATCAAACGAATCAAACGAATCAAACGAATCAAACGAATCAAACGAATCAAACGAATCAAAAGAATCAAAAGAATCAAAAGAATCAAAAGAATCAAAAGAATCAAAAGAATCAAAAGAATCAAAAGAATCAAAAGAATCAAAAGAATCAAAAGAATCAAAAGAATCAAAAGAATCAAAAGAATCAAAAGAATCAAAAGAATCAAAAAAATCAAAAGGATCAAAAGAATCAAAAGAATCAAAAGAATCAAAAGAATCAAAAGAATCAAAAGAATCAAAAGAATCAAAAGAATCAAAAGAATCAAAAGAATCAAAAGAATCAAAACAATCAAAAGAATCAAAACAATCAAAAGAATCAAAACAATCAAAACAATCAAAACAATCAAAATAATCAAAATAATCAAAAGAATCAAAAGAATCAAAAGAATCAAAAGAATCAAAAGAATCAAAAGAATCAAAAGAATCAAAAGAATCAAAAGAATCAAAAGAATCAAAAGAATCAAAAGAATCAAAAGAATCAAAAGAATCAAAAGAATCAAAAGAATCAAAAGAATCAAAAGAATCAAAAGAATCAAAAGAATCAAAAGAATCAAAAGAATCAAAAGAATCAAAAGAATCAAAAGAATCAAAAGAATCAAAAGAATCAAAAGAATCAAAAGAATCAAAAGAATCAAAAGAATCAAAAGAATCAAAAGAATCAAAAGAATCAAAAGAATCAAAAGAATCAAAAGAATCAAAAGAATCAAAAGAATCAAAAGAATCAAAAGAATCAAAAGAATCAAAAGAATCAAACGAATCAAACGAATCAAACGAATCAAACGAATCAAACGAATCAAACGAATCAAACGAATCAAACGAATCAAACGAATCAAACGAATCAAACGAATCAAACGAATCAAACGAATCAAACGAATCAAACGAATCAAACGAATCAAACGAATCAAACGAATCAAACGAATCAAACGAATCAAACGAATCAAACGAATCAAACGAATCAAACGAATCAAACGAATCAAACGAATCAAACGAATCAAACGAATCAAACGAATCAAACGAATCAAACGAATCAAACGAATCAAACGAATCAAACGAATCAAACGAATCAAACGAATCAAACGAATCAAACGAATCAAACGAATCAAACGAATCAAACGAATCAAACGAATCAAACGAATCAAACGAATCAAACGAATCAAACGAATCAAACGAATCAAACGAATCAAACGAATCAAACGAATCAAACGAATCAAACGAATCAAACGAATCAAACGAATCAAACGAATCAAACGAATCAAACGAATCAAACGAATCAAACGAATCAAACGAATCAAACGAATCAAACGAATCAAACGAATCAAACGAATCAAACGAATCAAACGAATCAAACGAATCAAACGAATCAAACGAATCAAACGAATCAAACGAATCAAACGAATCAAACGAATCAAACGAATCAAACGAATCAAACGAATCAAACGAATCAAACGAATCAAACGAATCAAACGAATCAAACGAATCAAACGAATCAAACGAATCAAACGAATCAAACGAATCAAACGAATCAAACGAATCAAACGAATCAAACGAATCAAACGAATCAAACGAATCAAACGAATCAAAAGAATCAAAAGAATCAAAAGAATCAAAAGAATCAAAAGAATCAAAAGAATCAAAAGAATCAAAAGAATCAAAAGAATCAAAAGAATCAAAAGAATCAAAAGAATCAAAAGAATCAAAAGAATCAAAAGAATCAAAAGAATCAAACGAATCAAACGAATCAAACGAATCAAACGAATCAAACGAATCAAACGAATCAAACGAATCAAACGAATCAAACGAATCAAACGAATCAAACGAATCAAACGAATCAAACGAATCAAACGAATCAAACGAATCAAACGAATCAAACGAATCAAACGAATCAAACGAATCAAACGAATCAAACGAATCAAACGAATCAAACGAATCAAACGAATCAAACGAATCAAACGAATCAAACGAATCAAACGAATCAAACGAATCAAACGAATCAAACGAATCAAACGAATCAAACGAATCAAACGAATCAAACGAATCAAACGAATCAAACGAATCAAACGAATCAAACGAATCAAACGAATCAAACGAATCAAACGAATCAAACGAATCAAACGAATCAAACGAATCAAACGAATCAAACGAATCAAACGAATCAAACGAATCAAACGAATCAAACGAATCAAACGAATCAAACGAATCAAACGAATCAAACGAATCAAACGAATCAAACGAATCAAACGAATCAAACGAATCAAACGAATCAAAAGAATCAAACGAATCAAAAGAATCAAAAGAATCAAAAGAATCAAAAGAATCAAAAGAATCAAAAGAATCAAAAGAATCAAAAGAATCAAAAGAATCAAAAGAATCAAAAGAATCAAAAGAATCAAAAGAATCAAAAGAATCAAAAGAATCAAAAGAATCAAAAGAATCAAAAGAATCAAAAGAATCAAAAGAATCAAAAGAATCAAAAGAATCAAAAGAATCAAAAGAATCAAAAGAATCAAAAGAATCAAAAGAATCAAAAGAATCAAAAGAATCAAAAGAATCAAAAGAATCAAAAGAATCAAAAGAATCAAAAGAATCAAAAGAATCAAAAGAATCAAAAGAATCAAAAGAATCAAAAGAATCAAAAGAATCAAAAGAATCAAAAGAATCAAAAGAATCAAAAGAATCAAAAGAATCAAAAGAATCAAAAGAATCAAAAGAATCAAAAGAATCAAAAGAATCAAAAGAATCAAAAGAATCAAAAGAATCAAAAGAATCAAAAGAATCAAAAGAATCAAAAGAATCAAAAGAATCAAAAGAATCAAAAGAATCAAAAGAATCAAAAGAATCAAAAGAATCAAAAAAATCAAAAGAATCAAAAGAATCAAAAGAATCAAAAGAATCAAAAGAATCAAAAAAAATCAAAAGAATCAAAAGAATCAAAAGAATCAAAAGAATCAAAAGAATCAAAAGAATCAAAAGAATCAAAAGAATCAAAAGAATCAAAAGAATCAAAAGAATCAAAAGAATCAAAAGAATCAAAAGAATCAAAAGAATCAAAAGAATCAAAAGAATCAAAAGAATCAAAAGAATCAAAAGAATCAAAAGAATCAAAAAAATCAAAAAAATCAAAAGAATCAAAAGAATCAAAAGAATCAAAAGAATCAATAGAATCCATAGACTCAAAAGAATCCATAGACTCAAAAGAATCATAATATTTCGATATCTTGATTTCTTGACTCCCTGATTTCTTGGTTTCTCGATTTCTTTACTTCTTCATTTCTTGATTTCTTTGTTTCTTGATTTCTTGATTTCCTGAATTTTTGATTTCCTGATTACTTAGTTTCTTGATTTCTTTATATCTTGATTTCTTGATTTCTTGATTTCTTGATTTCTTGATTTCTTGATTTCTTGATTTCTTGATTTCTTGATTTCTTGATTTCTTGATTTCTTGATTTCTTGATTTCTTGATTTCTTGATTTCTTGATTTCTTGATTTCTTGATTTCTTGATTTCTTGATTTCTTGATTTCTTGATTTCTTGATTTCTTGATTTCTTGATTTCTTGATTTCTTGATTTCTTGATTTCTTGATTTCTTGATTTCTTGATTTCTTGATTTCTTGATTTATTGATTTCTTGATTTCTTGATTTCTTGATTTCTTGATTTCTTGATTTCTTGATTTCTTGATTTCTTGATTTCTTGATTTCTTGATTTCTTGATTTCTTGATTTCTTGATTTCTTGATTTCTTGATTTCTTGATTTCTTGATTTCTTGATTTCTTGATTTCTTGATTTCTTGATTTCTTGATTTCTTGATTTCTTGATTTCTTGATTTCTTGATTTCTTGATTTCTTGATTTCTTGATTTCTTGATTTCTTGATTTCTTGATTTCTTGATTTCTTGATTTCTTGATTTCTTGATTTCTTGATTTCTTGATTTCTTGATTTCTTGATTTCTTGATTTCTTGATTTCTTGATTTCTTGATTTCTTGATTTCTTGATTTCTTGATTTCTTGATTTCTTGATTTCTTGATTTCTTGATTTCTTGATTTCTTGATTTCTTGATTTCTTGATTTCTTGATTTCTTGATTTCTTGATTTCTTGATTTCTTGATTTCTTGATTTCTTGATTTCTTGATTTCTTGATTTCTTGATTTCTTGATTTCTTGATTTCTTGATTTCTTGATTTCTTGATTTCTTGATTTCTTGATTTCTTGATTTCTTGATTACTTGATTTCTTGATTTCTTGATTTCTTGATTTCTTGATTTCTTGATTTCTTGATTTCTTGATTTCTTGATTTCTTGATTTCTTGATTTCTTGATTTCTTGATTTCTTGATTTCTTGATTTCTTGATTTCTTGATTTCTTGATTTCTTGATTTCTTGATTTCTTGATTTCTTGATTTCTTGATTTCTTGATTTCTTGATTTCTTGATTTCTTGATTTCTTGATTTCTTGATTTCTTGATTTCTTGATTTCTTGATTTCTTGATTTCTTGATTTCTTGATTTCTTGATTTCTTGATTTCTTGATTTCTTGATTTCTTAATTTCTTAATTTCTTGATATCTTGATTTCTTGATTTCTTGATTTCTTGATTTCTTGATTTCTTGATTTCTTGATTTCTTGATTTCTTGATTTCTTGATTTCTTGATTTCTTGATTTCTTGATTTCTTGATTTCTTGATTTCTTGATTTCTTGATTACTTGATTACTTGATTTCTTGATTTCTTGATTTCTTGATTTCTTGATTTCTTGATTTCTTGATTTCTTGATTTCTTGATTTCTTGATTTCTTGATTTCTTGATTTCTTAATTTCTTGATTTCTTGATTTCTTGATTTCTTGATTTCTTGATTTCTTGATTTCTTGATTTCTTGATTTCTTGATTTCTTGATTTCTTGATTTCTTGATTTCTTGATTTCTTGATTTCTTGATTTCTTGATTTCTTGATTTCTTGATTTCTTGATTTCTTGATTTCTTGATTTCTTGATTTCTTGATTTCTTGATTTCTTGATTTCTTGATTTCTTGATTTCTTGATTTCTTGATTTCTTGATTTCTTGATTTCTTGATTTCTTGATTTCTTGATTTCTTGATTTCTTGATTTCTTGATTTCCTGATTTCTTGATTTCTTGATTTCTTGATTTCTTGATTTCTTGATTTCTTGATTTCTTGATTTCTTGATTTCTTGATTTCTTGATTTCTTGATTTCTTGATTTCTTGATTTCTTGATTTCTTGATTTCTTGATTTCTTGATTTCTTGATTTCTTGACTTCTTGATTTCTTGATTTCTTGATTTCTTGATTTCTTGATTTCTTGATTTCTTGATTTCTTGATTTCTTGATTTCTTGATTTCTTGATTTCTTGATTTCTTGATTTCTTGATTTCTTGATTTCTTGATTTCTTGATTTCTTGATTTCTTGATTTCTTGATTTCTTGATTTCTTGATTTCTTGATTTCTTGATTTCTTAATTTCTTGATTTCTTGATTTCTTGATTTCTTGATTTCTTGATTTCTTGATTTCTTGATTTCTTGATTTCTTGATTTCTTTATTTCCTTATGTCATGCTTTATTTATGTATATATTGAATTCTTCTTTTCTCAATTTTTGATTTCTCGATCTCTTGATATCTTGATTTTTTTAATTCTTTATTTTTTGGTTTCATGATTTTCCGATTTCTTTATTTATTTTTTTCATGATTTCTTGATAATTGCATCATGAAATATTCCAAATTTTATTTTTTTATTGCAAATTTATCAAACATTCCTTCGTCTCAATGATTTTGTACTAAACAAAGGCATTAAGAAAAGCTCATGTTTTCTTTCGAATTAAAATTTAAATTTACGAATTTCTTCCACTTTCGACTTTTTCAATATCCGTTGTAATATTCTAAAGCCTTTTCTTAAGTTTACAAAACTAAATATTCCTTTGTGAAGTCCGATGCAATATAAATCAAATGTTTCGTTTGCCATTTTTGCAATCTTCTTCAAGTATTTAAATTGTTATACAAAACATGATTACCAAATATCAGTTTATGCCAACTTGTCTTTTATTTCAAGCAGCATCCTTGTCTGCCAATCCACTTTTATTACTGTTTCATTTTCCTGGTCCATCCCAAAGAGGACATCATTTCATGTAGGACATTCTGCTTTGGTTAAGAGCAAACATTAAACAAAAACTATTTGTAGCATGTTCCAGCCATGAAAGTTGTAAAAATGTTGATTGAAAATGTTTGCCTTATCAATACCGAGTCAAAGCAGAAGCCAACAAATGCTACAAACTTGTGAAACAAATCCGAAAGATGAATATTGGGCCTCTACGCTTTCCTCAAAAATTACAATGCTGATGATGGAAATGGCAAAACAATATAAACCAAAACATCCTTGTTGACTTACGGCACTACACCATGAGAGAGGAAGAATGGGAGAGAGGGGACAATTTTTGCCAAAATTACACACATCAGAAGATGTCAACAACCAAAACCGAAAATACGCCTTGACCTTACGTTGACATAGTAACCAAACAAAAGTCTATCTTGATACATGTAATAGTCGCCCAGGCATGCTTACAAACACCCACCGACTCACCCAACTGATGATGAGCCTTAGCCTGATGAGGTTCTCGCAACGACCTTTCTCTATGGCTTAGTCTTTGGCCATTGTGACGTAATAGTATAACTTCACCGAAACCTAGTAAACCACAATAGCAGCATCCATTGCCGCTGTCCTGTTGATGATGAGGTTTTCCTTGTGAAAGCCATTGCTAAAATGAAGTTACTTTAATAAGCTCTATAAGGGTTAACAACTTGGTCAAAACATTAGTTATTGTATCGCATTACACGTAAGGATATCTGTGCCCGCACACACGCATCCTTTGGCACACAGACTTACATGTGTTTGCTCACATGCGAGGGGATGGTGAGAAATTTTCTCTCTTAGGATTCATCAAAATTTACAATAGAGTTATAGACTATGTTTTAGATGTATCTTGTTCTTACTAGAAGAGAGGTGGAAAAAGAGATCCAACACAGTAAAATTAAATTGGTTGCAATGACAAACAATTTAATTTATTTATAAATAACATTGGTATACATAGATAACACAAAGCAAAAAAAAATTTTGTCAAAGGGCTGTGAATAACATTTTCTAGTGTATAACGGTGTCCTAAATACAAAAAAAAATATTAAAAATTTTAATTTTTTATGTTAAATTTTTTTTTATGGTAATTTTAAAAAAAAATTTCTTTAAACTTTCATTTTCTTTGAAGTTGCCTTTAGTATTTGGACAATTTTTTGAAGTTTAAGCTCGCTTAAGTTGGGATATAATTTAAACTAAAGGAAATGAGGACTACGAATGTCAACATTGACACTTTCACTTGGAAACAGAAGTTCAGTAACTAGCGTTAAAACAAATAGAAAAATATGATTTTTTTCACAAAAAAAATTGGCCCTAAAAAACATTAAAAATAAAAAATGGTAATAAATGTTTTGCTCTCATTTTTGAAAGCTAGCAACATAACGAAGAATACAATGCATGTTTGAAGAAAATTTATGGACAAATGTAAAAATTATAGCACTTTTGGTAGAAATGAGAGAATTTCAACATAATCTTGTTTCTATACCCCACAATTGTGAACAAGGGTATCATATGATGCGGGCCAAACGTGTAACACATCGAAGGAGTGACCTTATAGACACCAAGAATATTTGAGGGAAATCCTTTTTGGGCTATTTTAAGACTTTTGAGCAATGTCCGTCAGCCTGTCCGTCTGTCTGGCTGGTGCGCACTATAACTTTCGGCAGGATTATCCGATTGACTTCAAATTTGGTAGGGGTCAATATTTTTTCTATCTCAGGCTAAGGTCAAAGATGGACTATGATGGTCAACTCATTCAAGTACCTCCCCCACAAAGGGTCAAAATTAAGTGAAATATTGATACACCGTCGACAAAAAAGAATTTTTTTCTTGTGTTTCCTTTTTAATGCATAGATTCTGATGACATCAAAATTCTAAATATCAAAAAATGCCAAAATATTGATTCTTAGCTTCTAACGCTTGTCTTTGTAAAGTGTACATTGATAAGAATGTTTTGCACTTAAAACCTTACTAAATTAGCTACAGCTTTTTAAATTAATCATCACCGATCAGACTTTAAGATAAAATCATAAAAATATAACAATTGTGCATCTTTAGATTGTTTTATGGGTATTTTTTTTTGAAAATTATTAAAATTTTCTCAAAAATCGTCGAAACCGCTGAAGGGATGGAAAATAGTATTGTAAGAAGCGGAAGGCTACTTTAAAACATTTCTGAACATTTTTATGCAAACTTTTTGTACTTTTATGATTTTATCGAAAGTTCTGTTCGGCCATAAATAAAATGAGACTATTCCAAAGAAAATCGATGTATAACTTATGTATAACGAGGAAACCAGTCCCTTCTTTTGAAATTCGAAAATATCCTCTAATTTCTACAAAAACAAACTGTGGAAAAAATAATATTATTATCAAAAAAACCAAACTTTTACACTTAGAAGTCAGACCCAAAAATCGTCTTTCTCAATTCCACACATAGTATTAGATTCTTGGTCGCTATCATCCTGGCGAAGTTGCCACGCCCCATTTGGCACTTCCCATACAAATAGACAATTTTGCACAAAATGTTAACGGCTTATAACTTCGTTTTCTGCACATACAAACACTTGACTTTTTGTACAGTGTAATGTTTTTATAGTACCCATAGTATATTAAACAAGTAAAGACGGATTAAGTTCGGTCAGGTCCTCGAAGACGCAAACATAGAAACATTAATTTTGAGAGGTTAATTTGGGCCCTATATAAATGCAAAGAAACCAATTTCATTTTGAAACCAGTAAGGAAAGGCTAAAGTCGGGCGGTGCCGACTATATAATACCCTACACCACTCTCGTAATATTGAATAACTCTGATATATAAATTTTGTAATTCATGTATAAATTGTTTACATAAATTTACTTTTGGGACATTTTATACTTAAATAATACCCTGTACCACAGTGTGGTGTAGGGTATAAAAACGATTGGATCTAAAGAGCCAAATCGGATGAAACATATATATGGGAGCTATAGCTAAATCTTTACCGATTTTCTTCAAATTCGGTAGTGTTGGTTCATGGATCAATAAACTCTACCATTCTAAATTTCAAAACGATTGGATGTAAAATACAGCTTCTATAGAACTAAAGGGCCAAATTGGACGAAACATATATATGGGAGCTATAGCTAAATCTTAACCGATTTTCTTCAAATTCGGCAGTGTTGGTTCATGGATCAAGAAACTCTACCATTCTAAATTTCAAAATGATTGGATGTAAAATACAGCTTCTACTGGACTAAAGGGCCAAATCGGACGAAAAATGTATATGGGAGCAATAGCTAAATTTTAACCGATTTTCTTCAAATTCGGTAGTGTTGGTTCATGGATCAATAAACTCTACCATTCTAAATTTCAAAACGATTGGATGTAAAATACGGCTTCTATAGAACTAAAGGGCCAAATTGGACGAAACATATATATGGGAACTATAGCTAACTCTTAACCGATTTTCTTCAAATTCGGTAGTGTTGGTTCATGGATCAATAAACTCTACCATTCTAAATTTCAAAATGATCGGATGTAAAATACAGCTTCTATAGGACTAAAGGGCCAAATCGGACGATACATATATATGGGAGCTATAGCTAAATCTTAACCGATTTTCTTCAAATTCGGCAATGTTGGTTCATGGATCAAGAAACTCTACCAATCTAAATTTCAAAACGATTGGATGTAAAATACAGCTTCTATAGGACTAAAGGGCCAAATCGGACGAAAGATATATATGGGAGCTATATCTAAATCTGAACCGATTTCAACCAAATTCAAAAGCGATCTTAACAGCCGCGAAATACTCTAAACTGCAAAAGTTCAGAACGATCGGAGTGAAATTGCGACCTGTAGTCGACGAACAACTTTACATGGACAGACGGACGGACGGACGCACGGACGGACGGACGGACATCGTTAAATCGACTCAGCTAGTGATTCTGAGTCGATCGGTATACTTTAAGGTGGGTCTAGCTGTGTTATTTTCAGGTGTTACAAACATCTGCCGTGAAACAAACTTATAATACCCTGTACCACAGTGTGGTGTAGGGTATAAAAATATGGGTCGATTTAAAACTATATAATGTTGTAATCCCTTGTAAATCCCTTTTAGAATTGTTGGCGGAAATTTCAACACTACCGAATTTGATGAAAATCGGTTAAGATTTAGCTATAGCTCCCATATATATGTTTCGTCCGATTTGGCCCTTTAGATCTATAGAAGCTATATTTTACATCGAATCGTTTTGAAATTTAGAATGGTAGAGTTTCTTGATTCATGAACCAACATTGCCGAATTTGAAGAAATTCGGTAAAGATTTAGCTATAGCTCCCATATATATGTTTCATCCGATTTGGCTATTTAGATCCACTCGTTTTTATACCCTACACCACACTGTGGTACAGGGTATTATTTAAGTATAAAATGTCCCAAAAGTAAATTTATGTAAACAATTTATACATGAATTACAAAATTCTCATTTTTGAGAACTGTTATCATTATCTACATATAGAATGACAAACAAATAGGTATGGTCATGTAGACTTATTCACGTCAAATGTTAAATAAGTGACCTTATTATGGATATTCCACAAAGTTACACCTGTGTAATGCCTTCTAACCAATATATTTTTTAAGCCACGTTTGCTTCTGAGGTAAACCTGACTTAAGAATTTTAAAAATATAAATCAGATTTTATTATTACCACGGTCCGATATACGTTCTCATAACAAATAATAATTTGATTCCGCTCACATAGAAAGAATTTACAATGTGTTTTATATAAAAATCCTGAAATATATGTGGGAGAAAACAGTAAAAAATCTGTATCTTTTAAACCAAAATGACCTCCATCGTGAAACTTATGTCACGTGTAAAGGACATTAACGGTTAAACTACAAAAAATATGAAGAAAAAAAATTTGGTGCATTTCGAGATATTGAAGGAGTAAAAAAAATTTTAAATTTTTAATGTCCTTCAACAAGGACAATATTTTTTTTTTAAATTGTTAGCTTTGAAGTACGAGTGTGGCCAGTTACAATGACACTAAAATCGTTGAAATCGGATGACGCGTTCTTAAGTTATACTCTGTTGAATTCAGTATCCTTTAAGAAAAAAGTGGAGACTCGACCAACTTTCGGACGCTGTAAAACAAGAACCATAACGAATATGGACTAAATATAGACATCATACAAATTGTAGACACTAGGAGATATCGTGTACCAAATTTCATCGAAATCGAGGGGGTCGTGTTAAAAAGTGGGTCGACTGCCGTTGGAATTACCCTACTTTCTTCATACTTGAATGTAGAAATTTATACCTAGATGTTAACAAAATCAAAAATTCAATTTTTCACATAATCTTCCTAACCTTTAATACAAACAATGTCAACTTTCCGGGAAGACCTCGCACAATCGCATTTGTCCCTTAACAAACAAACATGCATACATGTCCAATAATATCTACAATAGATATAGGGGTTCATTTTGGAATACTAGAATTTAAAGCTTTATGAGTTTTAAGACAAATTCATTTTATGGATTGTTATATGATTATGTCCACACTTGGAATGTTACAGATGGATTTAAGTAACCCACGTATTACTTGAGTAGGGAGAAGGCAGCATCTATTTTTATATAAAAAAAGTGTCGCATGATCGAAAAAGAGCTTAAATGTCTAGGGCACTTCAGATTAGGGCAATCATGTCAGATGTTTAGGGCAAATAAGATTTATAACTTGAATGTAATTTGAGCTCTCCCCGTCTACCTGTTTGGCTGATATATATGCATGTATTTTGTATGTGATAATATTTATAAAAAAAAGTAGATTATTTTTAGATCGCCCACCAACCTCTAACTAAAACATCGCTCCGCCAAGATCAACGAAATTAGATGTTATGAGGGATTTATTATTGCAATAAATTACACCGATCGAAAAAACAATTTTTCTTCTTGTGTTTCTGTTTTATTGAAGGCAGACATAAAAAACGCCAAAATTCCAGTCTTAGCTTTTAATGTTTTCTTTTGTCAGTTTTACATCGTTAAGAAAGTTTTGAAGTTAAAACCTTACCAAATTAGCTACAACTTTTTAAATTATGGTCTCATTTTATCATGACATCAGATTTTGCGATAAAATCATAAAAAGGAAACAATCGTAAATTTTTATATTGTGTTATTAGCCTTTTATTTAATAATTAATAATATTTTCTTATAAAATAGGACATTGCAATATTTTGTAAGATATCGTCGAAACTGATGAACGGATGGAAAATTGTATTATACGAAGTTGAAGGCTACGTAAATTTGAAATTTTTAAAGCTTTCCTGAACCAGCCTCTTTGGTTCGAAATCATTGCCACTGTCTTTAACATTTTTTCTGTCAACTGTCCCAAGCAATTTTTGTTTATATCTGACTCAATTGTTTCAAACAGTTAGCGTTATAACAATAACAAAACTTGAACCAAATTTTGTTATATTTCATAAAAATGGGCGAAGTTGGCGGGTTCAAATATAGCAAAGTTGTGCCATTTTATGAAAAAATAGTTTTATATTTATAACACAGTGCGACAAATGGTAGGGGTCATTGATCGGCGGGGGGTTCTGACTACCGGGAAATCTTATATCGGTCAAGAAATAGTTATACGTGTACCAGCGTTTTGCTGGATCACGTCTAGAAATCGAGATATATCGATTTGAAGTTATTAAGTGTCATATATGGGAATTTGTCACATTTTGGGGGTAAAAGCGTTAAGTTCGGCCATGCCGAATCTTATATACCCTACACCATGGATTTCATTCAATTCTACTACTGGGAAAATCTTTGGATTTGGAGAAAATCTTGGAACCATTCTTTTTGTTTAAGCAAATTATTAAAAAAAACAAACTCTGCAATTTTTAGCCAAATTTTAGGTCTAAATTTTTTAGCCAAACTCTTCATCTGAAAAATGTGTCATGTCTTAAATTAGCATATTTAACGGCTACCTCTTCACGGGGACTACAACAAAACATAAACTGACTAGTTTAAATTTTATTGAGATGAGTTCTTGCCAAAATAGAATACAAACTGCAAAGTTTCAGCTAAATTGCTTAGAAAATGTGTTGTTTATGGCTTAAATAAGCATTTTTGTGTGCGACATCTGTAGGTGGACTATATCAAAATATGAATTGATTTAATAGCATTTCACTGTGATGAATTCTTGTCTAAACCAAAAACAAACAGCAAAGATTAGCGTAAAATGTTTAGAAAATGTGGTATTTATGGCTTAAATAAGCCTATTTTGGATTGACTATAACAAAATATGAACCGATTTATAAAATTTTTGCTGTGATGAATTTTTTTCGTGCCTGCAAAAACAATTTTTTTTGAAAACATTTAAATTTGTTTCTAATTGTTTTAACGACAGTTACTAAACTTCCGTTTCTACGTAAAGGTGAATATTAATTTAAATGATATCACGACTAAGTCAAGCTTATACTTCAAAAATGTGGTCCATATACTACGAAAAAATTAATTTTTAGGAAAAAATATTACCTTAAAAAAATTGTTTTGGTTTTATAAAATACTTTGACTCAATCAGGCAGGAATCAAGGGTGGTCTTCATACCAAAGCCTGGCAAGACGAGTTATACGCCCCCACAAAGGCTTATCGACCCATTAGCCTAACAATGTACAGACCGATACACTTATCCAGTCCTTAGACGAGTTTCAGGTTGACCGGGCGCTGAAAAACTGGACCAACAATATGCTAAGGAATAGGTGGAATATTTGTGGGTCATATGACGTAAAAATTAGAGACAAGGTAAATCGTGGTATACATCAGGTAGCATTTTATCGCCTCTTCTATGGGTTACGACGATACACAGTCTCCTAAAAGCCCTCACCAATGAAGGACTTAAACCAGTCTGTTATGCAGACGATGTTGTAATGCTTCTAAGGGGCTTTCATCCAAATCTATTATGCAGAAGAGCTAAAGAGGAACTTAACATAGCATACAACTGGGCACAACCAAGGGGATTGAATGTTGACCCAGACAAAACAGAAATATGTCTATTTACAAGGAAAAAGAAGATCCCACGTTGACAATTGCTATAACTAAAAAGGTAAAATACTTGGGAGTAATCTTGGATCAGAAACTGTACTGGAAAAATCATCTTGAAGAAAGAGTTACAAAGGCCCACAGATGTTGGTCGTTGTGCAGAAGAGCTATAGGTTTAAAATGGGGACTACGTCCAAATATGACACGATGGCTTTACATGAGCGTGATTAGACCAATAATCACCTACGCCTGTGTAGTGCGGTGAACATCAATGGACAAGAAGTGCAACGTAATACCTTTGCAAAAATTCAAAGACAGCACTCAAGCCCGACTTTCACACATGCAAGATCCCAACATTTCGGGTCCGACATAGTACCTGACTTGACTCATCTCAGAGAATATGATTGGAAGATACTGAGAAAATTCGTGTCTAGTACCGATTTTCTGTAACTCGTGAGGTATAAGAAGATCATAAATTAGGATCGCACAACAGGCCGAACCACTGGCTTAAGCGTATGTCCATGGACATGAGACGTTTAAACGTCTCCTCTCTTCAACCTAACCTACCCTAACCTTGTATAACCTTGTATCAATATAAAAAAGGTTTTTAGGCTTTGGGCACAAAACAATTTTTTGTTGCTTAGTGTATCAGCTTGATTTTGTTAATTTCCTAACATTTTTCCGGTGGAGTGTACATAAAATTCGGCCCGTCCGAACTTACTACCGTGCTTATTTGTTTCATTAAAGGATTTGACATCTACAAATAGTCAGTGCCTTCGTACTAATGGCGATTTACCCATCCTAACTTCATTGGTCATTGATTAAATGTCACTCATTTCTACCAAAAAGCACTGACACTTTACAAAATTCATTGGCCACGGATAGAAGCCAGAGTTATCTGTCAAAAGTCATTGACTTGATTAAAATGTATTTAGAAATCCCAAAAGTTCGATTTTTTCGGCTTCGATTTTAATGAAATTTTCCCTTGCAAAGTTGTATAAACCTTGATTAAAGGCCATTGTCTCAAGATTCAATATCAATAGCTTTTAAAAAACTAAACAAAAAGTTTACAAAATAAGCGTAACTCTTCGACATCATTATCGGCTAACAAACTATAAAATGTCATCTATATTTATTTTACAACTGGATTAAGGTTTTCTTACTTGATTTGCCTTCGCTTTATACAATGACTTACAATATCTTCTCATTTGGAATACTACAAACAAACCTCACTTCAATCATCCCAAAACACCTGCCCCACTTTGTGTTTGTTTACATTGTTCGAGTTGGTAAACCCTTTTCCAAACAAAGACTGAGAAGGAGGCGTTTGCTGGTATTTCTGCTGCTTTGATGACGATGATGGTGTTGAGAAGCCGAAAGAGAGAAGCGGGTTTGGGGGGCAAAGAGTTAAAAATCTAGAGGTATTGAAGCATAAGCAAAAGGCTTTATTGCCTTTTGTTAGAACTCTGTATGAGAATGTTTTTCCAGTTGAGGTTTTCTGCTGCTGCTGCTGATTGTCGGTCGGTCGGTCGGCAGTTTGGTTTTCTCTAACACAATTTCGAAGGATGTGTGCGTAACTGTGGTTGCATCGACACGCATATATGTATGTGTGTGTGCGTGTTCATCTTTGTAAACAAACACAATACCACACATATACACACGCAGACATTGGTTTGAACATACTGGTACTTACATATACGTTAAAATAAGTGTATGTGTATGTCTTTCAGGGAAGGTTTTTGTTTATGTACTTAAGCTTTGATTTTCGGTTTAAATTGGTTACATGGTCACATGGTCACAAATCGCCATAAACAAGATGACAATTAAAATGTTAGAAATGCGAGACTTCTATTGGTATTCGATTTTTCCTAAACTTGTTATGAAAGCAAAATGGCAAAGGGATGAGTATGAGTGTTATTGTTTTTCAAAATAATCATCATACGCTCCCATGTATTCACATAATCATTCTTAGTTGTGTGCATAACTGAAAGTATTTTTATACCCTACACCACACTGTGGTACAGGGTATTATGATTTTGTGCATTTGTTTGTAACACCTAAAAGGAGAAGAGATAGACCCATTGTTTATTATACCGATCGACTCAGAATCACTTTCTGAGTCGATTTAGCCATGTCCGTCTGTCTGTCCGTATGTCCATGTATTCTTGTAATCAAAGTGCAGGTCGTATTTATGGTCCGATTGTGATGAAATTTAGCATAGTCCTCTTTTTTGGCTCAAGGACGATCCCTATTGAAATTGGTTAAAATCGGTTCAGATTTGGATATAGTCCCCATATATATGTTTCACCCGATTTGACATGCAAGCGCCGTAGAAACCACATTTTACATCCGATCTTTATGAAATTCGGCAGAGAGAGTTTTATCATTACGTGAATGAACACTACCAAATTCGGAGAAAATCCGATCAGATTTAGATATAGCCCCCATATATATGTTTCACCCGATTTGGCATGTAAGCGCTGTAGGAACTGTAAGCGCTTACATGCGCTTTATTTAGTTTTTTGCTTCTCCTGTAAAATATTTAAATCTGATGATAGACCCTTTCTCGTTTCTGATGACGATATTTATTTTTTTTTTAAATCACAAATCAATTTGCGCTATTTTAAGTTAATTTATTTAATTTTTTTTCAATTGTTATTACGAGTTCTAATCCGCTTAACATCATCAATTAAAGGATAAGATATCAATCAAATTTTTATAATTTGTTCTTTAATTCTCGAATGTCCGATTCCTGAAAATTTAAAAACTCTAATTAGTACCAACTTTTTTGTACGTATACTTGTCGGTTTTTAGGTAGATGATGTTGATCGGATTAACTAGACTGGACTATAATAGCTTAATGACACCTATTAATTACATTTATCGATACCTCCATTCTAAAACATGCAAAGTCGACTTGGAATGTTTTAGAGAGATTACATTTTTAATTCCTAAATACTCCTAATTATATTCAGTCAAAATTTGGTGTTTTTCCGTCAACCCAATCAAAAGTTATTCTCAAAACGTTACAGGCCATTCGATTTGCATTATAAAGGAATTCCACACAAATTTAAAAAAAAATGAATCAAACTTTGATTGCCTTTCCTGAAAAACTACCTTTTTGCACTTAGCATTGTTTAGAATGGATGTATTGATATGTAGATGTTTATGATAGATGATATTGATCGGATTAAATTGAGCGTAATATTACAGAGAGAATTTTCTTGGATAACCTGTCGTGTTTCCGGAAAAAATTGTATTGTACTTTTCAGAAAAAGTAAAATACAGGGTGGAGCGCGGTAATTTCCTTTTTTGGGAAAGAAATAAAAAAAGTTATGAACCTTAGAAAAATTTGTTTTATATTTTAATTATATTGAACAGTAAGGGAATTTTTAAATTACATGGTTTTAGATAGTGTATCTGGCAAATGTCGACCTTCGCTATCCACACACAGCTGCATACATGAACTCATGAACTCTAACAAGCATGTCGACTGGTACTCTGCCAATTTCAGCCTCAATATTGTTAATTAGATCTTCCAAGGTGGACGGTTGATATATACATTCGCAGGGAAAAAAATCTCCCGTCAGCCACTATAAGCCACGCACACTCTCTTCGACCAACAGTGCCGCCACAGCCTGCAGTGCAAAAAAGCAAATTCCCGCGCTCCATCCTGTATAAAAATAATTTTTTCATAAAATATTTCAAGCTTGTAAAATATTTCAGACCTTGAGCTTGAAATATTTTACGGAAAAATTAACAGTGAATAACAAAAATATAAATTTTTTAAATATTTTTTCTATATTTTGGGATAACAGAAAGATAAATATAGAAATACAAATAAACTATGCAACAACAAAAATTGTATCCGAGACTTAAAAACTTTTTTTGTGTAGATTAAGATATACCAGATGTAGTAGTTTTTTTAAATTCCACTTTTGGAATTTATTCTCCCACTACTGGGAACGAGGGCATATAGTATATCATTTGTTAAAGGCCAAAAGTGTAACACATCAAATACGGGACCTAAGACCTCAACTATATTTGGCGGAAACCCATTTTAAGTCATATGAGCAATGTCCATCCGTCTGGCTGAAGCGCACGATAACTCTAGAAAGACGTAACAGACAGACTTCGAATTTAGTACTTGATAGTACTAAATCAGATCAGTACGAAATTTGGCAGAGAGAGTTCTCTTATTACATGAATAAACACTGCCAAATTCGGGGAAAATCGGTTCAGATTTTGATATAGCCACCATATATATGTTTCACCCGATTTAACATTTAAGCGCTGTAGAAATCGTGTTTTATATCCGATCAGTACGAAATTTAACAGAGAGAGTTCTTATATTACATGAATAAACACTGCCAAATTCGGGGAAAATCGGTTCAGATTTTGATATAGCCACCATATATATGTTTCACCCGATTTAACATTTAAGCGCTGTAGAAATCGTGTTTTATATCCGATCGGTACGAAATTTAACAGAGAGAGTTCTCTTATTACATGAATAAACACTGCCAAATTCGGGGAAAATCGGTTCAGATTTAGATATAGCCACCATATATATCTTTCACCCGATTTAACATTTAAGCGCTGTAGAAATCGTGTTTGATATCCGATCGGTACGAAATTTAACAGAGAGAGTTCTCTTATTACATGAATAAACACTGCCAAATTCGGGGGAAATCGGTTCAGATTTAGATATAGCCACCATATATATCTTTCACCCGATTTAACATTTAAGCGCTGTAGAAATCGTGTTTTATATCCGATCCGTACGAAATTTAACAGAGAGAGTTTTCTTATTACATGTATGAACACTGCCAAATTATTATCGCAATGCCCATTTTCGCATTGGTAGGTAGGTGTAGGGTATTATATAGTCGGCCCCGCCCGACTTTCTGTCTTTCCTTACTGGTTATATCATAGAAAATAATAATGACGGAATTGAAATAAAGAAAATATTGCAGAAAAAATCTACAAACAGGGTCGGAAATAAATATTCACACATAACTAACAATTGAGTTTAAGCCTATTTAAGCCTATTTAAAATGAAACAAAAGGCAATGCCCGATGTGATATTTAGGAAATATATTCGTCACTCTTCTCTAAAGGGTTCAGCGTTTCTATAAAAATCGTTGAGTATATTATTTACAGCCCACAAACTAACTTATTTGTCACCATAGTATACTAATGTTTCTTTGTTAGTGCCGTTCATTCCAGAAGTCAAATCGGAAGGATCATATATATGGGGGCTATATCAAAATATGAACCGATTTCAACTAAATTTAGTAGTCTCTATAAATAGCTGATATGGTGTCAAATACGCCTCCATAGCCCCTTGAAGCCTAATTGGAATTAACATATATACATATATATCAAATAGATATATCAAAATCTGAATTGACTTACACTAACTTTAGTGGTCTTTATTATTGGGTGAAGAGATTTTTCCTTGCCAATTTTTAGCTCGATCTGGTGTAAAAAAACACCTTCTATATCCCTTAGAACCCAAATCAGAGGAAAATATATATGGACGCTATATATAAATCCGAACCGACTACCACCAATTTCAAAAGGAATAGTCCCGGGACTAAAAAATGGGCTGTGTTAATCATTACAATCGAAGCATAATTACGACCTGCACTTTGATTACAAGGATACATCTACAGACGGACGGACATGGTTAAGTCGATTCAGGACTGTGTACCACAGTGTCGTGTCGGGTATAAAAGCGTGCCCTTGTTTGGTAGATATATCAAAAATGAACATGTTTTGCCAATAGCTGTTGGGAATAATTAAGCATAACATAAAATACAAAATGTCAAATTTCATAACTTTCATTCAGAGAAAGAATTTAATATCAAATTGGCCTCAAGAAGCATTTCACAATAGTCTTTGTTAGCTTTAATAGCTTGCTAACCAGAACCATGGTCTTTATCTGCAAATTGGTGTCGTTGTCACTCATGACCCATTACCAGCCATGCCTTAAGTTAGTCACTATAAAAGTAAAACTATAGTTTTGTTTTATGTTCTTTTGTTTTCCTCTTATTTTATGGAACTTTTGCACCATAATCATTTAAGGTAAACATTTAATAATGTTGCCTTCAATATAACAACAACAAAATACAATCATTACACAATGTTTGAATTGAATGTACTTTTGTAGTCGTATACTGGGAGGAGGTCAATTAAAACATAATTACAACTCTCTGCACACAATATTCTTTTATGAGCTCTCACACACAACCACAACTACGCATTCTCACACAACACTCTCCCTTACTTTAACACAAAAAAGGAAACGGAAAACAATTCCTTCGATATGCGGTGAAGGAAACACAGCAATACCAACACTCACAAACACACACATACACATACATACTCAAAGAAATACATCTCGTTATTGTTTCACATAATGGGAACATTATGAACTGGTCTTGCACAAAAGAGACTGGCATATGGGGCAATTCATGGGTTATTTCAAAAATGTATTTAGAATTAGAAAATAGTACACATCGCTCATTTTGTGCAGATGGCGATTTAAATCTTTTACATAAAAACGGCGCATACTGGGAGGAATTCCAAAAAAGGGAAATAATTCTGTCGTTTATTAACCAGACAACCGGTTGCGAACAAACTTGGCATGTTTGTAGAAGAGGTATTAGAGAAGATACGTTTTAAGTTTGGGCCCACTGTGCTTTACAGGGGCGGAGCTGCAGGCCTCAAAATTGGCAACCTCGGGTAAAGATAATCTTTAAGCGCGTGTATCTTTCGCCTTTTACGTTCGATTCATAAAATCTGTGTATTCTAGTACTCGTAACTAAGGTCTACAAAAGGCTTTTTGCACCTAACAGTTAACTCGTATAGTTACCGAGATATCTTCATTTGAAAATTGAATTTTTAATTTTTTTCCCCGACCCTGTGCTAGTATTTTGTAAATATCGAAGCGGAGTGTGCGATTTTATGTATTTTTTTTAGAAAAAAAGTATAAGTCGTATTTTTAATTTTTAGAAGAAGTTAGGTAAAATATTTACTATAATCTTAAAGGAATGTTCTCAAAAAAAGAACGGGTCAAAATTAATAATGGGTATTGTTACCAAGCTTCTCCAATTTACACCATTTTTTATACAAATTTCAAAAGTAAGTCACATTTTCTCCAACCGCAAAGCTAAAATGTTAAAACATTTGGCATATTTATATGTGGTAAGGTGTTGTAAGTTGAACTGCAAAGGGAATCTGAAATCCGGATTTTGGTATAGTAGATATAGGGGAAAATCCAAAAAATCCCATTTTTGGGATTTTCAAAATTGTTTGGGGAATTGTGGGATTGACTTTTGGAAATATAATGATTCGCGAAATACATTCGATTTGTGATATCAAGACCTACAAACTAAAAAATCGTCATTGAAATATTTCCAATTTTAAAAATGTTATGTCGTTTTTACATTTCTGTCTGCATTTGCCTTTTTCCTGACCCTGTCCTAGCATTTGCTTAATATCAGTGCAGAATATAAACCGATTTCTCTTACATCAACTTATCTAAATTGACAACAAAATTTGCTATATAATGTGATGATAGAGTGGTGTTTATAGAAACTGCAGCTAATTCTACTAAGAAATTAAAAGTCTCTACCAATCTTTGTATTTGTTTCTATTACTTTTTTTGCAATAGACAGAAAGTAACTGCAACATATGGTTTCGAACCAAAATATATTCTGACTAAATAACAAAAGCACAGACCAACAATAAATAACAACAACACATAATGTACAAAATTTCTGTCAAATGTGCCGGCTTATACAAAAGTTATGGCCATATCAATTTATATTTTCAAATGATAGGCAATTTTTGTATTTTATGTAGTATTTTGGAGATACTAGGGAATTTATAACAAGAAAGTATAACATATTTACATTCATCCCAAAGGACACTTCCTGCAGAATATTTTCGAGAAAAGAACAAGTCAAAAATTGTTATTAATAGTTTTGCCACGCTTCTCCAAATTATAAAATTTTTTACGAAAATTTCAAAACATGGCCACATTTTCGATAATCGAAAAGCTAGGATATGAAAACCTTTACCATTTTTATATGTAGTAATGTGCTATACAATCAACAGCAAAAGGAATTTTGAGCCCGGCTTTTAGTATAACAGATTATGGGGAAAAACAACCAATTCTCTTTTTTTTTTGGAGATTTTCGAATTTATTTTTGGAATTGTGGGATTATTATTTACAAATGCAATAATATTATATCTAGCTTCTATTTCTATTGTCAAGACGTACAAATTACAAAAAAAAATAATTGAGATCAATTAATTTTTAAAGATTTTATAGAATTATAAAATATACTTTGAAAACAATTGTTGTTTGTTTTTCCCGATCCTTTCCGGTATATATTATAGCGGGTTATAAATCGATTTCTTTCTCACTATATTTTCTGAATAGACAACAAAATTTGCTATTTGATGGCAAAATATTGCAATTTGATATAACCACTGAGACAAAAGTAATGGCCATTTGAAGTTAAACTTTACCAAAACAAGTAAGAAAGTTTCAGTCGGGTAAACCGACTAAGGTATACCCTCACTTTGTGAGTAATGTAATATTGAATATTACTCGAATTATTCTGTCAATTTGTGTGGGAGTTACCAGAAGGGGTTTATATAATACACCTTTTTTCGCTGAACATTAGATACTTTAAATTCATTGCACTGTGCCGACTTATAAGCATTTATGTGCACTGGTATAAACGTTATGAGACATTAAATTGTGGTATGATTTGGGAATTTTGGACTGTAGGCAATATAAAAGCATAATACTGTACAAAATTTCAAGTATTTTTATACACTCTTATTTATGTTATAAGCTGTTAACTTTTGGTGCAAAATGGTGCATTTGTGTGGGAGGTACCAAAAGGGACGTGGCGACTTCGCCCATTTTTCTCGAGTTGATAGCGACTAATAAGCTAATACTATGTGTGAAATTTCAAAAGATTCGAATAAGTAGTATAGCAGTTATTAAAGAATCAATATTTCACAACATTTTAACCCTTTGTGGGGGAGGTACTAGAAGGAGTGGACCAATATGGCCCATCTTCGAACTTAGCCGGAGATAGAAAAAAATATTACAACATACCAAATTTGAGGTCAATCGGTTACTCCTTTCGAGAGTTATCGTGCGCACCAGCCAGCAGACAGACAGACACACAGACAGACAGACAGACAGACAGGCAGACAGACGGACGGACATTGCTCATTCGACTTAAAATGACCCAAAACGGATTTCCTCCGAACATACTTGGGGTCTTAGGTCACTCCTTCGACGTGTTACACTTTTTTCCGTAGCAAATGATATATACCCTCGTCACACTTAAGTGAGGGTATAAATATGTTTGCATGTTTTTCGACAAAAATTGTATGGCATAGTGTTATCGCTCTTAATTTGCATTTCTGGGTTGATATTTGGTAATATGAGTTTATTTGCACCCGAATCAATTCACATGCGATCCATGGTGGGAGTATATAAGATTCGGCGTAACCGAACTTTACTTGTTTTAGTTTTCAATATCTTATTAAGAAATCGTCACTTCTGGGAAAATTTCAATGTCCTTAAAGAATCGTTAAAATTAAGATTATTTTTCTGTGAACAAAGTTATACAAAAAAATTTTTATCTTTTTAAAATTAATTCTTTCATTCATATGGAAAATTTTTTTCGTTGCGTGCATTGCATATTCATACCTTAATTTGTAAGAAATTAGTTGTAAAATGTATCACTTTATTCAACTATTTATACCCTACACCACACTGTGGTACAGGGTATTATAACTTTGTGCATTTGTTTGTAACACCCAAAAGGAGAAGAAATAGACCCATCGTTTATTATACCGATCGACTTAGAATTACTTTCTGAGTTGATTTAGCTATGTCCGTCTGTCCGTCTGTCCGTCTGTCTGTCCGTCTGTCCGTCTGTCTGTCTGTGCATGTATTCTTGTAATCAAAGTACAGGTCGTAATTATGGTCCGATCTCGACGAAACTTTACACATATGTTTTATTTGGCCCAAGGACGATTCCTATTGAATTTGGTTAAAATCGGTTCAGATTTAGATATAGCCCCCATATATATGTTACCCCAGATTTGACATGTAAGCGCTTTAAAAACTTTATTTTATATCCGATCAGTCTGAAATTCGGCAGAAAGAGGTTTCTTATCATATGAATGAACACTGTTAAATTTGGAATAAATCGGTTCAGATTTAGATATAGCCCCCATATATACGTTACCCCCGATTTGAAGTGTAAGCACTGTAAAAATGTTATTTTATATCCGATCAGTATGAAATTCGGCAGAAAGAGGTTTCTTATTATATGAATGAACACTGTTAAATTTGGAAGAAATCGGTTCAGATTTAGATATAGCCCCCATATATACGTTACCCCCGATTTGAAGTGTAAGCGCTGTAAAAATGTTATTTTATATCCGATCAGTATGAAATTCGGCAGAAAGAGGTTTCCTATTATTTGAATGAACACTGTTAAATTTGGAAGAAATCGGTTCAGATTTAGATATAGCCCCCATATATACGTTACCCCCGATTTCATATGTAAGCGCTGTAAAAATGTTATTTTATATCCGATCAGTGCGAATTTCGGCAAAAAGAGGTTTCCTTCTACATGAAGAAATACTGCCAAATTCGGAGAAAATCGGTTCAGATTTAGATATAGCCCCATATATATGTTACCCCCGATTCGACATGTAAGCGCTGTAGAGATTGTATTTTATATCCGATCAGTACGAAATTCGACAGAAAGATGTCTTTTTACATGAATGAGTATTCAGGGAAAATCGGTTCAGATTTATATATAACATCCGTACATATGTTCCTCCTGATTTGGTATCAAAGCGCTATAGAAGTTGTACTTTACTTCCGATCATTAAAATTTTCCAGAAATATGTTTCTCAATTTAGGAACGAATATTACTTAATTTAGCGATTATCGATTCAGAATTAGATAATATGTTCCTACCCATTTACCAATTATTCCAAATTATTATCGCAATGACCCTTATCGCATTATTAGGGAGGTGTAGGGTATTATATAGTCGGCCCCGCCCGACTTTCTGCCTTTCCTTACTGGTTTTAATTATAAGTAATATAGAATACCCCATAGGCATTTATGTGAATGAGTTTCACATTTCAGCTTAAATGGCTGTTTAACTGTTTATGTTGTGTTTGTAGTTGTAGTAGTTGAATGATGTGTAAATATGCTTATAGTCGAACATTTACGTAGAGAAGCATATGTGTGTATCTTTGTGTAGGTGGGCCCTAAAGGCCTCTCTTCCTCTCACACGCTCTGCCGCACTTTGTCTCTATTTATGGGAGTTTCACAAATTGTGGGTGTGAAACGTTAAGACATTTAACGTTTCATTAGGGCGACAAATTACTTCTTTTTCGGATCCTCATCATCGCTATCATCACCACAACCCACAAGGATACAAATATATGAACTCACACCCACACAAAACATACGAACACTTTGATACTCACCGCACACTCCTTTGATGGAAGTCATTACACCACTACAATTACACTTTTCTCTATTATTAGAAGTGATTATCTGGTCGAGCGGCTTTATTGTGATTGTCGTTGCCGTTGTTGTTGTTGTTGCTATTGTTGTGGGTATGATACAATGTTTCCATCGAAATTAGGTATTTAATAGATTTTTGAAATCATTGGCGATTTTTGTGTTGTGTCATTGTTGTTGCTGTTGTCTCCGGTTAATAGAAATAGATTGAGAAACGTTAAACGAAGGACCTAATTAGTGGTTTCTATTATAAGAAACAATTAAGTCGTAGAAAATCACATGTTTTACGGCAATAAAAATAATGTCAAAGCTTATTGTCCCGCTATCGATTGGAAGGGGATACTTAAATGACAATGATGCCTTGGGAAGGGGTGGGGGGTTTTATCAAAGATTAAGTGATTATAAATTGGTTTATATATAGTCTCAAATTAAGGAAAATTATACGTTTTATTTACAATTGGCTATATAATATATACAAAGTTTAGACAATTAGGGGAATTAGTTAATTTAATGTGGAAATACTGTGTTAGAAAATCAAAACTATAAATGAAAGTAAACGAGTCATAAAAGGTTATGCATTTCTATTTGTTTAAAAATCTGGGTGAATAACAGAAATAAAATATTTGTGTACAGCTCATGACAAGTCTTCAAAGTTTCTATATGGTGTAAAGTTTCTATATGGTGTAAGCGATTGAGTACTATTAACCCGTCTTTTTCAGTTATGAATATAGTTAAGCCATTTTCAAAAGAATTAAAAAAATGTTTGTTTTGAAAGTGGTGTAATATTTCCTTTATTTATTTTCTCCCGATATCGGATCTGAAATCGCACCGACTGGAGTGGTTGACATCAAGTCTGGCCGACGGGTCAGAGGAATCTGATATTTTTGCCTACGCGTCGTTCCGACTTCTGAACAAAATTCGTGGGAAATACTGAAGAGATATTCGACGTCTGACCGACATCTGAAGTATAGTCTGAAGAAATGCTTATGTTTTTTCCGACGCAAGGTATCGATTTGTGACCTATTATTTAAATAAATATTTCGTAATAATGCTAATAATTTAGTATAATTTGAAAAAAAAAATAGTTTTGGTTAAGTTGTGCATTTTTTAAAAACTATTTTTTTTATTTAAAACCAGTAAGGAAATGCAGAAAGTCGGGCGGGGCCGACTATATAATACCCTACACCTCCCTAACAATGCGATAAGGGTCATTGCCATAATAATTTGGAATAATTGGTAAATGGGTAGAAACATATTATCTAATTCTGAAACGATAATCGCTAAATTAAGCAATATTCGTTCCTAAATTGAGAAACATCTTTCTGGAAATTTTAATGATCGGAAGTAAAATACAACTTCTATAGCGGTTTGATACCAAATCAGGAGGAACATATATATGGAGCTTTATTATAAATCTGAACCGATCTTCCCTGAATACTTATTCATATAAAAAGACCTCCTTCTGTCGAATTTCGTACTGATCGGATATAAAATACAGTTTTTACAGCGCTTACAGGTCAAATCGGGGGTAACATATATATGGGTGTTATATCTAAATCTAAACCGAGTTTCTCCGAATTTGGCAGTATTCCTTCATGTAGAAAGAAACCTCTTTTTGCCGACTTCCGCACTGATCGGATATAAAATAACATTTTTACAGCGCTCACATGTCAAATCGGGGGTAACGTATATATGGGGGCTATATCTAAATCTGAACCTATTTCTTTCAAATTTAAAAGTGCTCATTCATATAATAGCAAACCTCTTTCTGACGAATTTCATACTGATCGGATATAAAATACAGTTTTTACAGCGCTTACATGTGAAATCGGGGATAACATATATATGGGGGCTATATCTAAATCCGAACCGATTTTCTCCGAATTTGGCAGTATTCCTTCATGTAATACGAAACCTCTTTCTGCCGAATTTCGCACTGATCGGATATAAAATACAGTTTTTACAGAGCTTACATGTCAAATCGGGGGTAACGTATATATGGGGGGCTATATCTAAATCTGAACCGATTTTCTCCGAATTTAGCAGTATTCCTTCATATAAGAAGAAACGTCTTTCTGCCGAATTTCATACTGATCGGATAAAAAATAAAGTTTTTACAGCGCTTACATGTCAAATCGGGGCTAACATATATATGGGGGCTATATCTAAATCTGAACCGATTTTAACCAAATTCAATAGGGATCGTCCTTGGGCCAAAAAAAAGATATGTGTAAAGTTTCGCCGAGATCGGATCATAATTGCGACATGTACTTTGATTACAAGAATACATGCACAGATGGACAGACGGACATAGCTAAATCAACTCAGAAAGTGATTCTAAGTCGATCGGTATAATAAACGATGGGTCTATTTCTTCTCCTTTTGGGTGTTACAAACAAATGCACAAAGTTAAAATACCCTGTACCACAGTGTGGTGTAGGGTATAAAAAGTAAACAATTTAAATTTTCGATTTCAAAGTTGCATTCAAGTTGTAGATAATTTAACAAATGACCCACAATTTAATTGTTAAGAAATATATATTTATTAGGTTTAAATATCACCTCTTCTTTTGGTTGATTTATTCAATCTATCTTTGGATAAATTGAAAATTTTCTTTATATACAATTCAACATATAATAAATCAATCTGTTTATATGGGGCTTATATTCATTTTGTCACTCCGTTTGTAACACTTAATATTGATCTGAAACCCCACAAAGTACATATGTTATTAATCGTCGTAAAATTCTAAGACGATTTAGCCATGTCCGTCCGTCCGTCTGTTGTAACCACGCTACAATCTATAATACTTGAGCTAGGTGGCTGACATTTGGTACATTCTTATATCTGCAGGTAAGTTTGGAGTTCAAATGGGCAATATCGGTCCAATTTTGGATATAGCCCCCATAAATGGCATCTCCCCGATTTGATATCTTAATGTCATAGAGACAACAAATGTCAACTGGTCGGGCTGAAAGTTGGTAACAGGGGTTTATTTATACCAGTTATCGCTTACACGAGCAACGGTGGTCAAAGGTCCATGAAAAATATATATCGATAAATGCAAATATTTCAGAATTTTCGCATATATCTTGGATGTGTTAGTCAATACCTTTAAGAAGAGCCCTAATTTTAAAAAATATATAACGATGAAGCAAATATTGCCGAATTTTTGCATATATCTTGGATGTGTTAGTCAATGCCTTTAAGAAGAGCTCTAATTTATATAAATCCACAAACGCGTTTTTAAAATAAAGGAAATGCAATATTCGCATCGCACAAAATTTTTTAAAAAATATTTTTTTGAAAAAGAATGTAACTGAACCCCTTTTTATACCCTACACCACACTGTGGTACAGGGTATTATAACTTTGTGCATTTATTTGTAACACCCAAAAGGAGAAGAAATAGACCCATCGTTTATTATACCGATCGACTTAGAATCACTTTCTGAGTCGATTTAGCTATGTCCGTCTGTCTGTCCGTCTGTCCGTCTGTCCGTCTGTCTGTCTGTCTGTCTGTCCGTCTGTGCATGTATTCTTGTAATCAAAGTACAGGTCGCAATTATGGTCCGATCTCGACGAAACTTTACACATATCTTTCTTTTGGCCCAAGAACGATCCCTATTGAATTCGGTTCAGATTTAGATATAGCCCCCATATATATGTTAGCCCCGATTTGACATGTAAGCGCTGTAAAAACTTTATTTTATACCCGATCAGTATGAAATTCGGCAGGAAAAGGTTTCTTATTACATGAATGAACTCTGTTAAATTTGGAAGAAATCGGTTCAGATTTATATATAGCCCCCATATATACATTACCCCCGATTTGACATATAAGCGCTGTAAAAATGTTATTTTATATCCGATCAGTGCGAAATTCGGCAAAGAGAGGTTTGTTATTACATGAAGGAATACTGCTAAATTCGGACAAAATCGGTTCAGATTTAGATATAGCCCCCATATATATGTTACCCCCGATTTGACATGTAAGCGCTGTAAAAACTGTATTTTATATCCGATCAGTGCAAAATTTGGCAGAAAGAGGTTTCTTATTACATGAATGAACACTGCTAAATTCGGAGAAAATCGGTTCAGATTTAGATATAGCCCCCATATATACGTTACCCCCGATTTGACATGTAAGCGCTGTAAAAATGTTATTTTATATCCGATCAGTATGAAATTCGGCAGAAAGAGGTTTCTTATTATATGAATGATCACTGTTAAATTTGGAAGAAATCGGTTCAGATTTAGATATAGCCCCCATATATACGTTACCCCCGATTTGACATGTAGGCGCTGTAGAGACAGTATTTTATATGCGATCAGTACGAAATTCGACAGAAGGAGGTCTTTTTACATGAATGAGTATTCAGGGTAGATCGGTTCAGATTTAAATTGATTGTTGCTCCTGATTTGGTATCAAACCGCTATAGAAGTTGTATTTTACTTCCGATCGTTAACATTTTCCAGAAAGATGTTTCTCAATTTAGGAACGAATATTGCTTAATTTAGCGATTATCGTTTCAGAATTAGATAATATGTTTCTACCCATTTACCAATTATTCCAAATTATTATGGCAATGACCCTTATCGCATTGTTAGGGAGGTGTAGGGTATTATATAGTCGGCCCCGCCCGACTTTCTGCCTTTCCTTACTGGTTAAAATTGTCAGCGTTCGTTTAGAATTTGTGGGGCTACATAACTATATTTTGTCTTTGATGTGTTAAATGCCAACTAAATTTGCAATTGCATCGCATGCATTTAAAAATTTTAAGAACGCGAAAATTAATCCCTACTAAATATAAAGAACAACTTACGACCCTTAAAATTAGCCTTCAGTCGTAAAAATCCATCCACTCGTTCCGAAAATACATACCTCGAAACGTACATCTGAAATCCGATTTTCTCAGATTTCAGATGCTAATAATATCTGGAAAACATTTTTGTATATTTTGTGCCTACTATAAAATGTTTTATTTTGAGCAGGTAATCGATATGCAAATTTATTTTGAAATCGGGAATGGTAACCCAAAAACGTGTTCGGTTTGATATGGAATTATATGGGGGCTATACCTAGATCTGAACTGATTTTTTCACATCGTATATGCAGAAAAATTCTCTCTCTTAAATGCCCCTAATATCGTACATAGGCTTATGGCAGCTATATCCAAATCCGAACGGATTTTGATAGATAATGCAAAGTATGTGGACCTAGCATTTGTTTTAAACATATTTTTTTTTAATTCTAGACATCGGTAACAGCCTTAAAAAATTGTTCGATATGTGAACTAAAGAAGAAAAGCAAATTCCTTTAATTTTAAATATTAAACCTTAAAATTATTTTTCAGCCACATTTCTAACACAACTTTTTTCAACATACAAATACACTACTTCATGTTACATTTAGTGCGATTCATTTTGATGTGCCTCAACATAATACCCATTTTTCTGCAATTGTAAAAAAACAGAAAAACCACTCGGCATAAATAGAAAATGAACTTAAACCAAAACGAAGAGACACAGAAGACACATTCTACTCCCACAAAAAAATCTATGCAAATATCCTTGAACGAGGCGTCTGTGAGCGAGGTGTGTGTGTGAGTCTAAACGTATTATACTTCATACTATAGATGTATAGCAGTGGTACAGGAAGAGCCTTCGCTATGCAAAATATATTCCAACGCTTATGAGTCATGACGACTACTGCCTCCCGGTAAGTCGCTGTTGTAGTTGTGAAGAGTGTCGGAATGCCGCACCGTATGTCGAAGGCAATGGCTCTGACTATGGCTACTAGGCTTCGTAGGACTTGTGTTGTTTCAAGTCTCAATGAGGTCTTTTTATTCTTCTTCTTCTGGTTGTTTTAATACATTTTTCATGTTTTGTGTTTTTGTATATTTCATCATGTCCTCGTCGTACAGGGAAAGTTCTTGTTTTCTAGTTCCATCCTCAGTCATACATATAAAACCACAACAACAACACAAAATAGAAATTGAGGGAAAGACACAAGAAATAAATAATTTATTTTTTGTATGCAAATCTAAAATGCACGGATTCTGTACTACCACTCACCGGATATACTTCACCTCTGTGTCAGGTATGATAATCGTCGACGCTTGGACACTTTGTCTTTACAGCGTCCCTTCATGCAGTCGTCAGCTCGGTCATAGAAGTTCCAGTAAAGTAAAGAAGGAAAGAAGGAGCCCCAACAAAGCAAAGACTAGAATTGAAATGGTAAAAAAACTGCGATGTGATGAAATGCTAAATACTATTCACGGAATATGAGTGTAGATGTGATATATCACCCGAAGGATTTGGGTTCGAAGGACGCCAGTCTCAGTTAAACAATTTGCCCGGTTTTAGGGTTTATTTTAGTTAAGCTAAAACAAAACGAAGAAAAAAAATTTTCTCCGTTTTGTTTTTATTAAATTACATAATTATAGACGTACTCCTAGGTCATGGAGGATTAAGATAAAAGTGAAATGGAAATTCAAACGAATTGAAGAAAAACTAAATGATTTTCTGGAGTCGGGTGAAAGCACAGTGTCCCGAAATGGGACAAAATTTATTTAAAAGGTTAGTTTAAAAAATCATATGTGATTAAAAAACCAAGTAAAAGCGTAAAGTTCGGCCATGCCGAATCCTATATAACCCCCACCATGGATTGCATTCACTTTTATTACAGAAACAAATTTTGGATATGGTGCAAATCATGTTTTTATTTATTTATTTATTTATATGAATTACAATACAAAGTAAATTTATATTCTAATTATAAGGTCCAGGGAAAGGCCGGGTTACAAAGACCATATGGCTAAATGTTTGCAGCGACAGACCAGAGCCTGTGGTGGGAATCGAACCCACGACCCCCAAACTCATAGGCGAGTACGCTACCAACTCACCTACTGGGGCGCTCAAATCATGTTTTTGTTTAAGTAAATTATTAAAAAAAAGGAACATAGAAATTTTTAGCCAAATTTTAGGCCGCATTTTTGAGAGATACATCTACACAGGGACTACAACAAAAAAAAATACGATTTCTATAAATTTTATTGAGATGAATTCGGGCCAAAATATAATACAAACTGCAAAGATTCGGAATAAATTTCTTAGAAAATATGGTGTTTATGGCTTAAACAAGCCTTTTTGTGAGCGACATCTATAGGTGGACTATAGCAAAATATGAACTGATTTAAAATTTGTTTAATGCAATGAATTCTTGTGTTAATTAAATACAAACTGCAAAGATTCAGTTAAAATGCTCAGAAAATATGGTATTTATGGCTTAAATACGTATGTATATTTTGGAGCGACCTCTATAGGGTGACTATAAGAAAATATGAAGCGATTTGTTAAATTTTTGTGTGATGAATTCTTGTCAAAATAGAATACAAACTGCAAAGTTTCTGCTAAATTGCTTTAAAAATGTGGTATCTATGGCTCAAAAACCATATTTTGGAGTGACCTTTGTAGGGGAGCTATATCAGAACATTGACCGATATGACCCATTTGCAATCCCAAATAACGTGCAACTATAAGAAATATTTCTACCAAATTTGATCAAACTACCTCTATTATTACGGACTGTAGCGTGATTACAACAAACGGTTGGACGGACAGACGGTAATGGGTAAACCGTCAATATACTTCATGGGATCTCGGATCAATATTTAGAGGTGTTACAATGGGAGTAATAAAATGAATATACCCCCATGGAGGGTATAACAAAACAACCACAAATCTACAATATATCTAGACGTTCGAATTCATAATTCATATCATGTTAAAATTTTCGCAAAATAATAAAATTAAACAGTTTTTTTGCTCTCATGAAAAATTAGGATCAAACACATAGCTATTTTTCCACGACGGCGACGATATGTTGTTTTTGGCACATGGTTTTCAAGAACAATTTACACATATCACTTAAAAAAAAAGTTAAAAAAAATCGCTATCTTAAAAATATGTTCTGTTTGTTCTCCTGAAAACTTTGATTTACGACCTACTAGATTAAACATAGCAAAAAAAAATGTTTTGTGTCCTAACCTAAAAACTTTTTTTTGTGTAGATTGAAGCATACTATTTTATGAAACCAAAACAAAAATTTTTTATAGTAAAGTTATTTTTAAAAAAAAAATTCTTTAAAATTACAATTTTCATCTTCCACCTTTAGAAGTTGAACCCAATTTTTTATGTACATGCCAGTTAGGGCCTTGATACCTTGAAATTAAACTGTCGTTAAAGCAATTAGAAAAAAATATTATTTAAAAAAAGCGTGAAAACATGAAAAAATATAAAAAAGCAAAAAAATGTTTGTTCCAGTTTGTGAAAGCTACACGGGGCAAAATCTTCCTTTTTGATATGTTTGAATCGAAAGAAAATATATTTGGATCACTAATTTTCAAATAATATATATTTCTAAGCAAATAAATTTTATTTGAAAATCAATAAAATATATTTGGAAAGCATATATTAATATATTACAACAAATTATATTTGTAAACTAATTTTGTCAAATAAAATATGTGTTTAAATACAAATAAAACCAGTAAGGAAAGGCTAAAGTCGGGCGGTGCCGACTATATAATACCCTACACCACTCTCGTAATATTGAATAACTCTGATATATAAATTTTGTAATTCATGTATAAATTGTTTACATAAATTTACTTTTGGGACATTTTATACTTAAATAATACCCTGTACCACAGTGTGGTGTAAGGTATAAAAACGATTGGATCTAAAGAGCCAAATCGGACGAAACATATATATGGGAGCTATAGCTAAATCTTAACCGATTTTCTTCAAATTCGGCAATGTTGGTTCATGGATCAAGAAACTCTACCATTCTAAATTTCAAAACGATCGGATGTAAAATACAGCTTCTATAGGACTAAAGGGCCAAATCGGACGAAACGTATATATGGAAGCTATAGCTAAATCTTAACCGATTTTCTTCAAATTCAGCAATGTTGGTTCATGGATCAAGAAACTCTACCATTCTAAATTTCAAAACGATCGGATGTAAAATACAGCTTCTATAGGACTAAAGGGCCAAATCGGACGAAACATATATATGGGAGCTATAGCTAAATCTTAACCGATTTTCTTCAAATTTGGCAATGTTGGTTCATGGATCAAGAAACTCTACCATTCTAAATTGCAAAACGATCGGATGTAAAATACAACTTCTATAGAACTAAAGGGCCAAATCGGACGAAACATATATATGGGAGCTATATCTAAATCTGAACCGATTTTCTTTAAGTTCGACAATGTTGGTTCATGGATCAAGAAACTCTACCATTCTAAATTTCAAAACGATCGGATGTAAAATACAGCTTCTATAGGACTAAAGGGCCAAATCGGACGAAAGATATATATGGGAGCTATATCTAAATCTGCATCGATTTTCTTCAAATTCGGCATTGTTGGTCCATGGATCAAGAAACTCTACCATTCTAAATTTCAAAACGATCGGATGTAAAATACAGCTTCTATAGGACTAAAGGGCCAAATCGGACGAAACATATATATGGGAGCTATATCTAAATCTGAACCGATTTTCTTTAAGTTCGGCAATGTTGGTTCATGGATCAAGAAACTCTACCATTCTAAATTTCAAAACGATCGGATGTAAAATACAGCTCCTATAGGACTAAAGGGCCAAATCGGACGAAACATATATATGGGAGCTATAGCTAAATCTTAACCGATTTTCTTCAAATTCAGCAATGTTGGTTCATGGATCAAGAAACTCTACCATTCTAAATTTCAAAACGATCGGATGTAAAATACAGCTTCTATAGGACTAAAGGACCAAATCGGACGAAAGATATATATGGGAGCTATATCTAAATCTGAACCGATTACAACCAAATTCAATAGCGATCTTAACAGCCTCGAAATAGTTTAAACGGCAAAATTTCAGAACGATTGGAGTGAAATTGCGACCTGTAGTCGACGAACAACTTTACATGGACGGACGGACGGACGGACATCGTTAAATCGACTCAGCTAGTGATTCTGAGTCGATCGGTATACTTTAAGGTGGGTCTAGCTGTGTTATTTTAAGGTGTTACAAACATCTGCCATGAAACTAACTTATAATACCCTGTACCACAGTGTGGTGTAGGGTATAATTATTATTTAGGGAAGTTCCAAATTAAATTTATTTAAAAAAACCAGTAAGGAAAGGCTAAAGTCGGGCGGTGCCGACTATATAATACCCTACACCACTCTCGTAATATTGAATAACTCTGATATATAAATTTTGTAATTCATGTATAAATTGTTTACATAAATTTACTTTTGGGACATTTTATACTTAAATAATACCCTGTACCACAGTGTGGTGTAGGGTATAAAAACGATTGGATCTAAAGAGCCAAATCGGATGAAACATATATATGGGAGCTATAGCTAAATCTTAACCGATTTTCTTCAAATTTGGCAATGTTTGTTCATGGATCAAGAAACTCTACCATTCTAAATTTCAAAACGATCGGATGTAAAATACAGCTTCTATAGGACTAAAGGACCAAATCGGACGAAAGATATATATATGGGAGCTATATCTAAATCTGCACCGATTTTCTTCAAATTCGGCAATGTTGGTTCATGGATCAAGAAACTCTACCATTCTAAATTTCAAAACGATCGGATGTAAAATACAGCTTCTATAGGACTAAAGGGCCAAATCGGACGAAACATATATATGGGAGGTATAGCTAAATCTTAACCGATTTTCTTCAAATTCAGCAATGTTGGTTCATGGATCAAGAAACTCTACCATTCTAAATTTCAAAACGATCGGATGTAAAATACAGCTTCTATAGAACTAAAGGACCAAATCGGACGAAAGATATATATGGGAGCTATATCTAAATCTGAACCGATTTTCTTCAAATTCGGCAATGTTGGTTCATGGATCAAGAAACTCTACCATTCTAAATTTCAAAACGATCGGATGTAAAATACAGCTTCTATAGGAATAAAGGGCCAAATCGGACGAAACATATATATGGGAGCTATAGCTAAATCTTAACCGATTTTCTTCAAATTCGGCAATGTTGGTTCATGGATCAAGAAAGTCTACCATTCTAAATTTCAAAACGATTGGATGTAAAATACAGCTTCTATAGGACTAAAGGGCCAAATCGGACGAAAGATATATATGGGAGCTATATCTAAATCTGAACCGATTTCAACCAAATTCAATAGCGATCTTAATAGCCTCGAAATACTCTAAACTGCAAAATTTCAGAACGATCGGAGTGAAATTGCGACCTGTAGTCGACGAACAACTTTACATGGACGGACGGACGGACGGACGGACGGACGGACGGACGGACGGACGGACATCGTTAAATCGACTCAGCTAGTGATTCTGAGTCGATCGGTATACTTTAAGGTGGGTCTAGCTGTGTTATTTTAAGGTGTTACAAACATCTGCCGTGAAACAAACTTATAATACCCTGTACCACAGTGTGGTGTAGGGTATAATAATCCAAAACTTTTGCTGACTTTTCCGAATTTCAGTTTAAATTTTTCCTTGGATTCGAATTGTAACTCCCAGTTATGAAACCATATGCAGCATTAAATTCTGTTTTAAATCAATCATTTCAAATTTCTGAGTATTGCAAGCCATCATTAGATGTTAATCCTCCAAGTATTTTATATTGATCCAAGATTATACGATTTCAATTATTATTATTTATTATTTTTACGAACATTAAAAATTTCTAAAGATTTAACAACTACTGAAAAATTCAAAACCATTTATGTATTTTATGAATACTTAAATGCAAATAAATATTTGTTTCGGAAATAACAGCCGCATTGGGTTCTAAACAAATATTTGTTTAGAACAACATCTTCCCAAATACACAATTTTTGTGTGTACCAAATATTATATGTTTAGAGTGTACCCTAAACATATATATGTTTCATGCCGAATATGTTTGGGGCAATATACTACTGAATCGATTTTTTTTCAGCGTGTAGCATTCTAACGAAGAATTCTCTTTGAAAAAATTATGAATAAATGTATAAATTATGAGCAATATTGTAAAAGTAATGGAGAAGCAAAAAAAAATCATTTTTTATTATGGCCATTTTGTTTAGGAGGTAAAAAAGGGGCGTGGCAATAACGTCCATTTTTTAATATACTATGGGTACTATAATGTCATTACTCAGTACAAAATTTCAAGTATTTGTATGTACAGGAATCGAAGTTATAAGCCGTTAACTTTTTGCGCAAATTTCTCCACAATTTCCTTTAATCTAAAGTTTATCTCGTTAAAAGCAAAAAGCTATGCCGAAAATTTTTTTATGAGCCCATTACACAGTGTGACAGTCCAAAAACCAAAAACCGCGATACTATTTTTCTTGTAGGTCTTGGCCAGTAAAACAACGTTTGTTCTACGAAATTTGTCGGACACCCACAAAATCCGGATTTACTTGCCTTTTTCACGCCTTTAACTTTGCTAATTATTAACTGATTTTCAATCTCTAAAATAAAAGCTGTAGGAAAATAGGTTTATTTGTCCTACAAACATATTTTTTTCATTATTTTCGTAATTTAGCAACTAGTCTCTTTATATATCGTTCGAATGGTCTAATTGTCTTCTTTCCCAATTTAAAATCGGTTAATAATTAATTAAGTTATAGGCGTTCAAGTGAAAAGTGGCAAGAAAATCGCTTTTTTGGGGGAGCCCACGGAATTAAAAAAAGGTACGTGTTTTACTCGGAAATTTGCACACATTTCTCCCGATTGTGGACACATTTCGTCGACTATGCTGATCAAAAAAAACATCACGAAGTGCACGAAATGCATTTTGATTTGAACGCCCATTTTCGTAAAAGACTTAAAAAACTTTAACGCGTTGCTCGATTGTGTATCTTTCCATGGTTCAAATTGAGTTAGTCTGAAATTGATAAATGTCAAATGAAATGCACAAAAAAACTTGACGTTTAGGTGTGGTTCACATTCAACATCGGCCCTCACAATTTAACCACCCTTTAAATCTGAACCGATTTTGACCAATTTTCATAAGGTGTGAAAGAGTCCTTACTGCCAAATATCAAAGTGATCGGAGTGAAATTGCGACCTGTACTTAACGAACGACTTAGGAGGGACGGACGGGCAGACATCGACTCAATGTCAGTGTCAGATTCTGAGTCGATCGGTATACTTTAAGGTGGGTGGTACTTTTAGGTGTTACAAACATTTGCCACAAAATAAACTTATAATACCCTGTACCACAGTGTGGTGCAGTGTACAAAAAGTATATGGGTAATTCCAAAATAAAACGACCAAAAAATTACAATTTAAATATTTGAACCTTTCGATTTTAATGAAATTTTACACGCTAAATTTTACCTTTTACCGATTGCCCAAATTCATAACGGTTTTGATTTTATATGGTGCCCAAGTTGGTCACCAGCAATTTTTTAACAAATTTAGACTTTTTGAATTCTACTTAACTTTTAAACGGAATATCAGATTTGAATGATATAAGTACCACTTGAAAGAAATCAAAATTCTCTCTAAGAATTATATATAAAGTAAAAAAATTTAGTCTATTAAAAACATCAAAAGGACTAACATGTCCTTGATCCTTGATTCTTCTGGAAAGCTTATCTTGCATTTTTTTCGTTTTATTTTTAAAAATTACCCACTTATTTTACAACAATATGTAAAAAATTTCAGCGTGGATCCTCCATGGGTTAAAAAATTATGAATTAATTAGTGTCCGTCCGTCTGTCAGTCCGACTGAATTGTGCTAACGATAACTCTGAAAAGGAGTGATGATGGACAACGATATCGGCCTACTCCTTGTGGTACCTCCCCCACAAATTGTTAAACTTTTGTGACATATTAAAACTCTTATAACTTCTATACAACTGATGGGTATCCTGTAAAATTGCATACATAGTAATCATTTTACCGCCTCTAAAAGATGAACAACCAGTAAGGAAAGGCAGAAAGTCGGGCGGGGCCGACTATATAATACCCTACACCTCCCTAACAATGCGATAAGGGTCATTGCCATAATAATTTGGAATAATTGGTAAATGGGTAGAAACATATTATCTAATTCTGAAACGATAATCGCTAAATTAAGCAATATTCGTTCCTAAATTGAGAAACATCTTTCTGGACAATTTTAATGATCGGAAGTAAAATACAACTTCTATAGCGGTTTGATACCAAATCAGGAGGAACATATATATGGAGCTTTAATATAAATCTGAACCAATCTTCCCTGACTACTCATTCATGTAAAAAGACCTCATTCTGTCGAATTTCGTACTGATCGGATATAAAATACAGTCTCTACAGCGTTTACATGTCAAATCGGGGGTAACATATATATGGGAGCTATATCTAAATCTAAGCCGATTTTCTCCGAATTTGGCAGTATTCCTTCATGAAGAAAGAAACCTCTTTTTGCCGACTTTTGTACTGATCGGATATAAAATAAACTTTTTTCGAGCGCTCACATGTCAAATCGGGGGTAACGTATATATGGGGGCTATATCTAAATCTGAACCGATTTCTTCCAAATTTAACAGTGTGCATTCATATAAGAAACCTCTTTCTGCCGAATTTCATACTGATCGGATATAAAATAAAGTTTTTACAGCGCTTACATGTCAAATCGGGGCTAACATATATATGGGGGCTATATCTAAATCTGAACCGACTTTAACGAAATTCAATAGGGATCGTCCTTGGGCCAAAAAAAAGATATGTGTAAGGTTTCGTCGAGATCGGACCATAATTGCGACCTGTACTTTGATTACAAGAATACATGCACAGACGGACAGACATAGCTAAATCAACTAAGAAAGTGATTCTAAGTCGATCGGTATAATAAACGATGGGTCTATTCCTTCTCCTTTAGGGTGTTACAAACAAATGCACAAAGTTATAATACCCTGTACCACAACCCCCCTTTATGGTACCTCCCACACAAATACTTGAAATTTTTTACATTTTGGACGGAAATATGGAAAATATATGCAGCTTGAAAAAATTACTCGTTAAGAAACTGCTGAATTATTATAAGGGGGAGAGTGGGGGTGTCACATGTTTTGGGAGATATATTTCTTAAAGTGTCTCCTTTATTTTGTTCTTTGATATGAAACATCTATTCCGAAGCCTTATATAAGTATACTAAAAATGAGAATTTTATAACGCCTTTGTTTACCAGCATTTTTAAATATCTCAAAACGCGATGTCACAAGAAAAAATGGCTAATGCCATTCGATTTAGCGGGCCAAAACTATGCGGGGTAAGTTGGTTTCATTGTGGATATATTTTGATGCACACACAGTGTTATTTATTCCACCTATCGAAGAGCATGTGGTACATAAGCTTCTCTTCAAGCGGTCGATATCGGTCAGGATAAATGCACCGTTCTGCATGTACCTTGCCACTTCTGCTGTGTCTACTAATTTCTTTGTTTTTGGTTAGGGGTTCGGTCTTGATCTTTCGGTTGAGTAGCATTTATGAGCCTGTCTTAAAGAACGGATTTCTTTCTTACCGTCCACAAACTGCGAAGTTTCCACATCATGTTTCTCCGAAGCTTGTCGGACCTATGCGCGCTTTTTCATTTCGGGCGGTGGCTCGTCTCCGGCTTGAAGCGCTTCTTACCGTCCACAAACTGCGAAGTTTCCACATCATGTTTCCCCGCCGCTTGTCCGACCTAAGCGCGTTTTTTAATTTCGGGTGGTGGCTCGTCTCCGGCTTGAAGCGCTGTTCGATGCTGAGATTTGTGTTTTAGTCACCTTTACGTACTTAAAAATCAAGCTACATGATTTTTTTAAAGACATGGTTGTTGGTCCAACACTTTTTATGAAAACTGAGTAAGAACAAATAATGTTTAAGAGTTTGTGTTTTATAGCGCATAGATGCAAAAATATATATGGAGTTTAACAAACTGTTAGTGCTACATTATATAAATATCTGTTGAGAAAAACAGATTTTGTACCTCTTAGATGAAATATTGGGATATAAGAATACAAGGGTGGCTTTATATAAGTCTACATCGATTTAAAAAACTTCAATAGACTTCGGCCATGATGAGAAAATAGTTTTGTGCCAATTTTATCAAGATCGGAACGAGATTGCGAACTGGACATAGGAAAAGGCTTAAATCGTATCAGATAGTGACTCTGAGTTGAATGGTCTATTTTGTTTTTTTTTTCAGTGACATTGCGTTTTCGAGATAATTAGTAAATTCAGACGCATTTTTATAATAGAAGTCATCGGAATAGATGTTCCATGTAAAAGAACAATTAAAGTAGAGGCTTAAAGAAGCATTTCTTCCAGAACTCTCGACAACCCCGCTCATCCCCTTACTCCTGAAAATCCCACTCCAAAAATAATGATATATCAAAAGCCCTAGAAATTTATAGATTTTATGGTTTAAGTATTCGACAAAATCAGTACAAATGCCACAATTTTTCGAAATTCAACAACGAGGAATTGTGCTTTTATCTATAATACGGAATGGCCCATATGAATGATGAAAATAATTAAAAGTAAATAAAGCAATGGACTGAAATAAATTCTAACATCAACTTTAAATTAATTTCCGGAAGTATATGTAAAAAAAAACTATGTAATAATTTGTAACCATCTAACCAAAAGCACGTTAACATTTTAAAATGCACATTTCAATTGTTCACACCTAACTAAAACAGTTAATTAAAAACTTTAAAGAGTTTAGTTTACAAATTTTTTGTTTTGTCATCTGCATTTTACGCATTTTCCACACATTTATAACAAAGCCGACATACACTTGCAATTGACTAACCTCAGGTGACAAACTAATTTAGATTTATTAACAGACAAACAACAAAACCAACAGCGGCAACAACAGCAATAATAAAGTTTAAACTTTTTCCCTGTCATTGTTGTTGCTGTTGTCACATTAGTTACGTTTTTATTATATACGATAAAGTTTAAATTTTTGGCTCATGGCGAGGAAAAAAATTAGAACAAAGTTTATGTCTAGCTGCGCTTCACACAAACACACACACAAATACTGCCATACAAAAAGTTTATATTTATTTAATTAAAATTAATGAGAAAATAAATATTTGCAACATTAAAAGCATCCATGTGGAAAGGGCCCTTGATATTAGGATGATGAAATCTGGGGGAAAAATTTTACAGAATTATAAATATTCTGATCACTGGAATTAATTCACAATAAAGTTTCGTTACACCGAGAAAATGCTGGAAAAAGGAATTAATAAGGATCATTTCAAAGCCTCAACTATGTTAGAAGAAAGCAAGCAAATAATATCAGTCAAGTAAAACGACTGAATATTACCTTCACTTTCATATGTATATTTTCCTTATTTACAACTAAATAAATTAAGTATAATAATAATGACTAATCTATTTAGAGACTATCACATTCATAGAAATTTATATTTGTTGTTTTTAATTTTTTGGCATATATTTTAAAATTTCTTTCATCCCAAAATGTATAGGGATTATCCACTCAACACAAACATTTCAATTCATTCAAAACCTAATGTTATCATTTGAACAAGGTATTTGTTTAAACACTGCCTTTTTTATATTTTGTTTTTGTTTTGGTTGAATATGTCCTCTAACAATTTGTCATCTAAAACTGTCAACAAGTTCACTTAATTAGTTCACTCATAATCAGTTTTATCCTGTCACACTTTTTTTTCTCCAGCAGAGTTGTGAGTTGTGTCGAGCTGCCACTTGTCTTTTTCAGGAGCAAAACTTTTCTCGGCTCCACCAAAGTTTTTCTATAAAATGTTTGTTTCACAAAATTCTTGTTTTGTAATGATTTGAAGTCTGAGATTTAAAATCTGGAAAATAATAAATTGTTATGACACTTTAAATAGCTGATGTTGCTGTTTATGATGATGTTGAATTTTAGCTTGAAGTTAAACTTCAAAGTTGCTGCTGTTGACGCCAACTTTTCAACATCATTCACACTTTTTGTGGTTAATTGTTTCATGGAAAACAATTAAAAAGTTTCCCATTAATCAATCTTAAATGAAGTGGTTAGAACATGCTCAGTGTTAAGGAGGTGTAGTGAATGAGTGGGTTGGTTTTTATACTTTGGAAGGGAATCTGTTTAAAAAATGAGCATGCAATGAGCGATGTGGCGTATGAGTGATTTGAGATAATTAAAAACAATTATACGCCACATGGTTCGAATAAAATTGGAAAGTTAAGTGAATGGAGGGAAGGGAAAGAACGAATTGCAGAAACAGCTTATTACAATATGCAACAAACTTTTTGTCGAAGGTCTGTGCATAACATGTTCTAGTGTAATGCGGCGTCCTAAACACGAAAAAATTATAAAAAATTTTAATTAAATTTCTTAAAATTCCCATTTTCGTGAAAGGTGTCTTTAGTATTTGGGCGATATTTTATATAAGCTCAATAAAGCCGGGATATAATTTAAAATAAAGAAAATTATAAGGACTACAGATGATAACGATGACACTTTTACGTGGAAACAAAAGTAGCAAGTGGATTATTTAAGAGTAGCAAATAGCCACTGATATGCTTTTGTTCAAAAATTCATTAATGTCATCTATTTTAAAAAATATAAATTTTCCACCAAACTGTTCCTTTTTAATCCCTCAATAATCCCATAGTTGTAGTAAAAGAACGAATTGCAGAAACAGCTTATTACAATATGCAACAAACTTTATGTCGAAGCTCTGTGCATAACATGCTCTAGTGTAATGTGGCGTCCTAAACACGAAAAAATTATAAAAAATTTTAATTAAATTTCTTAAAATTCCCAATTTCTTGAAAGGTGTCTTTAGTATTTGGACGATATTTTAAGCTCAATAAAGCCGGCATATAATTTCAAATAAAGAAAATTATAAAGACTACAGATGATAACCATGACACTTTCACGTGGAAACAAAAGTTTAGTAACTGTCTTTAAAGCAACTAGAAAAAACAGATTTTTTTACAAAAAATTGAAAGAAATTGCAAAAAATCGTATGCTCCAATTTTTTAAAGCTTGCATCTTAACGAAGAAAGCAATGCCTACAATACTGGGTCAAAAAGGGTAACGCACGAAAGGAGTGACCTAAGAGGACACAAGAATATATGGCGGAAATACGTTTTGGGCCATTTCAATTCATTTGAGCATCTAAATCTGAATTGATTTTCCCAAAATTTGGCAGTGTTCATTTTTGTAATAAGAAAGCTCTTTCAGACGAATATCGTAAATTTCGGATATAAAATACAGTTTCTACAGCGGTTACATGTTAAATCGGGAGCAAAATATACAAAGTGTCCGCCAGGAAGGTATACTACTTTTTTTTGCCGCCATTTTGGTAAACATTAGTCTTGACACTTCATATTTGGCAGTCGTGAAGTTGAGACGTGGACAATTTATTACGAAAAAATATTCGATAAACCAACGTGTTTTAATCCACGATTTTCATGAAAGAATCATAATGAGTGACGAGGCACATTTTCATTTGAATGGATATGTGAATAAACAGAATAGTCGGTTCTGGGCGATGGAAAACCCTCAAATTATTCATCAGTCACCTTTGCATCCATTAAAAGTGACAGTCTGGTGTGAAATTTGGTCAGGAGGAATCATTGGACCTTACTTCTATGAAAATGAAAACTGTCAAAGGGGAGCGATGTCGTGATATAATTGAAAACTTTTTAACGCCAGAACTGCATGCTTTGGGCTTGATTAACATGTGGTATCAAGACGGTGCCACATCGTATACAGCCAAGATTACAATGGAAACAAACAAACAAAATCTGAGCCGCTTTTCCCCAAATTTGGAAGTATTTATTCGTGTAATAAGAAACTTTTCTTTGCTAAATTTCGTAATGATCGGATATAAAATACAACTTCTAAAGCGCTTTGATGCCACTTCGGAAGGAACATCTATAGGGGGGCTATATTAAAATCTGAATTTCTGATTTTCACCACTTTCAACAAGATTTGTTCTTAGGCCAAACAAGTTATATGTATTTAATTTCATCGCGGTCAGACAATAATTGCGACCTGTACTTAGATTACAAGAATACATGCTCAGACATACGGACGGAAAGACATACGGAAGGACGGACATAGCTAAATCGACTCAGCAACTGATTCTAAGTCGATCGGTAGAATAAACAATGGGTCTATCTCGTTGCCCTGTTGGGTGTTACAAACAAATGCACTAAGTTATAATACCCTGTCCACAATGTGGTGTAGGGTATACAAATTGGGGTTTTTGCCACGTACCTTTTGGTAGGTACCTTCCAAAAATATTATTTTTCTGAATTTCCCTATTTTTAGAATGGGGTACATAATTTATATATTTATCCATGGACTTTTTGCAAATAGACATTGTTTTCTTTCAAAATCTCGAATAAATAAATAATTCGCAATTTTTTTTCTATGTTTGATGGTTTTTTCGTGCTAACAAAGATCTTTTTTTTCGAAGTGGGTCGCGTCTGATCGAAACGCCGGGACTTGTATAACTATTTCCCCGATAGTCAGAACATCCGCCGATCAGTGACCCCTACGATTTTTCGCACTGTGTTGTTTAATAAGGTGGCAGAATCTGTAAATCAGCAGAAACGTCAATGAATACAAGCGGAATAAATGGCTGGTTTATTTTAAGCAATGCAACTTGAGTTCCGGTAAATTGTGGGCAACTGTTAAATCTCTTTCAAACCCCGACAAATTATTGAGCACCCCGAAAGTGATAAATTGAAAAGGAGAGGAACCATCACAATTTACCACAGACGAAGTAGCCAAAATCAACTTCGCTGGTGAAAATAACTCACAGTTCTGTTGCCGAATGTGACTGACGCACGGTCATCCTTCTTGCCGGGATTCGAAAGTGATTAAACCGTTGCACGAAAGTGATTTTCAAAAGCACAGAGTCATCAAAGTAGCAAGGCCCAAACGGAATATCGATGTTGAAGCAGATGGATTTACAAAAAAAAAACTGCTTAATCTGTCATTGGCCGCTCTTATAGTTTCCGAAGCCTGGAAAAACCTGAACAGAGTGGTCCCGTTAATAAAATCGGGGAAAGGCGCATGCAAAGGAATATCGTACGAACACACTTGAGGCAAGACATTTCCCAATGCAAATCATTAACACAGTTTCCGCAAGCAGCATAGTACAATTGCTTGCCATAACCATGTATATCAGTCGTAGTCTCAACCAGATCAAGTCTTGTCAAAAGAATGCTTTCGATACAGTCAACTATGCCACTTTGTACGAGGACATTGCCAACACGTCCCTCCAGCTTAGTTTGAAATTTTGGATCATAAATAATACTAGGGTTGCTAATTATATTTCCGGTCCTGACAATACTAGTGCTGATAGGTGCAAACTGGAACTTCCATTGGAAAGTTTGACATTTTAGCATAATTTCACCCAGAACGTTTTGTCCTTTAAAACTAAATGTTTTGTTTACAGTGTGATGAAATATAAATCTCGGTCAAAGAATTTAATTAAACCCTGAAAATTTTCTTGCGATAATTTTTTGAAAATTTTCATCGGCATTATCGAGACAAGAGTGTTTCAATCAACTTGTTGAAACTTTCGGTGATAAAGCACCACCAAAAACTACGGGTAATCACTGGTACCAAAATTTCAGTCTCAGACCATGTTCGCTCCTGGATGAATTTGATGAAGGTGGTCCAACTTCATACTTTTTGCCAGAAACCATCTCTATTGCACGTTCATTTAGCCGTGAACGTAGCGCCTTTAGCGGAACGTAGGATGGTCAATTCTGAAATGTACACAACCATCGGTTAGCAAATCGTGTTCGGTGAAAAAAGGGAATTGCCGGATCCGAAATATAAACCCTCAGAAACAAGAAGTCAAAGTACGTGGAGTTAAACAGGGAATTCCCCAAGGTGGGTAATATCACCGACACTCTTTAAACTCTACCTTTCTACAATTCTACCTCCACCGGATGTATTTGATAATCCTCTAAGCTGATAATCCTTAAGTCTATTTTTTGTAACAGACTTCGTTCCGACATATATCCGATTATCGCGGAAACCTTAAGGTCTTTATTTGTCCTACTCTTTGTTATCCGGATGTTAATTAACATTTTTCTGGTAATCTTAGAGAAAGGGTGTTATTTGAGTTATCCGTTTCTATTCTCCACTAGGAACGCTGCATTTCTGTTAATAATCGTCATGATGTTGAATTGTTGATTTTAAATTTTTCCAGTGCCCTGGGTGGGAATCGAACCTAGCACCTTCGGAATCCAAGTCTAACACATTAACCACTGCGCTACGAATGCCACTAGCTGAAATTGTGACGTATGCCGCTTATTGGACGATTCTGGATACAGGTCCACAAATTGGAATATAAAAATATCCGTCTTCAAATCATCCGCCACATGGTTCACTAGATGGACAGCAGAAGTACGACTGTCACTGAATGTACAGGTCGATGACATACAAATTCCGACTACCTCCCACTGTGCGCCCGACATCTGTACGCTGTTGGACGACAATAATTTCGTGCTTCTAGGAGACTTCAATACCCTCCACGAACTATGACATTCTCTCCTACACAATGGCCAGAGGGGCATTGCTTTGGCTGATCACGTTCTGCACAGTTAAAGTGGACACTCCCACAGGAATTATGGGTGAATGCAACCGTTCGCCAGACCTTCCCAGTGCCAGTGAATTTGCAGATCGATTACATACAAATTCCGGCCACCGACTACCCTATGATACTAAGGGTCACATTCGAAATTTGTTTAGGTCTTCTGCCTATACCATAGCTTTCTGCGACAAAATGAGGAGTATGAACAAGGTGCTCAAGTCAGTCGCCCGCAGCACTTGGGGAACCGACAAAGAAACATTTATGACCTCTTATACATAAAGGAATAGGTCGGTACGTGGAAAACTATGCAGCGCCTGTGTGGTCGCCGAATGAGAAGAATATGCAGTGGAAGAATGTATGTGCATACTTACCAGAACGCAGCCCTGAGAATAGCAACAGGGTGTTTCTTTAGGTCTTAAGAGGACCACTTATATGAAGTGTCGAAGATCATGCCCGTACGGAGACACAATTTTATCATGTCGAAGCAGTCTTTGCTGGGTTTAATATTGTAACCTAATGGATAGGCCTTCACCTCCCAGACAAATACGGAGAGGTTTTCACGATCTAGGACGCGAGGTCCAACGTTATAAAAGAGAGTCACTAGACCAGAGGGCATATAGGGTAGGTCTGAGCTACATTCGTGCCGATGACGTCGCAGCAGCGGTTAATAATTACCGACTGAATACCGTTCTCGAAGAGACGAAAAAAGACTGCAGCGCCAAACAAGAGCTATTCTGGCTCAGCTCAGATCAGGATGATCCACCACCGCACTCTGGTAACATATTTGTGAATTTCTAATAGTATGAATTTCGAAAAACTGCTTCATATCTCTATATAATTTGTCAAGAGCAGCTTATCACATTCCATTCTTTCTTGTTACTCCCATATCAACGATACCACAATATTGCTAAATCAATAATTATGCACTTTTGATTGCATGACTTTCTACTCTCGAATTCCTCTTAGCTGCCATTCATCTACTGCAGTTATATAATTTGTTGTTATAACTTTTCCATATTTGCTTTGCTAATTGTCTAGTAAAAATTTAATTAGAATCATTTTCATAAAATCTTCATTTCCGTTCTATAATTGATTTCATTTCATGCCTCCGTAAATCTACTTAAATTTGTTAAACGAATGTAATCCTTAACTTGTGGCATCTCGTCATATACATACGAGTGCATGTAGGCAAACATGTAAATATTACCAAACGAGAGAACTGTGAACAGCAGATGAACATCATCCTTGATATCCTTGCAACATTTCAATTAGTGGTTTTAATAAATCTTACATACTTGCAAAAGTTTTCCCCATCCTTCCTTGGTGAAAAGCCATTTTTATTCACAAAATTTAGAAACGATGTCCTCTCTAACAGAATTTCTGTGAATAGTTAGTAAACTATAGAGACGACAGCTACAATCATCAAGCTCAGCTAACATAAGGACTCCAAGGACTCTTTATGATGGAGGCAAAATTGAGGTGAGATTGTTGCAACTTCCAGCTCTTTTGACATCAGAGGTATGACTCGCAAACCAAAAAGATTGGCTTTTCACACTTTCAACACCAAAGACAATGGCAAACTTGTCATGACACTCTCTGGCCTCTTCTGCTTTCCGCTGATAGTGTGAGGCATCATAGACGTTTTGATCTTTTTCCCGGGAAGTGTGTCGAGTGTTTGTTTGTGCTTTGTGGGCGTTTTCGCCAAACAAATCCACTTCAACGTCTTACCAATTATTGCGACTGAAGTGCAACAACTAATTGGTTTAACACTCATTCTCGTTAAATTCCCAACAAAGTTCTAAAAGATAAACCAATTCGTTCGGATACACTTGAGATGAAAACTGCATATGCAATTAATAACATCAGAGACAATTTCTTAGCGGATGTCGGATATTTGAAATTGATATGTTGGTTTGCATATATGAAGAGTACACTCAGAAAAATGGTGTCACAAATAAACCTTTAGCTATAAAGACTGGATTCTACTACTAAAGAAATTCACATGTTAAAAGACGGAATTCTTTTAAAGCAGGTCTCATATTAAATTAAAAGGCGGAATTCTATAAGAGAAACCACCATTTACAGAATTCTCCAAGAGATAAATAAATAAAAAAAATTCTGTAGGAGAAGAGCACTACTTTAAAGACAGAATTCAATAAGAAAACACCTCCAATTAAAAATTGGAATTCAATTACGGAGGAAACCACACATCAAAAGACAAAATTCCCTAGGGTGTCAGCCGGTGTTCCAAGCTCATATAGACCAATTGAAGTCCCTGGTTTTACCAAGGGCTCAGTTGACCCTCATCGGAACCAATCTGTTTGATACACAATATTATAATACGAAATACGGTACCGTTACAGAGCAGGTGCTCAATACTCTTCACTTCCTTCTGATCTCCACAACTTGTGCAGATGTCATTGGACTGAAATCCCAACCACTTGGCGTCTTCGCCGGCCATACAATGTCTCATCATAACTGACACTAGCGTAGACAGTACTTTCCGCTCTAGTGCGAGGGGATATTTTGGCATTTTTAGCCAAGTTCATTGGCCTTACAGTTCCGTGGAATATCTCTGTGCCGAGGTTCCCATATAAGGTATATATTAAGAGATCTGGGGGGGGCAATCGATGGCTGTTTGTGAATTTAGGGATGCAGCCTTCCAAATTAGTGGACACAGTACTCCTTCCTGTGCAGATCCTCTTTTTACAATTCTCTCTTGAATTCTGGCTCCGAGAATTTCTTTTATGAATCTTCTGGTGAGCTTAATTAGTTTGGCCAAGCTATATCGCTACATCTCATCTGAGTGAATATTATTCGACGCCCCTTCAATGCCAAGAGAAACCTCCATAGTGAACTCCTTGAAATGTAGGGACAATTCGATAGTGGGCCAGCTCATGCAGAGCCGATTCTGTAGACTAGCCCTTACTGTAAGCGTGTTGGGTTCCATACCACGGTATACCTCCTTCTTCTGGGGATATACATACATAGACAGCTTAAAGTAAAATTTTCAAAATGCTCTTCATTTATATAGGAGAAGTGCAACCTGGATCTGGCGATGTAAACGGCTTTGTCTGGATTTATCGATCAACAACTTAGCGATCTGGATCTGCGTGGGAACTTTCTGGGAAATCTGTGTCGACCAGTAAGTTTATTGACAGGTCCCTGTATTTTGTACACTTATTATGCGCATCCTGCTGATAGTATGAGCTTTGCGGCATCCGAGACCTTTTCCACTTCTCCAAAGAACAAGTACCAATTACGTCTTTGCGGTTTCCTAAGATTTTTCTTATAGATTTTTAAATGTTCTTAATAGACACCCCAGTAATTAGTGACCCCAGCTTGTTGCAGCTACCCTTATAAGGGCCTTTTTACTCAGAAGTCCACCATTGTGGTTAAGTATTACCCGTGTTCCTTTGTTTTGGATAGGTTTCTTCGAGAGAACTATTGAAAGAAGTAGTGATTTGTTCGAAGTTTTGATGTTTGAATTGAATACTTTTTAAAAATTGTTCTCATACAGTTGCTACTTTGTTTTTCTCACATTTCTGTGGAAGCAGATTTAGGCACTTTTTCAGGGAGTTTATACTCTACTGTAGTGGTCGTCTAGTACATTTCACCCAATAATTGTATATGATAGCTAGTCGGCAGGGACATCGAATACTTCCTATCTGAATTTATTTGCGAAAGTCGGTTTATTGACGTTGGTTGTAGTTAGAATAAAGTCAAGACCCCACCACCATTATTTGGGTGAGGGTCTTGCTACTCAGATAGGATGATGAGAATTCGTTTCTGCGGAAATTATCAGCTGACACTCACCAGAGGTTGATTTTTCTGCTACTCCCACGGTACTACCACTTCTTCATAAGGCTAGCACCTGGAGACCATCCAGTATCTCCGATTACCTAGCTCGAGACTGACAGCTGTTTGGTCTTTAGCGCTGAAATTAGGTAAGAGATAAATGTTTCGATCTTTCCAGGCAAAAATTTAATTTTTGGAGTACCTTCACAATCGACCAGAAGCAGTTAAAAGTAGGGCGTCTTGATATCATAAACCTTCTCTCCTACTACAGAGGGTTTCTGTATCAGGACGATGTCTACCACGCTTCTGGACATGCGTAGAAATAGAACCGCTTAGGCTGCTTCTGCGTGATTTAAGTTAATCTGTAGAATGCTTACCATCAGTCTAGCAGGCAGCTTAACTTACACCCCAACAAAGGTGATATAGAACTCCTCGTCATCGAATATGCGGTACCTCCTTTTTGTTAGAGCCTTAGGCTCCAGAAATAATTGGCGAGCCTGGCCCCGCACTACCAGAAGGCTGGATGTCTACGACATTTGATACTTTATAATCCGCAGTGGGGGCTACATCCTGCTTGTATATCTTCAGAAATATAGTCCCGAAACCATATCGCAAGGTTCCATTTACCAGTTGTAGGTGAGGGATAGATCTGCCGCTTTTGAAAATCCGCCTTACCAATCCTGCCAATTCTCCAATTATAGCTGGGCAGACGAGGATTACCAACTTTTAGCAGCTATAGAATGTCAACCGAGTCGAATGGTTCTTTTGAGGGCTCTGTTGCGACAAGGGATGTCGGTTTTCTAGATGACATCCAACGGGCCACCCACTCGAATCTGAGCAGTCATGTACAGGTCTGTTGATCTGAGGTGGTCACTAGTCAGGAACTGCATACATTATAGGCTGATGTGGCCAGGCCTAGACTCAAAACGCACTAAACGCACACACGGTCTGTCATGACAGATCACTGTCTTATTGGACGGCACGCAGAGAGATTGAAGGTCTTGCATAATGACTTTTGCAGGAGCTGTGGAGACGAATGGGAGGAGGAATCAATATAACACCTTCTGTGTCTGTGCCCCGCTATCTCTAAAAGGCGGCATATAACGTTGTGCTCTAATTTCTTTGAGGAGTTAGCTAACTTGTCTGATATTGGAAACCGCCAACTTTTGAGCTTTTTAAAGCAATCAAATTGATTCAATGGGAGGGGCTCGGGGTAACTTATGTTTTCCCTTACGTCACTGTGGTAACACAATGGACTGGATAGTCCGTTTTACAGGCTACCAGTC